>QRDG01001567.1:0-96855 GCA_012064385.1 Puccinellia tenuiflora | reverse complement strand
TGATTTCTTTTCAGAAACGGACGTGGTCTTGCCCAAGATGCGTGACATTGCTGATATGGACCGAAATGTGGCAGGAGTTTAGCTTAATGCGTTTGTGTAGTGGTAATTTTGTCATTTTGCTCATGCTTTCCGGTAAAAAAGATTTCCTCAGTAGTTTAAAGTTAGGGGAAATCACGGTAGTAAACCCTATATTTCTTCTCCCTAGTCTCCAGTCCATAGTGATTTCTCTTCAAGAAGATCATGCCTAATATCCTGGCATTGCTGACATGGTCTGAAATGTGGTAGGGGCATTGCTGATATGGTCTGATATGTTCTAATTTTGTGAATTTTGTCACACGCTTAAAGCTCTTTTGAGAAGGGGTTTGTCCTTGCTTCCCCTCAACAAAAATGCAAGTGTTGTTACATAACCTTTTTCTCCTTCCTGCTTAATGAAAAGCAGTGTGCACCTGCTGGTTGCTCCATTTTTTTCTTCTTTTAAGCCGCTGAGTTTTCTGTTCTAAGACTGGCGAATTTGGATCGTTTCGTGCATGGAATAATTTCTACAGTGGCTTTTTAGAGCAAAAATCTTTTCGCCCTCTTCCTTTGAAGCAATGGAATGACTTTAGCTTGTACTATGATGATAAATTTGTCAACTTTCTCATGCTTTTCAGGACATTTTCACAACTTCTTTGTACTTTATGTCGCGAAAAACTAGGCTTTCTGTATGAAGACTGGTGAATTTGGACCTAGATTTTACGCTCACCATTTTGTGCATAGCATAATTTCAGCAATTCAGGAACTGAGCCTAGTGTCATCGAAGTATTATGTCTGAAATGTTTAAGATATTTTCTTCCATCTGTTGATAAAGAACCCTCTAGCCTTTAAAACTCAACTACAACTTGGAAGTTTGGTTATCTCCTCCAAACTGTAAGCCCCCCTGATTTCCGTGCGTCCTAACTTCACGTAGCTGCACTAGATAGGTCCTGCTGTCAGTTGAAGAGCCCGAATCACACTTCTATGGTTTTGAAGGGAGCTGGTTTTGGTCATAACAATAGAATTCTTGTTTTGGAACTGTTGTTAAGGGTAACGTGGAGGCTTGGAGCTCTTCTTGCTCTCTTTATTTCTAGTTCTTCTTACTCCTTTGTGTTGCCATAAGATTTTAAATTGGAAATAAGCTAATGTTTTCCGACCAGAGGAAACAAGGACACAGACATATCCAAAATCTGAGATAAATCCTGAAGCTAGTTAAGCTAATATTTTGTTTTGAACTCTACACAATGCGTGCAATGGCTTTTGTACAATGCGGTGAATGTGGCATGCTACATTTGGGCCTGAAATTCTGCTTATACCTTTTCAATGCAATGAAATGTAAGTGTTTTTGCGTTTTCCTCGAAAAAAATATGGCATGCTACATGGGGATATTTTATCAGTGACTCCGTTTGCTGATCTGTTATTTTGATATACGGAAACAGAAATTTATCTACGTTATATATCACCAATATCCAGTTGCAGATAAATGAACTTCCTTAACTATTCCTCATCATTCCTTAATTAATTTGTCAGGTAGAATCACTTTCACTTCTCGGCTTAGTCAATCACCACAGGTATACAACATTCTTGGCACTTTCTTTTTTTTCTAATATGTACTATGTCCTATCTAATTTTTTCCAATTGTCGTTGAAGTGAATAATAGTCAGGGCAGCTCGACATCTGTGCATCTTTTCCTACATTCAAGTGGTATGATTGCAGCGAAGTTCCTTATAACCAGGTGCATTTCCCCCACCAAATTTTTAGCCAGTTGCCACTGAATTATGTTGTGAACCATATATTTGCCTATGTCTGTTCTCTCTTAGAAACTTGTGGATGCGTTTCGCAAGATCCCAAGAAGCTAGCTGGAGTGGGAGAGATAGGTTCGTTATTTCTGTTGGCAGTTTAGCAAGATGTTTTATAGCACAGCCAAGCTTGATGCCTTCTGTGAAGCTCACAACGTATTCATGATTCTCTTGTACTTATTTTCCCAATCTTTAGGTTATGGATGTTACCCCCTGCATCTTTATCAACAGCAGAGGAAGTTCTTCGTGCAGTACCTGGATTAACTGTTGAGGTATTTCTGTACTTGTGCACTTTGAAGAAATGTTGCTGTTTCCTGTAATTGCCCCCCATGTTTTGATAGTTTTTTATTGCCTTCTTGCTTAGTTGGTTGAAACTGCACTGTTCCTTCGTAGCTACTCCATCACTCTTGCTGGTTTAAAACTATCAAATATAAGATTTTTTTTCTCTAAAGTTTGTTAAAGAAAATAACTGTTATGACTTTTGAAGTCATTTTTGTAGGGATTCACGTCCAGTATTTTTATTGTTAGCAGGAAGTTAGTAAATCTTGCATTTTCAGTTTTGGAAAAGAAAGGAATTCAATTGACAGAAGTACCAAGTCATAGGCCTCAGTGTGTCATCCTCCATACAATTGAAGCCTTGTATAACCTCAAGCAAGATCTACCTAGCAGTCCTTTTCCCGTGAACAATAGCCTTTTAAGATCCAACTGTTCGGACATCTAGAAATATTCATTCTGACTATACCATCTACTTTCCTAGCAGGTTCAAAAACTGGATCCACTAGTTCAGCGGGCTTTTGCTGCTGCTTTAGCTGTCAAAGATCTTCGAGGTATCTATTTTTTAGAAAGAACATTGAAATACCACACTACTTTTTCATTCACTTGTTTCTAAGATACTATTTGAAAGGGAAAAAGTTGTACATCCACTTGATTCAAGGTGTTCTGGGCACGATCAGTATCTAGCATTCTTAGCATCCACTAATTCACTTGTATTCATCATAAATATGGAGAAGAAACGAAATATTTCTGTTACAGTACTATATTGTAAATAATGGTAAGTGAAAATCTTTGAATTGGGTTCTTATAGCCGTTGGTTTTCGGCATTCCTTTGCACTCTTCTAGTATTAATTCAGACATCAACTTCTGTTTTTTGGGCGAAGGTTTGTATGATAGGATTCCGGCTGATGTTGAGTCAAAGCTTATGTCATTTCAGCGTGAAGGAGTCAGGTATTATATGACCCAATCCAACATTGCTTGAATAACTTTTTTGCTCAGAAGCAGAACAGTGGGACACACAAACCTGGCCAACGGGCCAGCCCGGCCCGGCACAGGCCCGGCACCGGGTTGGCGTGCCTGGCCCGGCACCTTCCGGCCCGCGAAGCACGCGTGCCGTGCCGGGCCGGCCCATCTGCCTGGCTGGGTGGCACGGGCATGGCACCGGCCTTAGACGGGCCGGCCCGTGAGCCCGCGGGGCCGGGAAAGTGGCCCGCGTGCCTGTTTGTCTGTTTTTTTTTTTCGATTTCAATTTAAAAAAATGCATAAAAAATGTAAAAAAAATCCTGTGCTGCTTGCAATGCGTGCCTCGGTGCATGTGCTGCTCTGCCGTGCGCCTGGCTCGCTGGTGCTGCTGCCGTGCTGCGCTGGGCTGGCTGCCGGCTCGCTGCTTGCATGCATGCATGGATGCATCGCTGCGGTCTGCGGCGTGCGGCGTGCGCGCGCTGCAGTGCTGGCTGGTGCGACGCTGCGCTCCCCTAACGGGCCCCGGCGTGCCAGCGGGCCGGCCCGCGTGCCTGGCGTGCCGTGCCGGGCTGGCACGCGGCTCAAGCCGCGGCCCAGGCACCAGCACCCGCCTCTCACGGGCCGGCACGGGCACGGCACATCACGGGCCGGGCCAGGCTTTTTTCGCGTGCCACGTGCCGGGCCGCAAAAGCACGGCCCGTTGGCCAGGTTTGGGGACACATCTTCTCTTAATGATATGTGCCATGTAACGCTGAAAGTTTGTTAAACGTAGTAGCAACCCTTGACGAGTGTTTGCACCAACCGTAAACTAAGCCTAACAATGAGAAGTCAATTGATTCTAAAATCTCGTCAATTCTGCCCATCTCAAGCTATGTCTCAGCATTCCAACTCCGGCTGTAACATTATTAGGTGGTAACTTGGGGTGCAACTTGATACCTTGATCTGCAACCACTCGGCATAATAGTTATAAAGATTAGTAGTTCCAAATACACCTGGACAAGGAGCCTATGCATATTCCTTCTGATTATTGAATAAGTCTAATGTAGCCATAACAGCTGCATACATTTGAACTTCGAATGGGTAACTGATTTACCACTTATAAGACATTCTACTTTGTCTTTCTTGTTGTTGTAGGTTTGCTTTACAGCATGGCGGCAGAGTGCTGATAGCAGATGAAATGGGTCTTGGGAAGACATTACAGGTATGTACATTTTCTCTGAAATTCTTGACCATCATCATCATTTCTCTTGAAGTTGATTCAGCATACGATATTTTGGACTCTTCTTCTATCAGGACATGGTAGTAGTGGTGGAGGTGTGTACATGAGACTGGTTACCTGGATCAGTACCAATTCTCACTTCTAGGTGCACTAGCCAATAATCCATATTCCATGTTAGGAGCAGCTTCGGGAAATATCAATTAATGAAGCTTGTTCTGTTAACACCCACCAATATTTTATCTGAACAAGAGTTACATCATGTCACTGGTTTATGTTATCGGCTCATGAGATAGCAACCAAAATGTGAAATGTCATATTTCCTGGTTAATAATAACTATCGTATAATAATTTGCCACCTAATTTTTCTCTATGCAGGCAATCGCTGTTGCTTCTTGCCTTCATGACGCCTGGCCATTTCTTATAATCTCTCCATCTTCCTTGCGATTACATTGGGCTACTGTGAGCACCTCCAACTTAGAACTCCTACCTTTCATTTCATAACAGTTTCCATTGTGTATAAATGAGATCTGAACTTGCTACTATGCGATCTAACAGATGATTCATCAGTGGCTTAACATCCCGACAGAAGATATCTTGGTACTCTTTATTTTCTTAGTGTAAAAAGCGAGTATTGGATTAATTAGTCTTGTTTAGTGTGAAGTGATGAGAATACCATATCTACATGAATTACTTGTACTCGCTCCTTCCCAAAATATAAGGCAAAAGGTCAAACTTGACCAAGTTTAGAGAAAAAATACCAACATCTACAATACCAAGTAAATACACTAAAAGCATATTCCATGATTCATCTACTAATATTGATTTGGTATTGTAGATGTTGGCTATTTTTTCTGTAACTTGGTGGAACTTTTTTTTACGGGAGAAAAACTTAAGTAAGTTTAACTTAAGACAAAACTGATATGCCTTTTATGGGGTGGGGTGTTGTGTGTGTGTGTGTGGGGGGGGGGGGGGGGGGGGGTACCCTGTCCCAGATATAATTACTGTGAGCTGTATTTCTGTTAAATTGTTTTTTACCATCAAATCTGCATCTTATTTTCTACTGGAAGTGATATTATGCTGCATAGATAAAATAATGTGTGCTGTGAGCCTGTGACTGTTTACTCCCTTCAATGCTAGCCTCCCATTTTTATTGGTTTGATTTATGTGGTCACGTACATGAGCTTGCAATTTGTTATTTTGTTTTGCACTTTTGCTATGCTGGCATGGATTACGAGTCGAACGACTAGTCGACGAATCGCAATCTGGAGGTCGACTCGACTAGTTGGGCGAGTCGAGCGACTAGTCACCCCTCCTGAGTTGATCGACTCAAAATTGGCCCCACATGTCATATATATTTGCAACATTGGCACTGCCCCCATCTGGAAACCTAGATCGAGCGCTCGTTTTCCCCTGTGAAACCCAAAACTGAGCAAGACCTTGGCCATTGTATGAAATTGCCCAGATTTCTCCCATGTCCCAGCCTTCTGCAAATATGATTGCTAGTATTAGACTACTAGTAGTCTATATATTACTGCATACTCATGTAGACTAGTCTACATGAGTCAGGACTAGTCTCGACTAGTCTACGAGTTGCTGCCCCAGATCGACTCCTCAACTCGTAATCCTTGTATGCTGTATAGTTTATGCCCTCCTGTTTTCCCTTACCATAATCATAATTATCCATGGATCCACCATTTGTATGAAGTTCTTGTGATCCTTATGCCCCTAAAATGTTTTCTTGCATAATTTCCTAGCTGGATGGAACTATTATGTCTTGTCCATTTCCTTGATCAAAGTATTGGCTACAAGATCCAGGATGATGTTATATTCCATATGTAGCCTATATTTATTATCTCAGCAAATTCTGTTTTAACATATCCTCGTACACTAAGAAGCATCAAGCACTGATAACAGCCTTACGGCTACACCGATATGGTGCATATATATAAATAATTGAAAAAGTACAACATGTAATCAAGTTAGAATTATAATTTTAAGGTGTGAGATCAAAGTAATGCTCATTTGTTGCCTCCCTACCACCTTTTCATCAATCACTGATCATAAGTCAAGCCTATCGAGTGGCCCCACTCAGAGACATTCCTCTCTGTCTCTATTCAGTGGCAAGCCAGGTACCCTGTAAAGAAGAGCAGCATGGCATATAAAAGATTAAACACATACTAAGGCAGGGGCACTAGAGTTTAAAAAAAGGCAGAGCTGCTAGCTACTATCATGGATGAGTATTAGCCTGCCAAGCAGAAAACAAAAAGGAGAAAAAAACACAGAGAAAAACAGAGAAGGGACACGAGAGCTGGAGGTACCTGCTTCCTGGGTTAAGGAAGAAAACGGCTGGTAGCATGGAGGGAGAAAGCGGAGGGGATCTCGTCGGCAACGTCCCGTGGAAGGGTTCCCTGTGGCAGCGGCGCATGAAGGAAGACGGCGATGGTGGCGACCGGCAAGTATGGGTGGCGGCTGCGCAGTCGCTGTAGGCTGGACTGCAGTATCGCGTCCCCCGTGGAGAGATTTCGGCGCCCAGGCCTCTACTGCTCCTCAATGTCTAGGGTTATCGAGCTTGGACCTTACTTGGCTGTCTGCTTGCCTGGCCTTGTGTCCCCTATGTATCCTTCCCATATCACACACATTCTTTTTTTAAACCTCAAAAGAAGGGATATTTGGGGATATATTTGGTAGTGCATCAAGTTACACGCACCAATCAGTTCATCTAAATGCTCGAACTAATGGAGAAAGGTGGGCAATGCATTTGTACTTCAACACTGCCTCGCTCCCTCAAGCCTAAACATGGATCAACAGTGGGTTGCAATCTTTTATTTTAAACTGTACTAGCTGGGTCTTGAATGTGACGCTCAATGAAAGAAAAAGGAACATGTCACTCACGATTCCCAGTTAAGCCACATTTATTGCAGTCGTATACCTGTATCCCAGTGTTAGGGCATGCTTGGTTTGCAGCCCATAATTGGCTAGCCACATTTTGGCATGCCAACATTTGGCAACTCCAAAAGTTGCCTAAAATTAGCAAGTTTTGTGAGGTTGGCAAAGTAAGTTGGTAGCCAGTTTTGTGCTTGTGTAAATATATTCAAGCCAATTTTTGGCACAAAACCAAGAAGACTCTTAATTCTCTGATGCATATGGGTCATATAGAATTCATATTCTGGTTGGACCTTGACGTGGAAGATATATTACGAAGTTGAACAAGTAGTATAAACAGGTCACAACTATATGTATTTCATCTTATCCATGAGTAATACCGCGAGTGATGAATAGACATAATGTACTTTTCAGGTGGTATTACCACAGACTGGAGGATCAAACAAGGCAGGATTCAGATTGGTGTACTCAAACACCAAAGGAGATTTTTGCTTGGATGGGGTGTTCAACGTGATATCTTATGATGTCGTTCCCAAGATTGAAAGCACACTTCTGGACTTGGATTTCAAGGTATAGATTCATCTGATCCTTTACTTCATTTATGATCATGGTCTGTGCATTTTAAAGTTTGACAGAATGTGTTCCTCCTATGCATCGAACATGTTTGCGCTGATTTCAAGTAGATGGACATGGGATGCACATCTAGGTTGGAGATTGCTTTCATGGAACCTTGCTGACTATAGTTTTAGTCAACATGATCTTACCACTGATAGGACAATTGGGTTTTTGGCATCAGAAGAATTTATCGTCTTAATAACACCGACGTTGGCAGGATCAATAAATGTATGCAATTAATTGGACCAGAACTACTTTGGTGGTTGATGTTTTACTTTGGGGAGTGAAGCAAGTGAGTTCCATATAAAGCTTAGAAGAGAGGGATCAGCTCTGTTTTGTTGTGACGGTTTACTTTGGTTGGTTCTTCCATGGGCAACTGAAGAAACCGGTTTCATTTTTGTCAAGGATTGACAAATAAAAAGATTGACATGTTTCATTTTATCTCCATCATTCGATCAATTCCGACATCGTTGACTATCCCTTTCATACTGGAATGCAAGTTTATCATTTATATGTTGGTCAGTTGGTGTTGATCATTATCTCATTTTGCATGTGCAAAAGAGCTAGAACTAGTGATAACCATCCACAGTGAAATGAATTGAGAATGTTGTTAGTCGTACTCCATTTTGTTCACTTTAAATGGTTTTCATTCAGATAGTTATAGCTGATGAATCACACTTCATGAAGAATGCCCAAGCAAAGAGAACAGTTTCTTCACTTCCTGTTCTGCAGGTTCGTTGTTTAGTGTTTCTGTCTTGTCTTCATTCATCCAAATCCTAGAAAAAATGTTCTCTATTTTCGGATCATAAATTTGTTGAGCAAATGTCATTACAGGTTAATTTGGTTCATTAGATTTTGGTATTGTACATGACTTTATCTGAATCAATTATAGTTCGTAGTTTGGTGTACTTATTTTTTACTCCATATTTTCCCTTCGAGCGGAAAGAATCTCCAAACATTCATAAAGTTCTGCACGCTCTGGCCTTGAAGAATGCTTTTCAATTAGCCTAACTAGTTACTTGGGATGTAATGTGTTTTCTTAAGCTTCATTCCATCAATAAAACTTAGTAGAGGAGCAGTTTCTTGCCTGATTCCAGTGTCAAGTATTATTATCTTGACATGGCAGTATTAACAAAATTGACATTATAATTACAGAAAGCTCAATATGTGGTTTTGCTAAGTGGGACTCCTGCTTTATCTCGCCCGATTGAGTTGTTTACTCAGGTACATGTCCTCAAGGTTTAGTTTGCACATACTAACGCCAGAAGGTTTTGCACTGTAGAGAAACTACTAACTTTTTCGTACACATGCAGCTCCAGGCATTGTATCCTAATGTGTACAAGAATGTTAGTGACTATGGCAGTAGATATTGCCAAGGTGTAAGTGCCGTCCTAACTATGTTGCTGTCTCGCTCACCAATTATGATTGATTTACTGTATGATTCTTCCTCAGGGTGTTTTTGGGATGTATCAAGGTGCTAGCAATCACGAAGAGCTACATAATTTGATGAAAGCCACCGTCATGATCCGCAGGTTGAAGAAAGATGTTCTTTCAGAGTTGCCTGTTAAACGTAGACAGCAGGTAAATCCCCTTTGGGTATTCACTTAGTTGAACATGACAAATATTAATTTACTTTTTGCAAGTTGAAAACTATTTTATGTGTCCTGACATCTAAGCTGTTTCTCGTATAGAATCTGGACTCCCTTTTAACTTAACAGTTCCTCAAATCTTTTGTCCACTAGGCAGTAGGCACTAGCTTGACCTTTTGAGTCAAAATTTTGCTGCCTTATTTATGGTATGCAGAATCTGAGAAAATTTAGCTATGAGTGAGATGACCTTTTGAGGTTTAGCTTCTATCTGACAAATCTTCTTTCTTTCTCGAACCTGTCTAGCCGATCTTTTTTTCCTTCTCGAACCTGTCTGACCGATCTTTTAACTTCCTATCATGCTATTGTGATTCTTAAAGTTCTGTATCTAATGTTCATATCTTGTGAACCTGTCCAGGTTTTCATGGATTTGAGTGAGAAAGAGATCAAACCTATCCGTGCCCTTTTCCGCGAGGTACCACTATATATATATATATATTTTTTGTGTTTCTGTCTTTTCTTCTGCAAACGATACCTCATAGAGCTTGAAAACTTTGGAATCAGTTCTTTAGCTCAATAGTATCTGCATCCGATATAACTGCATCCGATATAACTGCAATATTTGATTGTTCGTAATTCATTCGATTATTGAAGACCTTTAACGTGGTGTGCTGAGATGGCTTAACCTCCCTAAATCCTTGATCATCCAGTTAGCCATTTGATTCATATACACCACAAATTCTCAAAGCTAGCACTATATTACTATATTAGTTCTCAAGGTGAAAACTGTAGGGGAGGTTCCGACAGTAAATTTTATATAAAAGGAAAAAATATTTACATGAGATGCGGGGAAATGGGGAATGATTTAAGGGCATAGTGCAGAAACCACTAAAGAGCGTCTAGCCCGGCAATCAAGGGGAGTCTAAGCTCATCCTTCATTCTGCAAGAAAGAAGGAAAATGTCCCTTTTGAAAGAAAAAGACCAAGCTCTAACATCCTTCATCATGGGCACACTCTTCTTTGCGTGTTGTACCATATAGGCGTGTTTGAAATGGTTAAGATTCATATTTTTAATGAAGAGAAGAGGAACAGTATGTATGTATTGGTCCTTTGTTTTATTGCCACTTAGTGATAGCAGTTTACATTGAAGTTTATATTCTTGTGCACCAGAGGTTATGATGTGGTTTATCTTTTTGTAGTTGGAGACTGTGAAGATAAAAATGAAGTCGTGTGACTCTAAGGAGATGATGGACTCTCTCAAATTTACTCAAAAAAATACCATCAATAAGGTAATCTTATCATGTATGACAGTGCGCCTGCATGCTCCAGCACAGTTGGTGGTCATTTTCTTTCTAAACTAAAATATTCCACCCTTCCGGTTGTGAAGTAAGCTGCATAAAGTCTACAAAAAAGGAAATGCACATTTACCACTTTATCTAGGAATGTGTAACAGATATTAGTAAGAATTGCAATTTGTATAACCTGCCCGGGGATTTGGAGCATCTCCACCAGGAATGCCTAAATTGAAATTGAGTCCGGCAGACACAATCTGGGTGCCGGACCATTGTCCGGCGCTTTTTTTGTGCCTCCCACACCGGTGCCCCCCAAGCAGGCCGGACAACTGCTGAATCATCGGATTTCCAATCAACTTATTTTTGTAGCCGGTGAAAAAATCATGGTACATGGGCACACTTAGGCATAGAAAATCCGGTGAGTGGGTCTCTTGAGAATGGGCAGCCCACTGGATCCAAAATAAGTGTCGCTAATGGAAAATATATTGGTGCTCCTGGGTACCGGCGCACCGTATAAATGCAAAATAGTTTAGTAATTAAAAAAAGATAAAAAATTCTGAATCTTGTTTAATTCCATATTATAACTCCTTACTAAATAGTTAATTTTTATATAAATGGTGCCAGTTTGACCCCACAGTAGATTCAGCTCAACATGAAACTGTATGCTCCGTATTTTATTCCTGATTCTTGAGGATAGTAGATTTGTTTCTGTCTGCAGTTCGATTTTGAGATCTGGACCCGAAAAGTCCTTTTAGAGCCCGAGCGACAGGGAGCTCGGTATCCCTGCCGCCTATAGCGCCTCGTGATCTCTATCAGTCATGTTTCCGTTCCTTGTATTCAATGGAGTAGTACCGTATACACATGTATTCCATCTATGCAGAAGAGTGCACCGCACAGGAATCTGGATCGATGGTCCATCAGGCCAGAGAGATGCCACCAGTGCCACAAGGACGTGCGATGGACCAGATCAACAACACAAACTCAAATTCTCGGTAATTTCAGTTCACGAACGCACTGCCTACAGGCTACAGTGCTCCTAATTTCTCACAGACACATTTTAATAAATCCCATATTTTTTCAGACCAATAACCAACAGTCAAAATGTGCAAACCAAATCTGCTGCACAAACAATTTTGCAAATTGATCTTTAACACTCAAAATTTCTAGCCAACTAAGAAATTCTAGCAACAGAAGAAACAATCAAGACATTGAATTGGAACTGTATTCTTAAGCAGTCCAATAGCTTCCATCGTAAATAGATCTAGCACAAAGGCATGATAATGAACACAATCACACTATCGTTCCATGATTATCATCACAGATTGATTGAGAAACAAATTGGATTTGACATCTAAAGGTCACTCAAATTACTGCAGGGCGCAGCCAAAGAGAATTAGCAGCAAATTCAATGAAAACAGGAGAAAAACACCCCAAAATCATCTCCCGAGTCATTCTCGGAGAAGGAAAAATCAAAGAAAACAAATAAAAAGAAAAGCTGGACAAGAATGAGGAGCACTCCTGCAGCCCTACCAGGCGGCGGCTGACCTCGAACTCGCCGTCGACCATGGGGAAAGAAGCTAGTGAGGGCCGCTCCCAGGAATGGCGGATCTCGCCGAGGCCAACTTCTGGTTCGCCATTAATTGTGGCGGCGACCCCTCCCAGACACATATCTGTGAGGCCCTTTCATGTGCGATGGCCGGGACCTTGTGCCTGCCGCCGGAGGCAGGCCATGGCAGTGGGCTTCGGGGGAGACGGTAGGGACGGCAGCTGCACAGGACATGGCCTTGGGAGAGAGGAGTTGATTTATTGCCTCGATGGGCTCCACGGTACTCTGTTCATGTACCTGACACTACATTTCTGTTCCCAGCCCGTGCTTCAGACGACCGTAGAGATGTGCCGGCGCACTGTTAATAATTCACGTATTTCATCATTCACGTCCTGTGAAAACTGACAGAACCGCATCCCAACACTCAGACCAACGACTGCGATTCCGAGCTACCTGTAGCTCGTCCGCCAAATCGCCGCACTCGTCAATATGGAGCCCAAGCTCCATGGAGCTCGGGTTTCCAAAAAAATTTGAATCCGCAAATTTGACTGTCAAAAAATTCTGAAAAAATTTATGGT
The DNA here is from genome assembly GCA_012064385.1 of Puccinellia tenuiflora. NCBI lineage: Eukaryota > Viridiplantae > Streptophyta > Magnoliopsida > Poales > Poaceae > Puccinellia > Puccinellia tenuiflora. The sequence goes on along the minus strand of QRDG01001567.1, from coordinate 84,090 downwards.
CGTAGATAATACTATGATCTACCACTGTGAAAATTTTCAACCACAAACTCGAAATATTTTGATCTATGCAAAAAAGAGAAATCTGGCAAGATTTCAAAATTTTCAGATTGCGCACTGTTCACCCGAATCAGATCTGCAGATTTCTCTTTTTTGCTCAGAACAGAATACAAGGAATTTTTTATTGAAAATTTTCACAGTGGTAGATCACAATATTATCTACTATCTACGACCATAATTTTTTTCAGAATTTTTCGAAACAAAAATTTGCGGATTCAATTTTTTTTAGGAAACCGAGCTCCATGGAGCTCGGCCTCCATATCGCCGCACTCGTTATAATGAAATGTTATCTATTATACTTGACTTTTGTCTTCATCCATCCAAATATCAGGAGTAGCTCATCACTGCTAGGGTTTTTGGTTCATTTTTGTAGAAACATATACTCCCTCCGATCCAAAATAAGTGTCGCAGTTTTGAACTGGGGTTTGTTCAACTTATTATGGATGGGAGGTAGTATATTTTATCATCCTTCTGATATTTGTATGGTTGAAAGGTACATTGAGCTTGGAGCATATTTCCTTTCATCTTATGCCATCATATTCAATGTTCCTTATACATGCTTGACATAAGGAATTAATGATACACTATAGAGTTACATGTTTCAATGGAACAAATTAATTGCCCACGATTCCTTTTATATTACCTACCATCACAGGCTTGTATTTGCACTCTTAGAAAATGATTTTATTGTTGATGGCAATACTAATATGTCATGTCTAACCACAGATCTACAATGACTCAGCTGAGGCCAAAATTCCAGCAGTGCTTGATTACCTGGGCACTGTAATTGAGGTAATTGCATGAGATGTTTATAAATTATCCTCTTATTCTACTATTATGGGATCAGCAATGAGAAATGTCAGGAACTGGCTAGTTGCTGCCATTTCCGGATTGCCAGTTGTGGATCATAACTTGCCTAGCTGAAGTCGACACCTCCACTGATTTCATCCAATTTATACCGAACCATCAACCATGTGTGATCCAAATAACTCTGTCTGTGTTTCATGTTCGTTGATGGGACCACATTGTAACATGCTCACATCTGTATGAAACATATCCATATGTTGCTTTTCGATTGGTTTTTGAAACCTCTCTGTCTCATTTTTCTTCGAGCTGACCAGGTCAGGAATGGGCCTTCTGTTGACTGGATTTGATATTTCTACTGTATCCTACATTGCGAATAATGCTGCATTGGTCTATTATTATGAGAAGACATTGTGCAAATAATATCCTATCATTGTTAACTGTTGGCTGTATCTTTCAGGCTGATTGCAAATTCTTAATATTTGCACATCATCAACCCATGATCGATGCTATTCACCAACATCTATTGGTAAGCGCCTAAGAATGTATTTCGATTTGACTTCTTTATGATGATACCATGAGCTTCTATAAACCTAAGCACTACCATATTTCAGAAAAAGAAAGTCAGTTGTATAAGAATTGATGGCCAAACACCTGTAGCTGCAAGGCAAACTTTAGTCACAGATTTCCAGAACAAGGATTCCATCAAGGCAGCAGTGGTATGTGTTAACTCCTATAGTTTTTCCATTTGTATTTTATATTCTAGTCTGCATGTTGTCCATATCCCACATAGTGGACATTATCATGCAGCCAAAATTTCATTGATTATTTTTGTATAGAAAACAGTACATTTCACATTGAATATAATCTGATTGATGTTAACATGTGTGCACATGATACCTTCATGTTTTGAGCCCATTAGTAACTGGTATATTTGAAAGCTGTGCACTTGCCCACGAACATAATCAAAGATTGGTATAATGCTTGACTGAAACTGCTGACGAGTTTTGATTTTTGGAAAAGAATGACTACCATGATACAACTTGGAAAGGCCACTCTAGAAATGTTTGTCTCCTTAGATAGTGATGCAAGCTGTCAGAGCATCTCTAACAATTTGGATGTTAAGTTGTGAGTAAAAGTTTCCATGTCCTCTCCAAGACTCCAATAGTGTATCTTAAGTTATTTAATAGGAGGCGAGAGAAGATATGAATGTGCTCTCTCTTTTCACCTTGGAGCTTGTGCATGGGTGGTTGGTTCATTTATGTGCAAGCTTAGCATTTCTCCTGAATTCCCTGCCACGTCATCATAAATCATGTGGCAAGTTTTACGAACAACGATATCATCACTATTGGAGATGCCCTCACAATGGCTTCAAAGCATGTAGGTAATGTTATCATATTGAGAATACTTGGCATTACTACATTAGGCAATGCTCCAACTATAGAGGCACCATGTTATCAAATTTCGTGGAGAGGAGGTTCTGTTATTTACTGGGTACAACCTCAACATAACTTAACACTTGTAGTTATCTATCAAAGCTGGAGGTGTCGGGTTAACTTTGACAGCAGCAAGCACAGTAATCTTTGCGGAGTTATCGTGGACTCCAGGTGACATTATTCAAGCAGAAGATCGTGCCCACCGGATTGGTCAGGTGAGTATTGCATTCCTTGTTCTAGCTTGTATAATTTATTAGTAGCTTTTGCTTACTTGTCTAATTTCCAGGTTTCCTCGGTGAACATATATTACCTTCTCGCAAATGAGACAGTAGATGATATTATATGGTATATGCCCTGGACTGTTTTCCCTATATAAAATGTTGTACTTTAGCTCACACACTGAATTGTCCTTTTCACCTGTTGCTTTGTAGGGACGTTGTGCAAGGAAAACTTGAGAATTTGGGGCAGGTTCGCTAGTTGTTCCTCTCTTGTACTATTTTGTGCTACGACAACCAACATTTTATGATCAGTGGAGAACGATAGCTGTTTGCTTTGGCTTCTTTGCTGATGGCAGTTAAACTTAATGTCAGTTTTCATCAGACTGAATATGTTTTCTATGCTCAACTCATTTCCAAGTTGACATGAAATATATCATAAGATCAGATACATTAAAATATTTTTTATGCTCCATAATCTCTAGCTAATTAAAAACTTGCATGTGCTGTGCCATATAATCTCCATTAAAATTGATTTGCCATGAATGAGTCTGACTAGGCAACCATTTGTTATCACCAGATGCTGGACGGACAGGAGAAAACGCTGGACGTTTCACAGATAGAGACGAGACCAAGCCCCTCCAAGCAGAAGACGCTCGACTCCTACCTCAAGCGATGCAGCACTTCTACAGAAACGCAACCCAGCCCAAAGAATCGCAGGTTTTGACGGAGGGATCAGTGCGTCGCTTCTGGAGCGGTCCTGCTCTGTATTGCCGCTGTAAACTGGGTTAGCGTGTATCACCGGCCAGGATTGGGCTGTGTTACCTTGTTGTATTTTAGCGAGTGGCAGAGTATTACGATGTTAGGACTAGTAATATTAGTGAATATGGGAAGCTATATTAACCTGTTAGACCCTTCCTCTCGGGGTAGTAGCACATGGCAATGCGAATATCGTATCTAGTATCTACATCCTTACATTACTGGAGGTAATCCATCAAGTGTGGGGCCTATTTGCCAAATTTGCCTTGCCAACATTTGGGATTCGACCAAAGAAAGCCAAAATTTGTCCGCATTCCAGTCTTGCAAATCACGGTAGAGTTAGGTACATTGAACTTGAAAGTGTATTTCGATTAGTTTTTGTGGGCGTATTGCGTACTAAAAGCATGGTCTGGTGAAATGTGTCGCAAAAGTGCATCTTGTCATATATGCCTGATTGATCTTCAAGGGGAAGTTTTTCTACACATGCGCATGGTAACGTAGTATTAGCTGTTTATGCTCGAAGTGACGCTGAGATGGTGCTCTTGATGTGGGGGAATGAGGCGGTGATGCCCTTGCTTGCTCTGCCCAGCCCACCGCCGATGTCCACCAGCGAGGCGAACCTCTAGAAACAAGTTTTGCCCGTGGCTGCGCACGGTCAGGTCCATCACGAAGTGCCCCTAAAGTATGATGTGGAATCACGGCGCTAGCAACAAGGACAGAAAAACAATGACAAGATTCAGCATAAGAGAGCGACATCAAGAGGCCATGTCCCGGGCCGTGTGCCAAGGCGAGGAGGTGCGCGAGATCGGTGAGCATGTAGGTATCCGGCTCATCTAACCCGGCGTCGAAAAAAACAATGTGTGCGAGCAACCACATCAGGGGGTAAGAAGTGGCACATCTTTTACTCAATAGGGTAATTAAGATGAAAACTCACTAAATGGGGTAATTAGCGTCAAAATTATCAAATTATGGGGTAAAACCTGGGATTTACTCTTTATTTATTGTGATATTTATGATGCAAATATGGATCTTGGCGGAAAATACACCGTAGAAGGTCAAAATTTTACTAGCCAACTATTATAGAAAGAACATAAAATGTTGTACCTCATGATATTTATAATTTTGGTCTGTTAGGTTTCAAATCAATTGGCAAGAGAGTGAAACTTCAGTTTAGTAAAATGTAGTAACTTGTACTTTTTTCCACCTAGTTGCACGTTTATAGAATAGTGCAGGTTGCATCTTTCACAAAACTAAAGTTGCACTTTTCTTAACCAATCGATACTTGAGATAAATCTTAGTAAAAAGACAGTCCTTGCGAAAAATCTCGAAGCAAAAGCCAAAACTGGGGTAAAATCTGTAATTTGGACAACACATAAAGTTTATACTAATCTTGGATGTTTTGGCCGCCGATTAATTCCCCATTTGCCGTCGTCGATCGATGGCTCGATGCTGGTCATGTTGTCAAACCTCGAAGTACCAACAGTTACCCTTGCCCGCTCCATAGGGAAGAACGCACGGCTTGGAGCTTCCGGTTGCCACGTCGCACGCCATAGGAACACCTCGCCAGTCGATCCAGTATACGCAGTCAGGTTGCACACCGGGGACGGCGCCAGCCCAAGCCACCACCGGGCTACTGTTCTTGCCAACGAAAACGGAGCAGCCTCCGAGATCCTTCACTTTATCCCAACAGTCCTGCCGGCGTCCCCGGCCGTACCTCAGAACGAAGATCTCGTCCTCGGACATGGTGGACCCGTTGCGCGGCGATCTGACGGTGACGCTTCGGTTCTGCCACACCTGGTACAGGCTACCATGGCAGAAGAAGAGGTTCTTGGCATCGGCGAGGTTGTAAGGCCGGGGGAAGACCACGGCGCCTGGGGAGGACAGCGAGGACTCCACGGCTGCTTGCTCCGGGTTGTTTCGACCGGCGGCGGCGGCGGCGGCGATCCGGAGCACGCGCACTACTCCACGTGAGTCGAGGCAGTACACCTTGCCGCCTCCAGCTTCGTCGAAGACAAGGTCGACGAGGTGCCCGGTGTACCAGGGTACGACTTCGATGGCCGTCCACTTCATGTCGTCCCCGCTGCTGCTGGTGTCGATGTAGGCGACCTGCTTTTGGTCGTACATGGCCACGACGGTGCCGTCGTCGGGGCTGGGCGAGAACACGATCTTGCCGACACAGTCGTAACCCCCACCACACGGAGGGAGGATCCGGACCTCCTCGCCCGTGCGCGGACTGAAGAGGAGGATCCTCTCCGTCCTGAAGCACTCGTGTCTGATCTCCCTTTCAATGGCGACGGCGAAGCGGCGGCCGTTCCCTGATCCGACGACTCGGGCGCGGGCGCGGTTGTAGATGCTCATGTTGAGTCTTTCGGCGTCGATCGTCGTCGCGTACGCCGCCGTGTTCAGGTGGCACGAGCGCCGCATCGGGAGGGAGAACACGGAGGCGCGATCGTCGGCGAGAGAGAGGAGACACGGGTACGGCGGCCCGAGGGCTGCGCGCCACGCCGTGCAGACGCCGCGGAGGCGCGTGTAGTCTCTCAGAGACAGGCCGTTGTTGCCGCCGGTGGCGATGGACACGATGATCTCACTGTTGAGGTCGGCCCAGCACCCGGTGGCCATGGCGTACCGGCCGGCCCCTTCTAGGGTAGTTCGTTCACGCTGCCACGTACGATGCGTACCAGACAAGGGAAGCTATGCTTTATACTCAGCAACGCGCGCGGGGTATTGCCCGTAAATCGAGTAGATTTACAGATTAGATTTGCGTTGGTTAAAATCTTGATACGCAAGACTAACCATATTCGGTTTATATCACACCGAAACCATGGATAGATATACATACGCGGACTCTCCAGTTACCTCCATTTACGTGACAACCTAAAAAGGCAAAGCAAAAATTCTACGCCCCTCTTGCTACAACTTGAATACACACTAAATTTTGTCCGCATTCCAGTCTTGCAAATCACGATGGAGTTAGGTACATTGAACTTGAAAGTGTATTTCGATTAGTTTTTGTGGGCGTATTGCGTACTAAAAGCACGGTTTGGTGAAATGTGTCGCAAAAGCGCATCTCGCCATATATGCCCCGATTGATCTTCAACACGAAGTTTTTCTACACATGCGCATGGCAATGTCAGTAAAAGTACTTCATTCGTTCCGAAAAGGATGTCAAAGATTTCTTCATCCATGGATGTATCTAAATAAAAATCATGTTCTCTGAAAATACTATTTGAATAACATGTCTCTAAAAGAGAAACAAAATTAGCATGCTAGTACACGCGTGTGCCAATTAGGGAGTGAATTCAAATCATATTTATTCATTTTAAAATCATACTTATAGGTTTTAAAAAATTCCGAAAAAAATTCTGGACATAACCAATGATATATCCTACAAGCGTAGAAAATCACAATGTAAAAGTATCTGTATAATAAGCTACACAAAAATGACAAAATTTGATTTTTTCGGAGATTTAAAAATATGCATATCCGATCCACACTTTTATCTTTTTTGTGTAGCTCGGAATACAAAGTATTTAAGATTTATATTTCACATATTTGTGAGATACACCATTAGCTACATCCGATTTTTCTTCAATCTTCTTAAAGTCGTAAATATATTTTTTTAAATAAAAGAATAACAATGTCATTAGAGCTCGGGAGGCAGAAATCTCCACTCCCCTTCCCATAATCCCATACCAAATACTACAATGTTTCTTCCGTAGACAAATTGTCATGTCCGTGATTACAACGTGGAGACACTTACCTATAGCTCAAATAAAGGAATTTCTCTTCAGTCCCATGCAGGATGTGACACCGATTACCGTGCAGCATCTCCTCTTAAATCATATTCACAAGAAAGAATAATCAAATTGCAAACCAGTCATAGCAAAGCAATGGTTAGCGAAACTAGGCCAATCATGAGAACCAACCCTTGGTTGGATGGTTAGGTGGGTGGTTGTACCCCCATCCCATCAGAGTTCAAACCCCAGGTTTGACACTGGTGTTTCTCATATTGACGGTTTGACCCGCCGGCTCAGTATTTCGGAGGTGCTCATAGGGGTAGGGTGTGCGTGTGTGTTCATAGGGTGAATGTATACGCGTGTATGTGAGCGCCTATGTTGTACTGTGTTTCGCAAAAAAAAAAAAAAAAACCAGGCCAATCATTTTTTTCTAAGAGGGCGTGAGCCTGCCCAGTCTTATTACTGCTTTAATTTTGCAACGAGGCCTACTACAGCTACAGGCCCAAGGCAAGGTCCATGGAAGACTCGAGCCCGTCGTCATGCTCACGCGTCTGCCCACACCCTCCAGCCATTGCTCGACCCCGACAGAGAAACCCTACTTCCGGTTTGCGGCGCCCAGTTCCGTAGCGGCGGACGCCGTCGCGACGAGGAGGAAGAAAGTGGGTTAACCTCTCAGGGGAAGTTTCCGTACTTCCCGCGCCGGCGACGCGCGGGCCGACCGGAGAAGGCGCCGGCGGCCACGAAAGGTAAGGGCTACTGTACTACTGAAGTCCCATACTGATCGGCTAGTTGGATTCGTCCTGCGTTAAAAGGGCCTGTCTTAGAAGGGTACTTATAGTACTGTATCAGTTACATTTAGCAGATATGCAGCTTGTCTTGCTGTTGCACAAGTTCACTTTGGCATATGAACCCCAACCTTTTCTATGCGCATGAGCTGCAAAAGATAACCGAGATGAGAATCATGCACACTTTGTGAAAAGCTCGTTGATTTCTTCATTAAATCATTAGTGGCGCCATCTTTTGAGAGGTGTGTTTGTGAAATCGGTATAATTTGATTTAAAGAGATGCAAGATTTAGGGAGGTAATCTTCACAAACCCATATATAAATCTCGATCCATATGATTAACCACTCAACCTGATATTGAGTGGCTTGTACTCTCTTTTTTCCCTTCGAGTTTTTCTAATGTTTCTCGCAACAAGGTTTTGACAAGGTAATCTGAACAACATGTGACGTATATTATATGCTCTTTCTCCATATTTTTTCCACAGGCTTTATAGAGTTTTTGAGATATAGACAATACCGCGATGTTAGATCAAGGGGTAGGAAACCATGACCCCGTACTAAGTGTGGTCCTGCTTTTTGTTGGGGTGCAAGATTTTCCCATGATGGGTATTATCCACCTACCCCTTCGGCCTATATAAAAAGGAGCAATAATTGTACATAGATGACAGAAATATCAATAAAGAAAGGTCAATCACATATTCATGAATTGAATTGACACATGAGAAATAGTGATGAGTCTTTCTTTATTGATATTTCTGTCATTGACGTACAATGATTGCTACCATTTATAAAGACCGAAGGGGTAGGTGGATAAGGCCCAATCATGGGGAAATTTTCCACCCCAAGAAAGGGTGGGGCCGCACCTAGTAGGGGTCTACGGTTTCCCAACACTCCCTTTGGGCTGACATCCCATATCGGGTCTCAAAAACTCCGGAAAACCCACTTGGTAAAATATGGAGATATAACACATAGTACATCTCATGTGTTGCACGAATTGCGTCGGTCAAAAACCTTGTTTGATAAACACCGAGAAAACTCACATCAGGGCAAAGGAATACAATCCACTCAACATCAGGTTGAGTACTCGATCATCTAGATCTATGTTTACAGATGGGTGTGTGAAAATTTTAACCTTGCATCTCTAAGTCTCATCGTACCGATTCCACAAACACACCTCTCAAAGCATAATCCCAATAGTGATTTAGTGAACAAATCAGCGAGATTTTCACATGATTTAGTGTGCAAGATTCTCACCTCATTAGTTTTCTGCAGCTCACACGCATAGAAAAACTAGGGGTTTATATGCGTTATAGATAATGGTTGGGTTTTTGTACGATGTTTAGCTCACACTTGTGTTGAATGTGGCCGATCATCCGTGGAAGTCATACAATGCTATGATTTCCGATGGGTTCAAATCAACTACTCCCTCCGTTCCATTATATAATGCCTATTGTTTTCCTGCACGGTAATTAGCGCAGTCGATTATTTCACAAAAAAACCCCTACGAAGGCCTCCACGATCTCAGAAATAGGAGACAAACATGGAAACCCAACAAACAGATCGCTGAAATCTTTCTGCCGTTATTATCCCATGATTTTCTCCGATCGCCTTCGTTTCCTCTCTCTCCGACGCGCGCCATCCTTTTCTCCCTGCCCGCCTTCTTTTCCTCTCTCCCGCGCTCGCACAGCCACAGCACCTCTCCCAAAATTGAAATTTTCTTCAAAAAATTTCAGCAATGGAGGGAAGTACATGGGCGCCAAAGATCCAAACAATTCCACTTCGAATTACCGACGACGGGGCTATAAATACTCCCGATCCCCATGCCCATCTCATCGCTCGCCACTGCGTTCTCTCTCTCGATCCCCATTACCTTCTCCTCATCTCACATGGCTGCTCGATCGGGGTGGATCAACTGGGATGCCCTGGGTGAGGAGGCGGTGGAGGATGCTGCAGGTTTGAACTATGACTACGAGTTCGTCGGGGTGGATCCAGGTTCTCAAACTTGCATGCGTGAAGTACTTTTTCAGCTGGGAGGGAACCGATATAAAGTCCCGCACATGCGGAAGGAGGTTCTGCAGAGGCTCGGAACTCTCCCGGTGACATTAAAATGTGCTGCTCTTTTTGTGAAGCGTGCGATCGAATCACTGCCGGATGCATAGTCCACTTAGGTTGCGTGCGTATGGTTTTGAATTCTTTTGTGTAAGGTACTCGTTGAAGTACTGAAGTTGGTGACAATTTACTGTTTTGTGTGAGTCTAGTAAGGTACTCCTTGGAGTACTGAATTTGGTGTCGATTTGCTCTTTTCTGTGAGTCTAGTACTCCTTGGAGTAATGAGGTTCGTGTGGATTGTACTCTGCATTTGCTTTCGCAAAGTTATCAAAGATTTGTTTGCATTATGTTTGCGTGTACTGAAACATAACAGAAGCATGATACTCAATCAGTAACATGTGTTCTTTTACATTCTGGAGTACTAGAACTAAATTGAAATTGTAATCATAACATGTGATCATAACTCGCCCAGTCTACCTTGACACCAAAAATGAAAAAAGTGCATAATTCGCCCCAAGTATGACTGCTTAAGGACGGTATGTTGGCAGCAAAATTTTCAGCGAGTCCTTAACCACCTGCAACTCGCCGGAATCTAGCTTGACACCAAAATTGAGTTCAATATCATCGCCTTCTTCTTTTTCGGCAACGCCTTGGGCATCATCTGCCTGGCCTTGATCTGCAAAAACCTCGCCTTCTTGTTCCTCATTTGCAATCATGGAAGCTTCAACCTCCCGCTCGATATCTTCAAGTGGTTCAAGAGGTTGGCTCTCTCCGGCAAGAAAAACATCCCCTTCATCCTCCATAGAATCCGGAACCTCCGTATCTTCGGCGTACGTGTTCGGCACGTACCAGGGTAGTTGCTCGCATGAGTCCGGAAATTCTTCCACGTCGGCGACTTGCTCCGGCGAGAAAACGGCGAAGGCCGGACGATCCTTAACCATGGAAAGGGCGGACGCCGGGTTTCCCATATCCTCTGCCATGCGAGACAGCAGGCGTGAGAGAGATGAGAGAGATGCTGCGTGAGAGGGAGAGGATGCCGTGAGAGGGAGAGGATACGTGAGAGAGAGAGAGGCTGCGTGGAGATAGGCTGCGTGAGAGAGAGATCGGTTCCTATTCAGTTTCCTGATTTTGTGGACTACATGCGATCTGTTCCATATTTCATGCACGTAGCAAATGGGTGGAAGGGGGTCTTTGCAAAATAAACAGAGCTTTATTCTTACAATTTGAAACAAATGCGAAAAAACAATAGGCATTATATAATGAAACGGAGGGAGTAGTAAAAAATAAATAAAACCCCCCTTCCCACATTTAGAGCATTAGAGTGATTTTCTATGTAGAAAAAGAATATACATTAATCTAGTAAAAAGGAAATACAAATAAGGGTCAAAATTAATAGCTAGTAAAAAAGAAATAAAATAAGATTGGTAAGTGCTTCAGATTGTCCCCCTTCTCCTAGTTATTTTTCTACTCTTTTTTAGAGGATCATATAGGAGAGAATTGCTTTTGTGTTTTTTGATCATGTTTAGAACATTAGTTGCTTATAATGGTCAATGTTCATATGCAACTATGTAACACACAATATGCAAGGTTCTTACACCTGTTTGTTGATTCTTAAGTTTGTGCTTTCCCTGTGCATAATTTACTTCAAGCTGGAATAGTTACGGTTTAGCTGCTGGAAAGTGGCAAAAGAGGTGGAGCTCCGATTGTTTGTATTGGTGTTGTTGCTTTGCTTTGCTATTATTTCAACCAAAATTAAACAGTGGAGCACCTAGTCTCATGTTAGTGCTCCTGGTCTTGGCCTTGACAACGTTAACCCAAACAAATAACTACCTTTTTTTTTTGCTTTGGAGGTTTTCTTTAATTTGTATCTATGTTAGGTTATCTGATCTAGTCATCACTATGCTGTTTCTTAAAACGTGTGTGCTATAAGACTAGGAATATAGATGCTGAAGTGCCTCACTGACCTATCTTATTTACTTGATTCACTTTCTGATATTTTTTAAGCGTTACATAGGCTATGCTCTTATACTCTGATCTGGTTGGTAGTTTTCTCTCCTGATGTTAAACAGAAGGAGGCAAATCAATATTTGAACCCTTGACAAACATCGATTAGCCAGACTAGGTTATGAGTAGTGATGCCCCTGAATGCAAAGTTGCTGTAATTTCTAACTTTCTCCTGCCACTGGGCTTGATATCAGGTGCATCCTTTCATATTCCCTCAAGCTTGGGAATTTAGGTGGAGCACCTGGAACATCAACTTTGGATCTCCATCAACTTGCACTGCAGGGGAACAGGATGACAGGGCACTCTACTTTGATCCTCATGATGTTCAGCTAGTAAATTATCAACTTTTTTTTCGCGAAAACGCAAAAGCTTTGCGTTTCGATTCATTGATAGATAGAAAGTTGATTACAAGCCTAGGATAGGCCAAAACACCCGCCACTCAAGACAAGACATGACCGACGACCACTAGGCAAATATTACAACACAACCGGCGCCACCAAACACAAACCCTAGCCTAAACGCCATCCAAGCAAGCACACAGAACGCGACCCTGCCACAGGGGAGAGAGAAACCAATCTGCAAAGAAGGGCAGAGTTGGGACTCCAGCTATGGAGAAGACACGTTCTGAACGCTGCACCACCGTGCACCACCGCATACTCCGCCTGTTGCAGCATGAGCCGAAACCCGTCGAGTGGAACCATGCGACCCAAACACCGCAACACCGGATCCACCGCAGTCCACAACCCTTGCCAAACAAGGTAGCCAAATGGGCACAACGTCGGGGTTCCAAGGATCTGCCCGCTATAGCCAAAGCATGCGCCACATGTGTGCCACCCGGGGTCATTTTTTTTAGATAAAAAGAGCCTCGCCCCAGTTCCATTTAAGAAACCCAAGTATCCTTACATCAGTTTGAACATTTTCACCCCAGAGCTTGGCCACCCGGGGTCATATCTCCAAGACAACGCCTCTAGGGAGGGAGCGACGCTCATGATGCCGCCGTCATCCGATCCGTCAAGACAGATCATTGTTTTCACCAGGAGAACCAAACCACCTAGCGATGGAGGTGTCGATGCTCCTCGGCAACGCCACCAAGGAGGAGAGCGACGCGCGAGGGCGCCGTCGTTGCCAGCGCCGACAAAGGTCGGGCAGGGCTTTCGCCCGGAGCCACGATCACCACCCACACATCGGCGCAACACCAAGACACAGCGGGAAGAACTTGTCGCCGCCAAAATTGCACCAATCCGAGAACCAGGTTCGTCCACCACCCAACCAGCGGAGGCCACCACATGTTGCATGTCACGGGGCGACAAAATGCATCGCCCGTCGCATGAGCATCCGTGCATCGGTTCTGATCTGCGGCAAAGATGCCCAAACCAACAACACGATGCCGATGCACCTGGCAGCAACCATCCAGCTCCACGGATGCCGGCGCACGGCAGTGGCCGACGGAGACGCCAAGACCGTAAAGTCGACGTCTTGCACGTTCGGGGCTCAGCCATCTGCATTACAGTCAGCAGCGAGCACACACCCTGCCATGCAAGCCATATCCCATGGCGCTCGAGCACTGGTCAGCCCGCCGGAGGTCGCCGCCAGAGCCTCGCTCCTCCAGAACCAGAGGACGGCGTGCCGCTGCACATCCACCGTCACCCAGTGAGGTACGAGCACCGCAGCTCGCCACCCATGGTGGCAGAGCCGTCCCGCCACGGAGCGCGTGGTCCGTCCACCGCAGCTACCGCCGACCAGAGGAGGTGGAGCGGCGCGAGGATGACGACGCCGCTATGCGTGGCCGGGAGAAGGGGGTCAGAACTTGCCGACCCCGACCCACCTTGAACACCCGAACGGAGGCTGGACGGAGGGGATCCAGCCTGCCGCCGCCTCGCCTGCCGCCGGCACCGCCACGGTGCCCAGCAGCAGACACCATCCGGCGCCACCCCGCGCCTGCCTGCCGTCGGAGCCGGCGCCGCAGCCCGCCGAAGCCCATCTGGGCCCGAACAGGCCTGCAGCGCACAGCCCCGACTGCAGGGTCGCGTCCGTCGCGAGGAGGTCGAGCTACCTCCGTCGTCGTCGATTGGCGCTCGTCGCCGCATTGCCGCCGAGCCACGCCCCGCCGCCGCCGGAGCCGCACTCCACCGCCACGCGCACGGAGAAAGCCCCGCCGCCGCCGTCACGGCGTCACCGCCCAGGCCTTTTGCCCGGCGTGACCTCTGACGGCGGCGAGGAGGAGGGAACGAGTGAGGGGGGGCTAGGGCCGGCGGCGCGCGGTCGCCCCCGAGTCGCCTAGGTCAGGCGACGCCGGGGGGGGGGGGGGGGTTAACAAAGCTACCGAGTAGTACCAATTATAAACTTTCGCTGATTAGCATATACACTCATCAGTCATCAGTGTTAGAAGTGTTGCAGGCTTGTAGCTTTGTACCTTCAGGAATTTATTCAGTTTCATGTATAAGCTGTACTTGGAATTAACTGCAGCGAAATATTTCGTTCCTTTTAAGAGAGCTCGGAGCTCCATCCTGTCAATGCAAAAGTAATGTCTATCGTACATGCAGGCACCACTACTAGCAACCGTCTGTGATGGTTTGTATGCCACACTATGTTTGAGCTTGTTAAGCCACCCACAGTGTAGGAGGTGCCTAGTTTTCCACATCATAGTACATTTGCCCTAGGGCTAAATATTGCCATTAGTGTGTAAGGCCGTGTTGCCATATTAAAAAAATGGTAAAAGGCTCATGCAGCCAGACAGCGAGCCACATCCCCCTCCCCAATCCCCTCCCCAATCCTTTGAACTTACACCTGATTCAAAAACCACACCGTCCTACCTACTATCTCGAGCTTGCTTTTGTACTTAGTTTTTTTTCTGCGTAGTTGTTGTAGGTACCGCAGCATATATGATAAACACGCACCGGTTTCTTAAAAAAAATCTTTCAAGAACCTGCTACCTTCTGGGCTGCACCAGTGCAAAGTATGCCAACTCGTTTTTAAGCAACAAATTCATCGCACCACTGTGTATACTGTTATGTGCATTCCCTGCTGCCAAAGTCGTTTGTGTCTTTATTAGCTTGGCTAATCCACTCTGCATAGTTCGGAATCACTTGTTTATATTTCAAAAAAGTACAAAAAGACGTATCAATTCCCGTTTTAGATTCAAATTGTCCCGAGAATTTGTGGTTTGTGTGCTAGGCTGGCATTGAGGCTGTTATGTGCATGCCCTGGTGCAAAGGCAATCTGTCGGCTTGGCTACTCCACTGTGTACATAGTACAGGACCACTCGTGCTAGATTTCAAAATGTACAAAGAGGCACACCAATAGCTGGTTTATAACTTTATATGCAACTTGTCGGTTCTGCAGTCAGTCCTCTGAAAAAATAGAACTGTTAGTCCAAGGAAATACTAAGAGCAGGTCTCTAAAAGAGAAACAAGAGTTAAGACTTTTGTCTTCTTTGTCTAGATTGTGTTACGCTGTTGAATTTAGCCCAAAGCATGCCAGTTTTGTGCAGTCTGTTATTTGCTTATTACAATTATTGATAACTTTCTATCGATAATTATATTAAAGTACAGCAATTCTTATCTCAGGTAGTTGTGCATAACATCTGATAACGTTGGGGGCATCTGACTATTTAGTTGTAATGTTAACTAGAGCAGCTTGGGGTTCCGGAAAAAAGAGGAGCATATATCATTTCACATGGAGGCGTAGATCGGTACACTGACTATTCTCCTTCCATGTTTCGAGTGCAGATTGGGTTCTCGATGACCGGCTCCGAGGATGTGAAGGGCTTGGCAGTGTCCCTGGGAGAGCTACACGTGGAGGCATCACCATCGAGGGAGGAAGAAATTGGTTGGCACGGTGCGCGCCTAGCCTTGTTCTGATGTAGCATCACTAGATTTTGCGACCTTCTACCTGTCCATTGTTGCCATGTACCGATGTACCTTACTTGGGTGCAATTTCCGCTTAATTAAACAACGAAGGTTTCTGTTTAAACATGCATTTCTATGTCATAAACTGCTGCTTTCCACCAATTTTGATTCAGGCAATGGTGATGCTGCTGCTGCTGATGACATTTGGGACGATGCTTCTGAGTCTGAAGGACATGGTTCCATCTTAGACAGAGAATGGGCCCATAGGCAGAACCAGTTTCTTAAGGTAAATAATGATTCTGATTTGTGACTTCCATGGTTATTGGTCAATCATGACTGCATTAATATTTTATTTTTTGAAAGTAAGGCTTTGGGTTTCTATGTAGATGGGCTATAGGGATGGCATAACCGAAGGGCAGAAGGATGCTGCCCAAGAGGGCTTCAACGTTGGGTTTAGGCAATCTGTACATGTTGGATACAAGTGGGGTCTCGTTCAGGGGATCACTGGGTATAGTGTGTATTTTTGGTTGTGCTAATAACAGTTTTCTTATATAGACTTGTTCGTGTGACATCCTCGTTAATTATATCTCCTTTTTCTGTTGTTCTTTTAGCAGTGCATTGGATAATCTTCGCAACAGGCTGAAAGAAAAGTTGTTGCTCGATGACCAGCGTCGAGGAAAACTTAAAGAGTTGCACAACTCTGTGCAGGAAATTTCAGCAGAGGGCGCACTGCAACTGTTTCATGAGAGTATTCTTCAGGATAATCGTCCACCGGAGGAAAGCCGACTCCAAACTATTCGAAATGACCTTCTTCTGTTGCTGCGGGAATGCCCAGATGTTCAAGTTCGTAAGGAGCTGTCATAAGTTCCGCGATTATGTTGGTAAAATGGAATAGTCAGAACCACTGATTTCGAAGTCTGGCGGAATCATTTAGATTGAATTCTTCCAGATCCAAGATAAATGAGATGGACCAACAATCACTACGTTCCAACATCCGGTCAATCGACTGGCCCAGTCTTAGCATCACATGGCTGCCTTTCCGTGTGTGCAACTTGCAACGGTGGTTGGACAGTTTCTTGCCTATGTTAACTCGGTGCAAGAAGCCGTGAGAGAGAGAGGGAGGGAGCCTTCACAGGCTCTATCCTTGAAGAACTTGCAGATTTAGAAGCTATTGCCACATTTTTCGTTGAAGGGATTTCGGGTCATATGTATAAAGTATAGTCATTCTAAACCAAACCAAACCAATTGATTTCTTGTCAACTGGCATGGATTCCAAAGGAAAGAAAGACTCGGAACGAACAGGGCCCATGATCGATTGGATTCGGCAAATGAAGTAGAGGTTTTTTAAATCGAGAATGAGAGTAAAGAGGGACGAAATGATGGTTGGAACACTTCTACTGAGACTTAACTTACTCAATTTGCTTTGTTCTGTAAAATAGGGCGTATAAGTTTATTGGGAGTCAAAATATGTAAAGTTTGATCAAACTTTTAGAAAAAACTATCAACTTCTAGAATGTCAAATCAAACTTATATTAGAATACGGAGTACTATCATTAGGTACATTTCCATATTATTATATCTGTATAGTATTACAACGATAGTTTTTTACATAAACTTGGTCAAACATTCATTGTTTTGACTTTAAAAAATATTATGCGTCTTGTTTTAAGAAAATGAGGTAGTACTAGTTTTTTTTTTTGAGGGAAGAGGTAGTACTAGTTGGGCCCAACTGATGGTTGGTAAAACCTCTGAGAGACTGACCTAGTGGACCCACTTACTATTTGGGCCCACATTGCGTAATAAGTTTGGGCAACCCCAGCTGCCCACGCCACGCAAAACCGTCCCTATCCACTTCTCCTCTCCTCGCCTCTTGGTCTTGTCTTGGGTTGCTTCTTCTTCTCTGTTTGCTGCGTTCCCAAGCGAGGCATCTTCTTCCTTGATTGATCGACAGGATTTATTTTCTCTCCACTGACAGCAGAAGATCCCGTACTCGAGAGAATGGCCGAAGCCCGCGGTGTTAGTGGTGGCGGCGGGAGCGACTGGGAGGTCGTGTCGCTCACCGCGTCCACCTACGCCGCCGCGCCAGGCCCTGTCCTGCCACTCCTCCTCGACTCCCACGAAAAGACAGAGCTTCCCCCTCCTGCTGATCATTCCGCAGCAGTCTTCATGTCCCAGCACTTCAATTTGGCAGCGGAAGCCCTTCTTACCGATCTGAATGAAGAAGAGGAATCCAACCGTACCATGGTGGATGGCGAAGCTGCCGGCACCGAAGATCTCAACAAGCAAAATGATTGCCAGACGGAGATGCAGGATGATGGCCTGACACGTTCGGATTCTTTGGGCGATGGCGATGGCCTGCAGGAAGGATCCACCATTCTGTGTTCTCCTCTGGCCGTTTCTTCTGGAGTTGCGCCTGTTACAGCAAACATGGGCCCTTCCCCCTCAAAGGTCCCCTGTGAAGCTCAGGCGTGGTGGAACAAGACATTCTCCTTTCTGCGCAGCAATTCCAAACAGTCACTCGCCTTCCGCTTCGTCTTCGTCGCCGGTACCATCGTTGGGCCGGCCATCCTGGGGCAGCACGACAAGTTGCAGCTCAGGCTCGTCGACAGCGAGGTATAGATACCCTGAATCTCATATTTCTTGAAAAAAATTCACAATGTTACAATTCGTCAATCCGATAGTGCTAGATGTTGGTACACCTCATTCATCTTTGTGTACATCAGGATGGTTATTGACACTAAAACTGTTGGCACTGAACAACGAATGTTTCCATTCGATGTGGTTAGTGTTAGCACCTAGCAGCTCAGCATCCATTGAATGACAGTGATTAAACTGCATGTTGGTGATGAACCAACAAATTAAGTGATCCCTACTTGTTCAGTATGACAGTATCATAAATAATCAGGAATAATGATGATGAACTTACTACATTTTGTAACGGTATTTACTTTGTATCCGTCGTGCGTTAGGAATTCAGAAATTATGCCACGACACTTTATTGGTTGCGGATGAATGGTCGAACAGCATTACACTTATAGGAATTGAGAAGTTATGGTTGAGGATAACAGTAATATAATTCCGGTGTGGTTATTTTATTTCAGAAGACAGGTTGCCCATTGAGGGAGCCACTTGGTCAGGTGAAACTCAACATGCTTGTTGGTGGTAGCCCTGCCGCGGTGCCGCCCATGGGTAACTAAAAGGCTGCATGTAAAAAGTATGGTGATGATGTCGACGATGATGAAGAAAAATTAAGTATGGTAACCAAGAAATCGATGATGACGAAAAAGAGTGGTGTGAGGCTTTTAGCTAGCTATTCCGACGTATGTAAATATCTCAGTGTTCCTCCCTCCAGTCTTTTTTTTTTTTTTCTGTCTAGTAGTATTGTAATTTGACACTAAAGTGTGATTAACCAGAAAGATATGGGTTGAATTTTGCTGACTTTGTCTGGCAGGTGATGTGTTTGATTGTTGGCAGAGTCGTTTGAGTATCCATCACCATCAAACATTCCATTTTCTTTAGTTAGAGACTCCAGCAGATATTACAAAGTCTGAAGTTGTTGCGGTACCGCTTTTACAGTAGGGCGCAGTGCTCGGCCGAACAGATCCCAGATCTCGCATATCTCGTACCTTAAAACTAGTTTGCGGTATGACACTGAGTGTTTCGTCCGAACAGATGCCGCAAATCTTGTACCGTTAAAAAAATATTTATCTCTTGTTTCACATACCGTTAAAAAAATATTTATCTCTTGTTTCACATAAATATGCAAATATGCTTGTATACTCAAATTGATATCTAATTTCACATAAATAGTTTTTACTAGTCAATATTAGATTTTATTTAACAATAAACATTCAAATTTTAAATCTGATCATTGTTTTCGAGCCAAAAACATAGGACATCATAGAACAAATAACAATTAAACATGTAGAAACACGAGAGGAGAAGGTAGCTAACCTGTGTTTGGGCAGCCGTCACAGATTCTTAGGGTTTCTCCAGGGAGTGAACCCTCCTATATATATGCACACCACTTACAGGAAGACATGGGCCACATGGGCCAAAGGGGATACAAAAGAAAAGCCCAGTACCGGTTCAACACTCCCCCTCAAGATGGGTGATAGATATCTATCATTTCCATCTTGTCACAAGCCAAATTGCACTCCTTAGTTCCCAGACCCTTGGTTAGACAGTCTGCCACTTGCTGTCCTGAACTCACATAAGATATCTTGATAATTCCTGCATCCAATTTTTCCTTGATGAAGAATCGGTCTATCTCCACATGTTTGGCAATACTGATTGCTGACTGGTTGTCACACCACACATTAAGATGGCCCTGTCTCAGCACCTTTAGTTCAGTAAGGAGATTTCTCACCCACAACATTTCGCTTAGTCCTTGAGACATTGCTCTATATTCAGCTTCAGCAGTTGATTTAGACACTACGGGTTGCTTCTTACTCCTCCATGACACCAAGTTCCCTCCAACAAAGACACAATAACCTGAAGTTGATCTTCTATCATCCAGACAACTTGCCCAATCAGCATCGCTGTACCCATCAACTCCTAAGTGTCCATTGCTCTTAAACCAGAGCCCTTTTCCTGGACTACCCTTTAAATACCTCAGGATTCGGTAAACAATATCTAAATGCCCACTCCTTGGCTCATGCATATATCTACTCACAATACTCACTGCATAAGCAATGTCTGGCCTTGTATGACACAAATATAATAGGCGCCCAACCAGCTTTTGATATCTCTCCTTATCAACTGGTTCACCAGCAGTCACTTTGTGGTTTTGATCGATGGGAGTTGGAGCTGCCCGGCATCCAAGCATGCCCATATCATTGAGAAGATCCAAGGTATATTTCCTTTGGGATAGGACAATTCCCTTTGGAGACCTAGCAACTTCTATGCCTAAGAAATATTTGAGTTTTCCAAGATCTTTGACTTCAAAAACTTTACTCAAGCACCCTTTCAGCTTCACTATTTCTACTTCATCATCACCAGTAATTATGATGTCATCAACATACACTGCGAGTATAGTGATTTTCTGGTTTTGGTGTCTATAGAAGACAGTGTGATCTCCATTACATTGCATGTAGCCCATATCACAAACTGCATGCCTGAACCTGTCAAACCATGCCCTCGGGGACTGTTTTAAGCCATAAAGGGACTTTTTCAATCTACATACCTTGCCAGCAGTTTCTGAAGTAGCAAAGCCTGGTGGGAGTTCCATATACACTTCTTCTTTTAGATCCCCATGCAGGAAGGCATTTTTAATATCAAGTTGGTGTAAAGGCCACCCAAAGTTAGCAGCACAAGAAACCAAAATCCTCACAGTGTTCATCTTTGCCACCGGAGCAAATGTTTCATCATAATCTATGCCATAGGTCTGGCTATATCCCCTTGCCACTAGCCTTGCCTTGTATCGGTCGATCTTGCCTTCTGAATTTTGTTTAATTGTATAAATCCACTTGCAAGACACTGCCTTCTTTCCTTCTGGAAGAAGTGCAAGTTCCCATGTTTTGTTCTTCCTCAAAGCATCCAACTCCTCCATCATAGCCTGCCTCCACTTTGGATCTTGTTTAGCTGCTTTCCAATCAGTTGGAATCGACATTGATTGCAGAGAAGCAACAAAGGTTCTGTACGAGGGAGACAAGCACTCATAAGACACATAGTTGCTAATGTCATGGTTAGCTCCACGTTTACCCTTCCTTAATGCAATTGGCAAATTCAGTGACTCATCTATGGTTGCAGGCTCATTTTCGGACTGAATACTGCCACTAGACGAACTCTCATCAACATCATCCTCTTGTTGCTCCCCCTGCATTTGTTGTTTGTTGTACTTGTTGCCGAGGTCGTCTCGAATACACCAGCATGTTGTCCCTCCCATTGAGCCTTGGCCACATTTGTACGGTTTCAGGTTGTACAACAGGTAATTCAGCATGGACATTAGTTGGGACAACATTAGATGGTGCAGCAGCTATAGGAATAGGAATTGAAGCCACAAATGGTTGTTGGGTATGTTGTTCTGGACTTGCAACAATACTCTTCTCCCCCTCTTGACCAACCTCAATATTCTTCTGTTGGTCAAGCTCCTCAAACAACATACTTATATCAGTCTTTTCACCGTAGAAGGGCTCAGATTCTCGAAAAGTTACATCCATACTTACAAAGGTACGCCACTCTGATGGACTCCAGCACTTGTAACCACGCTTCCCAGATGCATATCCAATAAAAATACATTTTACTGCTCGTGGATCAAGTTTACCAACAGATGGTCTGTGATCTCTAACAAAACAGGTACAACCAAATACTTTTGGTGGGACTAGAAAAGTATTCTCACCCATTAACATCTCACAAGGTGACTTCATGCCCATAACTCTAGAAGGCATTCTATTTATCAAGTAGGTGGCAGTCATCACCGCTCCACTCCACAGGAACTTAGGCACATTCATAGTAAACATAAGAGATCTTGCAACTTCTAAGATGTGTCGATTCTTTCTTTCTGCTACTCCATTTTGTGGAGGTGTGTCTGGACAAGAGGTCTGATGTAGGATGCCATGTTCTGACAAGAAATTGCTGAATCCTTTATTGATATACTCTGTTCCATTATCAGTCCTGAGCATCTGTACCTGTACATTAAACTGAGTCTTCACATAAGAATAGAAGTTCTGGAAACATTTGAATACTTCATCCTTGTGTTGCATCAGATAAGCCCAAGTCATACGAGTATGGCAATCAATAAAGGTCACCAAATACTTCATTCCACTCACAGATACAACAGGACATGTCCACACATCCGAATGGATAAGCATAAATGGGAATATACTTCTGATCCCCTTACTCACATACATGGTTCTAGTGTGCTTGGCATACTCACAAGCATCACATTTTAATTTGTTCTTATCAACCCCACGCATTACATCAGGAAAGACTCTAATCATCTTGTCAAAAGACATATGACCCATTCTACAATGATGAATCATGGCCATATTCTCCCTCTCATCAGCAACAAAAGCAAACACCGAACCTCCACGATCCATGTACCATAGCCCTCTATGCCTGGTTCCAGTCCCAATCCTCCTGCCCGTCAGCCTCTCCTGAATCACACACATTTTCTTATCAAGATATATTATGCAGTCTAGCTGATCAATTAAAGCACTTAGAGATATCAAATTGACAGGGAATGCAGGAACATGTAACACTGAAGATAGTTTTATGAAGGGAGTGCACTGAACAGTCCCTACACCTTTGATGGGTTGTGCCATGCCATCAGCAGTTTGTATGGTTTCAATCTGAGAGATAGGATATTTATCATAGGATTCAAACTCTCTAGTGTTGCTGGTCACATGTTTAGATGCCCCTGAGTCAAGGATCCACTCTGGATAAATTTTATGGGTAGCTATAGATGGAGAGCCTTTTCAATGTTACCTTCATTTTGCGTGGGCGAAATGTGCAAAGCTTCCAAAGGTGGCATCCTCCTGACCTCCCTTCTTGTTCTCTTCATTGGCGGCTGCACTTTGTTGACCATCTTTAGGAACAGCAACATGCGCCCTCGATGGCACTGAGTTGTTGTGGCCACCCCAACCTCTACCTCCACGGTAGAATCCCCTGTTGTAACCTCTTCCTCTGCCCCGCCTTGGAGCTGTGCAATCGTAGCTCAGGTGGCCTGGTTTTCCACAATTGTAACAATCCCTTGTCTCCTGCCTCTCTGTCATAAAGAAGGCAGGATTTGAGACTGGTTCACCTCCCTTTCCAAGCTTTAGCCTCATCTCCTCCTGTGCCATAGCTGCGATAACCTCTCCAATTGACGGGAGTTTAGGTTGGTGAAAGAGATTTGCCCTCCTTCCTTTAAAAGAGGGGTTCAGTCCCTTCAAGAGCTGGATTACACGCCTGCGCTCTATCCACTGTTTTGCAGAGACAATGCACTCAGCATGTGCGAGCTCAAGTGGATCACAGTCATCAAGATCAGACCACAAACGCTGCAGTTCAGCCACATACTCCATCAATGGTTTTTCTCCCTGCTTTAAATCATGCACCTTGTCCTCAATTTGTGCCATCAGCATGACATTTCCCTTCCCTGAGTACAAGTTTGACAGTGTACTCCATACCTCTTCTGCAGTAGAGAGAGCTTCCACTGATGCAGCAATCATTGGAACTAAGGAGTTTAACAGCCACGCCATTACCACAGAGTTGGTGGTACTCCATTTCTTCCACTCTGAACTTGCCTTGTCCACTGGCTCACTGACCTGACCAAAAACATATCCCTCCAAATTCTTGGTCTTTAGGATGAGCAGAGCCCTTCTTGACCAGCTCAAATAGTTTCCCACACCTTCTAGTTTGATCTCATTTGGCATGAGATCAATCTTATGAACTAGCTCTACCTGCGGAGGAACTGCACCGGAGTAGCTAGCACCATCCTCCTTCTTGGCAATGAGGAACTCCGTCAGTTTCTCCAAGGCCTGAGCCAGCTGTTGGTTGTTGCCGTTCTCCCCCATCTTCTCCTTCCAGCACCACCACCAGCTCCTCCAAATCCACTGCCTCCTGCAGTAGATCTGAACTTTCCCTTCCCTTCTTTACTCCAGCAACGAGGTGCACCTCCCAGCAGCAGACTTGGCCACCATCACCATCGAACCTGGCTCTGATACCATGTAGAAACACGAGAGGAGAAGGTAGCTAACCTGTGTTTGGGCAGCCGTCACAGATTCTTAGGGTTTCTCCAGGGAGAGAACCCTCCTATATATATGCACACCACTTACAGGAAGACATGGGCCACATGGGCCAAAGGGCATACAAAAGAAAAGCCCAGTACCGGTTCAACAAAACACAACCAAAATTATAATCTCCCACCAAATCAATTGTGCATGATGAATCAAGCACCACAGCCGTTGCCATCTCCTCCAACGCCTCCACCACTAACTGAAACCATCCTCGCCCGCAAGATCTCCTTCCTCCGAATCTCCCAATAAATCCTCGTATTCTCTTCCATTCCATTTGGATCCATCATCATGATCATGTTTTCCTCGATAACCATCTCTTGTCTCATCTAAGTCTCCTCGAGGAGTCAACTCCCCTCAGAGTCCGCCTCGCGCTTCTCCTCAACCATCTTCCTCTCCTCAACTTCTTTAATTTGTTGACTCTTTGTTATCTTATATTTCTCGGTCAACTCCTTGTTCAACTCCTTGTGGATCCTTTCCTCGCAGGAAGAGCTTCTTGAACCTTCAACTTCCATTTCTCACTATGCTCAAACAATTTCCAACAATATTGGAGTATGAATGGTTTTCCTTTAGAGACGACCATTTTCATTATCTTTCTTGTGCAATGTGGTCCTACATTGACAAAATTGTAAAAGACAAGATAGAGTGTAATTCAAATGTACATGTTCAAAAAAAATGCAAAACACGAATGACATAGAGAAAACTCACATAATCATCAATAATGCAACCGCTTGGAGGAGCAATTCTCACTTTCTCCAAAAGACCACTCCACTGGCTACAAGATTGTTTGATGAAATCGTACCAGCCTTGCAAAGATCTCAACGAGCGAGGTGATGTCTATGAGTGAGACTTCTCAATATTCTCAATCCCTTTGATTTTTTCATCCACTTTGAATTTGAGCATCAAACACATCCTCCACTTCTTCCGGATCAACATCATATTTCTCAAATTAATCAAGTGGCACTTCATCGATGTTGAAGGAGCTATCTTCCAGCATGCTCACATAAAAAGGGGTACCGTTTTGAAGTTATACAATGCAAAACAAACACAATAATCATCTAATCGACGAGCATCCAACAAATTTCCTACAATTTGGAGTTCAGGGTGTTAATTTATACCTCTCGGATGAATCATTGAGCACGTTGTGGGCGCAGAAGTCCATGACTAGCGTTTTTTTTAGGGAAGAATGACTCCCGTTTGTTGTTCAGGGTGTTCATTGCTCGTCAGATTACCACGGCCTCTGTGTTAGGCTTCTCCACGTGGGCTAAATGCCTCTCTGGGCTGCCACCGGGCCACGCGTGCACGCTACAGAAAAAGGGAACTGCCAGGCCCGAATGGCCGATAGGAGAGAGAGCCCAGCGCCCTCCTTCCCTGCCTCCCTGCTCCAGTCCCGACGCGGCGACGCACGGGAAGCCGGCGGCCAGGCGCTAACCCTACTGGAGCGGGACGGGGAGCGCCGGTGCACCACCTCCGCTGCCTGGCTCCGCGCCGGCTCGCGCCCCCGCCCTCCTCTCCCGAAGTCCCGCCCAGCCCGCCCGCACGCCGCGGCCTCTCGTCTGCAAACGGCAGCTCGTCGGTCGGCGCTTCGGCAATCTGCAGGCACGGTGGCACGCAGCTAGGACTTGCCGACCACTACTGCACCGTAGCAAGCAGTGACACACCGCCAGCACTGTGAGTGTTTCACTCTCATTTTGTGATTGATTCCCCAGTCTAGAATAGAGGATGATCCCTGATTGATGCAAGTAAAGAAGAGTGCCATCACTTCTCGCTTCCGAAAAGAAGACCGTGGAGTTAAACTATAATTTTCTGCTTGTTCTTGCAAGTAAAATAAATGGGGATGTTGTCGATACTAAGAATAATTTGTATTTCAGTGTCGTTATTGTGAGTCGATTTTCATTACAGCTGCCCTTAATGTCTAATACTATTTTAGTTGAATCTTTTTTGTAACTCCGCATACCCGAACCGGAGATCATGCCTCCGCCAAATTGCTATTTTTGTATTTAATGTAAACGTGTTAACTCCAATGTAGACTGCTAAATGGTTCGTGTGCACCTTTGGGATAATCTTAGTCTGTCATAATTTTGTGCTGGACTTACTCTGGATCCACCACTGTTGGTAGATGATTGTAGAATACATTATATACATCTAGTATAATACCATCAGAAATGCTTTGTTAGCACTGAACTTTGATACTACAGTATTTTGTGCTGATGCATTGTCTCGGGGAAGAGAAATCATTATTGTCCCATGTTTGAAGTTCTTCATATAGCCTACCCCAACTTGTTTGGGACTGAAAGGCTTTGTTGTTGTTGTTGTTGTTGTTGTTGTTGTTGTTGTTGTTGTTGTTGTTGTTGTTGTTTGAAGTTCTTCATTTTATCCCTTTGTTGATGTTTCTTGCGTGTACTTTGTATGCTACAGAACATGGATATAAATAATTGTTTGATTCTTTTACTGCTTGATTTAATAGGTCTTCTCCTCAGTTAGTAGCAACTCAGGTTGGTGCCAATGGCCAAGAAGAAGAAGAACAAAACTGAGAGGCCAATCAAGTCGCTGAAAGATGCTGAACATGCGTACACTCTTTGACCTGTTGTGTTGTTAGCTACCTTCGTGGCTATGCGTCTTAGTGTTGTTCTTCTTCTTCAAGTATTCTTTTTAGTTAACTGACCACGTGGTATTTCACCCTAAACAGAGTTACTTCAGACTGCATCGGAGGAGATTTGCTGGATGAACTACTGTCGAAGCTTATCAGGTAATTAACGTGACTCTCTCTACATTTCTTTGTGTTTGCTTGATTCTAATATTGCAAATGTATACTATTCTCTAGGAGCGTAGAGGTTGCAAAAGCTTCAAGGGCAGGATTGCCAGCAAAGATATGGATGAAGGTATTGCCATTCTTGCTAAATTTCACCAGGTGCCTACTGTTGTTTCCTGGGGATAGAGTAGTTCCGTTGTCATGAGCACATTCAAGATATTCTGATTTTTTTTTGTTTTCCAATTGTTATTTTTGCCCTTGTAGCAACAATTTTGTATTGGGGTCAATGACGTGACAAGGGTTCTCGAGCGAATGCCTGCTATTGCTGCTCGTCAGTCTGTCTGTTCTAGTGAAGCATCGACCCGCAAAGCTTTGCGGAGAGCTCCTCTTGTCCCACTTCAGGTTACTTTTGTTTCTTAACAAGCTATCTGTGCCTTTAGAGACAAACCTTCTTATGGACTTGGAGTTCCATTGTATACATCAGCTAGATCGAAGCAAATGAACTCTTAGTTGCAGCATGTATTTGGTTTAATACTGCGTGTTTGCATTTCTATATGCAGATGCCGAAAATTTAATGTCTCCATTATCGGAAAAAATGTATTTGGTCTAATTGCTACATCTCTAGCTGTTTCAATATAAAGAAATATACAAGTGCTTTACTGCTTATCTGGCCAAATATTCTTGTATGACTAAAGTACTCTAGTCATGGTTACATACGGTGATTTAAGACCTTAGTGTGAAATCATGCACTGAATATATCTGTCAGCTGCTAAGTGTAAACACTTCAGCTGCGCAAGCAACAGTTAAACTGACTCAGTTCTGAATGTTGCGTCAAAAAATAATTGAGTCAATTAGGTGATTTTAAGTGTCAGGTTTATTCAAGAGCAAAAAGTAGGTGATTTCAGGTGTTACAATGTCCATAACTGTGATACGTGGATGCCAGACACTAAAACTGACAATTGACTACATCTTTCATGGTACTGTAGGCTGTCCTTATAGCTGCCGATTACATCTCTAGCTGTTTTAATATAAAGAAAGACACAAGTGCTTTCCTGCTTATCTGGTCAAATATTCTTGAATGACTAAAATACTCTAGTCATTGTTACCTATGGCGATTTAAGACTGTACTGTGAAATCATGCACCGAATATATATGTCAGCTGCTAAGTGTAAACCCTTCAGCTGCGCAAGCAACAGTTTAATTGATTCAGTTCTGAATGTTACATCAACAAATAACTGAGTTAATTAGACTATAATTTACCGTCAGGTTTAGTCAAGAGCAAAAAGTAAGGTGAGTTCAAGTGTTACATATGTCCATATCCAGTGGCGAAGGACGAAAAACATTTAAGGTCGGGCGAACTTTAAAGCAAAAAAATTTAAAAATCAAAATTTCTATACACATTAATGTTCTATATGATCTCAAGCATAATTATTTAGTACAATGGTAATAACAACATCTTAAACAGAAGAGAACTACCAATGTAGTAACGATAATGAAGCTTTAATACTGTCTACAGTCCTAGCTCTACTTTTTTTTAAATATATTTCTTAATTGTATAAAGATAAACACTTTGAATATCTCGCTCGATGTATCACACCATCAAATCAGTAAGCCAATCGTCAGTCATCTTGTTGTGCAACTTAATCTTGATGATCTTCATAGCTCAGAAGACCCTTTAATTTTTTTTGCCGTCAACATTAGTAAAGCAATGCCAAGACAAACTCTGAATAATAACTTTGAATAATGGCGGTAAATTGTAGAAAAGATGATGTACTTTTCAAGTTCTACCATCTTTTTAGATAGGCTTGTAATACCAAGACAAACTCTGAAATAATCAATTCTCTTCGTATGAATAATGACTAGATAAACGGATCGGGCCTCTTTGGTTCAAAGGATTTTCAAAAGAATAGTATAGAATTCCATCCCATAGGAAATTTTCCTATAGAGTCCATTTGATTCAAAGTAATGAATCATTTAAATTTCCTATGGATTCCTTTCCTACAATACAATCCTATAGGATTTCTAACAAGAGGTGAGACCTCTTGGAAAAATTCCTATGTGTCTACGACAACTATGCATGTACTCAATCCTACACAAATTTCCTGTGTTTTTCCTGTGGTGCATCAAACATCACCTACTACCGATTCCTTCGTTTTTGGTTGTAGGATTCGAAGTGTCATGATATCCTATTCCTATGATATTCCTATTCCTATGTTTTTCAAATCGTGCGAATCAAAGAGGCCCTGTATATTCTCATGCTCATAATCAGATAAATCCTCATAGAAATCCCTATAAGACAAAGAAACCTATTCACACTAAATCTTACATGACACAAAGCTATTAGTTTTCGGTTTGGAAACAATTTTATACGGTCTTCACTAAAACAAACATAACTTATTCGTTGGAGTCCGTTTTCGACGCACGACCACTCAAAATGTTCAGAAAAGACATATGCATCTAAATTTTCATAAAAAATCAAGGTAGGGCGGCCGCCCTACCTTGCCCTAAGGGGAGCTTCGCCCCTGTCCATATCTGCGATACCTGAATGACGGACACTAAAACTGACAATTAACCACATCTTCTTTTATGGTATTGTAGGCTGTCCTTATAGCCGCCGATTGCAATCCCAAATGGCTAACAAAACACATACCAACCCTGGCAAGCACAAGGCAAGTTACTGTATTGTGCCTCAAGGACAACAAAGGAAGCTCACTGAGGTTAGGTCAACTGGTGAATGTCCGAACAGCGCTTGCCATCGGAATAAAGGTTGCATTTCCTTCTTTTCTTGCTGATCGCAGTGCCCTATACTGATCACTCATGAAATCTCTGTTTCAAACACATATCAGGCGAGAAGCAGCATAATCAATGCGACTATTGATGAAGTACTGACGGGTAGTAAGCCGGCTGCTGATGAAGATAAAATCAGCACCCCATTCCCAGTCCATGATTGAGTAGGATCTGAACCTCTATGTACCCATCATTCGAAGAACATACCGAAGGGAGAGGTTTCCGAGGGAGATCAAGTGTGTTTCTGACTTGTAGTGTATCAGTCAAAACTTCACTCTGGGTAGTATCTTATGCCGTCAATACTCATGAATGATACACATGTGCTTGGTCTGTCAGTTTGGTGCTATTTTGTTGAGAAGTGGATGATGTTATGGCTGGAACTTTTTCTGTAACGCTGCAGCCTGCCCCAGTGTTGTTCGGTCAGGTCCCTTCTTCTGAAGCAGAATTGTTCGTGTGCATCACAAAAGCAACACTATTCTTGCAAAGCATTATTTGTATTTGTTCCAAGCCTCGTCAGTAATTCGTGTTCACATTAAGTATTCCCGTGCGTGCAAAATGCTCTACCTGTTGTCTAAATATTCTTGTTATTTGGAGCCCTTCGGCCACTTGTCCCAGTTATATTACTCTGCATCTTTCCTGTTACTGGTCTGTTCGCCATCGTTGTGTCGCTAAGAAATTTGCATGTCATGACTGGTAGAGAGCCTCAGATGAGAGCAGCAAAGAGGAGCGGCGATGTCTACTACAATTTCGTTTGGGGATCTAGTCTTTTGCCAGTAGGAAGATGAGGAGTGGAAGATGGGATACGTTACTACCAAGGACGGAATCAACGCTGATTCGTTGCCATAGACGAAGAAGTTTGGAAGCACAAACACAGAACATGAGAACCATTGATTAACGCCAGACTTCACCACAAGAGATGATGAAACGCTGGACCACGAACCACCATATGGATATTACCGGCGATCTGTGTGATCAGAACACCACAATATCCCAAGTACCAGGCCAGGACTGCTACACGATATTCTTAGTCCCTTTAATATTTGGTTAATAGATAATAGATAGAGATGAATTGTGATTTTTGCTCCTCTGTTTGCACTCTAGTGGATCTGAAATGTTGCGCATGGATAATAACATTCATTTGCTCGCAATTTGAATGGAAATTTTGCAAATGGTTTACATGATACAAATCCACACAATATATGTTGAAGAGACAACACAATAAAAACAAACGCTTACAAACTGAGGCCATAGTGAAGATGAATAAAAATACAGGGCATTCGACAAACTTATCGGTGTATGCGACAATGACAAATTGAACACGCCGCATGTATATATGAACAACATATAACCCGCAATTCACACACCAGGATAAAAAAAAACCGATAAAGACACATCAAGATAAATGGAAAAGGGTAAACAATTTCATCAGCTCCTTATTGGCACACACCAGTATGTTGTATCATCAAACATAGCACTCGTAGAGCTTGATGTCCATCCGCAGGCGGAAGTAGTACAAGCCCTCCAAAACGTCGGTGCGGAGCGTGGCGATGCCGCGCGCCATAAAGAAGTCGCCCGTGCCGCCAACGACGGAGATGTCCCGAGTCTTTTCGTCCATGAGGTCGGCGCCCATGAGATTGATTGTGCCCTTGTGCGCAGTCGAGTTGAACACAATGGAGAAGCCGAACCACGCGCTCTGCGACTCCTCCTTGTCGTAGAAGTAGAACCCCTGCGCGTTCGCCGCCGGCTCCTCCCCCGGCACGGGCAGCGCCTTCCCCACTGTCATCGGGTCGTTGAACACCGCAAGCATGCCGAAGTAGGTGGTGTTCTTACTGCGAGCGGTGCTCAGCGCCGTCGGCTTGGTGACCCCTGCAGACGTTGCGTTCGCCGTGTTGTTGCCGCCGTCGTAGAGAATGTCGTGGTAGTAGAGCGTCATCTTCTTGCACGGCTCGTTGGAGCTGCTGGAGACGAGCCTCGTGAGGCCGTGGGCGCTGCCCGCCAAGCCAAGCAGAAACACCACGACCACGACGTCCAGAGACAGCTTGGAGATTGACGCGAGGCCCTGCATTGTTGCTGAGTGTGCAACTCTAGTCTCGCTGAGTGCAAGCTGCTAAGTGGGAAGCTCGTCTTGTTGTGGTGTTGAGAGCTTGACTTGTGCATGCTATATATAGAGGTGGTATGCCTGAAAGTCTGGAACTGTGGGGTATGTTTTTAAGGTATCAGTGTAGCTTAGATTCTAACTTCCCTTGTACTCCAAGTGACCAAACCTTGTTTATGGTTGATGATTCAGCTGTTGTGGGCACCCTGCTACAATATAAACCCATAAAGGGCAATTACATATTTGCTATTGGGCAGACAACTCTTTATGTCTTGGTCGCATTGGAGGAGAGAATATGTAATGGGTTTAATTAATTACTTAGTTCAGTAAAACGGAAGCAACGATCCATTGCATGGTTGTTACAATGGTCTTAATTAGTATATGTATGTATATGTCCATCCTTTTCATTCCAGCACAAAAGCCAGGACAATAGGAGTATGACTATGAGCATATTCTCCGAATTGTGCAAAGCTTCTTCTTTTGCCTTTTTTTTCAGTAATATGCCCGTGCATGGCAATCATGGTGCGCGGCAGCCGGAGCAAAATATGAGGTGGGGCCGGCCAGTAATTAAATTTAGACCATTCATTGGGGCATTGGGCCTATCATCTTGGTTTCGTTATTCCAACTCAAGCAAATAATGAACAGAAGGATATCTTCCTGAACCGTACGAGTATCTGGCTGGTTTCTTTTTCTTCAAAGAAAACACGGGATTGACGCCCTTTCTATTGACTAAGACTAAGCTATACCTACATTTGCATTGCAATTTTTAGCTGAGAATTAACTAATTGAGTACTTGAGTGAATAATTCTTCCTAAAAACAAGTGAACATGCACAAAACGATATACACAGAGAAATAACACTAGAAGACCCTACACTATGGTCCTCACTCCGGGAGAGCGCTTCTTTACCGTGTGCCAAAAAATAATCAACTAATTTGGATTTATTGAGAGTTCCATTCGATTCCCTAAAAAAATATTTTAGATATATCTGGGGCCTTTGGTTTTTACCAGGGACGGACCTAGGATTGAACCATGCCCCGGGCTGGCCTTTGTTACTCTACTTTGGGATGCTTAACAAATCTGAGTTTTCCTCTAATTTTAAGCACTACTTAGTGGTAATTTTGGGCTGAGCACCGGGCTGTAGAACTAGTAGACCGGGGTGCAGTTCCGCCCCTGGTTTTTACATTGATTTTATCCGGGGCAGAGGTCAAGTCGAGCTGGGATCAGAGCAGGAATCGAGTCAAGGAAAAGCCAACTAGTAGCTGGGAAAAGGATCTTGTTTCTGGGAATTCCTGGTTTTAGGATAATTACTACCTCTTATCTTTCAGTATTATGAAATTCCTGTCCCATTAGAATATTCATTGATAGACAATAAAAAAAGGAAAACTCTAATATAATAGAAAATGAAGTCTTTGCCGTGTGCCAAATAACGGGCACACGGTAAAGAGATCTTTACCGTGTGCGGCACACGGTAAAGAACGGCGGAAGTAGTGAAGAAAACGCACGGCAACGTTGCGCACACGGCAAAAAAAAAAATGCACACGGGTAAAGATCACGGCAAGTCTTTACAAACACACGGCAAAAAATATTTATCCTTTACCGAATAAAAAAATTGAAACTCGCTCCTTGCCATGTGCAAACAACCAAACACACGACAAAGAAGATTTCACTTTACCTATTTATAATGAAGATATGACCGTTTTCGTGGCATAGTTTCTGATAATGTGCCCATATGTGGCACATAGGTGTATCTTGGTATGGGAAACAATGTTAACGAACTGAGTTTTTTCAAATTATTTTTATAAATATCATTTTCATATTCTAAGTGTCAAAAATGACTTTTTTAATGAAGCAAGTACACAAAATATGATGCAAAATGGCACCCATCCAATTTCGACACAAAGTAGTCCATATTTGATGGATAATCCACGAATATTAGGAATTTTCTCCCTTTCTGCCTAATTTTACACATTTAAATGACTTTATGCCGATTTTCCGAAATTAATTCAAATTTGATCTACAAGCGTGTGATAGTTTGATCTAATTTTTTTTCCAAAAATCATTTTATGGTACACAAGTATTTGTTACATCACAGAACCATCGATAGTTTTGAGAAAATTTCGACCCCTTTCAGCGAATAGCCATCCTCGCCATTCGGACCATCTTTTCAAAAAACTCAAAGAAAATAAAGAAAACATCAAAAAAAAGAAATCCTTTGGCATGGAGTCCACTTATGTGTACTAGTTGATAGGAAAAAGGATAAACTTTATTTTGACAAACTTTTCAAAAAAATTCCTTCGCGAAAATGTCTATCATCTATAAACATATATAGGTCTCGAGCCAAACGACCAAGATATGACCATTTTCGTGGCATAGTTTGTGATAATGTGCCCATATTTGGCACATAGGTGTATCTTGGTATCGGCGACAATGTTACCAAACTGAGTTTTTCTAAAATATTTTTATAAATTTCATGTTTCATTATCTAACTGTCAAAAATGACTTTTTTTGTGAAGCAAGTACACAAAACATGATGCAAAATGGCACCCATCCAATTTCCAGACAAAGTAGTCCATATTTGATGGATAATCCATGAAATTAGGAATTTTCTCCCTTTCTACCTAATTTCGCACATTTAAATGACTTTATGTCAATTTTCCAAAAGTAATTCAAATTTTATCTACAAGTGTGTGATAGTTTGCTCTATTTTTTTTCAAAAATCATTTTAAGGTACACATGTGTTGGTTACATAACAGAACCATCGATAGTTTTGAAAATTTCGATCCCTTTCCACGAATAGCCATGCTCGCCATTTGGACCACTTTTTCAAAAACTCAAAGAAAATGAAGAAAAACTAAGAAAAAAGAAATCATTTGGCATGGAGTCCTCTTATGTGTACTGATAGGAAAAAAGATAAACTTGATTTTTGACAAACTTTACAAAAGATTCATTCACGAAAATGTCTATCATCTATAAACATACATAGGTCTCAAGCCAAACGACCAAGATATGACCAATTCCGTGGCATAGTTTGCGACAATTTGCCCATATTGACACACAAGTCTATCTTGGTATGGGCAACAATGTTACCAAACTGAGTTTTTTCTAAATTGTTTTTATAAATATCATTTTTCATTTTCTAAGTGTCAAAAATGACTTTTTTGTGAAGCAAGTACACAAAATATGATGCAAAAGGACACCCATCCAATTTCCACACAAAGTAGTCTATATTTTATGGATAATCCACGAATATTAGGATTTTTCTCCCTTTCTACCTAATTTCGCACATTTAAATGACTTTATGTCGATTTTTTGAAAGTAATTCAAATTTGATCTACAAGTGTGTGATAGTTTACTCTAAT
Organism: Puccinellia tenuiflora; assembly: GCA_012064385.1. NCBI lineage: Eukaryota > Viridiplantae > Streptophyta > Magnoliopsida > Poales > Poaceae > Puccinellia > Puccinellia tenuiflora. Next base: position 48,688 of record QRDG01001567.1, on the reverse strand, counting down.
TTTTTTTCCAAAAATCATTTTAAGGTACACAAGTATTGGTTACATCACAGAACTATCGAAACTTTTGAAAATTACGACCCCTTTGAACGAATAGCCATGCTCGTCATTTGGACCATTTTTTTCAAAAAACTAAAAGAAAACCTCAAAAAAAAAAGAAATTCTTTGGCATGGAGTCCTCTTATGTGTAATAATTGACAGGAAAAATGATAAACTTGATTTTCCAAGAAATCCTTTCAATGAATAGCTACCGACGAGATCTCGGCCACCGACGGCGAGATCTCGGCCACCGACGCCGCTGCGCATGCGACTTCGACACGTGGGGCGTGAAGCGGCAGCGCGACTTCTCCCGCCACCCAGCCACGGGGTCTTGCCGCTCCGCATCAATGTCGGCGTCCGGTCGGGCTGAGGTACTGGAGCAAAAATCCGCATCGACATCGCCGCTTGGCGCTCCGCATCGACATCGACGACGACGGAGCTGCTGGAGCGCGGCGACCTCGATGCCTTCTCCCACGACCGCGAGGTGTTCGAGTGTGCGGCCTGGGTCTACGAGTACGGCCGCCACTGTCGTGCCGCTGCTTTCGACCGCCGTCCTCGTTGACCTCCGCTGCCGCCAAGCACTCCGTCGTGCTCCTTTCGGCCGCCGTCCTCGTCGACCTCCACTAGACATGGAGCTCGCCATCGACCTCGCGGCGAGGACGCCGGCGGCACATTTGTTTTTTTTATAAAATCATTCCTCTTTACCATGTGTTTGTTTGTACACGACAAAGGTCGACCGGAGGGCCCACATGTCACGATCCCGCCGTCCACGTCCGGTGTCGGCGTCTAGTGGCGGTGGGGGCCACTTGTCAGGGTCCCGCCGTCCACGTCCGTTGTCGGCGTCAAGTGGCGGTGGGGACTTGCTAACGTTGTCGTGCGCCACGATATTTGGCACACGACAAAGAGGTTGTTACCCTGCATTATTTCGCCATGTACTCTTTGCCGTGTGCGGCACACGGCAAAGACATTGCCGTGTGTTTTTCTTCCTTCACGGTGTGTCTGAGACACACGGCAATGATGGGATCTCCCGTAGTGCCGGTTTTCAGACACTGGCCTCTGGGTGTGATTTGCGAATGCCTGCTCGTTATACCTCGCATTCCGAGAGCTGCTTGGCTGGCCTCTCGACCTCTCACGTCTGATCTGATGGTCTTGTTATGCCCATGTCAGCCACTTGATGATTGATGATGATAGCGTTGGTGGTATCCCAAGCGAAGGTGTGGATGTAGCAAGTAGCAGTTTTCTCTCAGTGAAAAACCAAGGTTTAATCGAACCTGTAGGACTTTGAAATCAATAACGAGGTGCTCGTCAACGATCTCCGGCGCGTAACCGTCGACGAACATGGACCTGCACACACTCAAACAAATACTTTTCCCCCAACGGTAGGAAGGTTGTCAATCTTTCCGGTCTGCTGAAAACGAAGCGGTTAAAACGTATGGCGAAGTGAAGAAAATATGGAAACGGACCAGCGAGTAAATGATGGTGGAAAGCAAATAAATGTTGTTGTAATCAATGGAAAAATATGGACCGAGGGCCATGGGTTCACTATTGACGTCTCTCCATAATAAGATAAAATAATCATATGACAAATTACAGCTGGGCAATTGATAAGATTATGACACAAACTTAATCTAGCTAAATCAAAGAGTTCATGGTCATATTTATGTAGACATCACAACAAATAACAAAGACCGTCATCCGACTGCATCTTTGTCTAAAAAGTCCACCTAGGATCGCTATCCAACATGTCACCCATCGGTATTAAGTTGCAAGCAACAGACATTTGCATTAAGTATAGTTCATGATGTAAGAAATTATATTTATAATCATGAAGACACAAACATCACTGTTTTACCCTTAATAGTAACGACACACCCTCGGCTTTGCATGTTTCTGCCACTCAAGTGCTAGCACAAAGGGGGGCACGAACCTAGAATCTAGGATAAATACTCTCTATTGGAGATACAAGCAACCACTTGGCCAAATTAACTACGCACATCGGAGAGCATGCAAGAACATAAATCAACATATAAGAACCATGCACAATCTGATCATAACTTTATAATCCATTGGATCCTAGCAAACACATCATATAGCATTATAATAATCGATCTTGATCATGTTAGACAGTATTATAAACAATGAGGCACAGGGGAGAGAGACAACCATCTAGCTACTGCCATGGACCCGTACTCCAAGGTGGAACTACTCACACATCATCCCGGTGGAAGGCATGGCGATTAAGAGCCCTCCGGGATCGATCTCCCCTCCGTCAGGGTGCCGGGATCAGCTTCAGAATCACCCCGAATTAGGGTTTGAGATAGGGGTGGCTTCGGGACGATTTCGTGGAAAATAATGGCTGCCTCGATATTTTAGGGTTTAATGTGAATTTATAAGCGTCAGAGGGGGCCGAGTTGGTGCCCAGGGGGCAGGGGTGGGTCCCCTGAAAAAGTAAGGTGATCTCAAGTGTTACATATGTCCATAAAACTGACAATTAATCACATCTTTTGTGATACTGTAGGCTGTCCTTATAGCTGCCGATTGCAATCCCAAATGGCTAACAAAACACATACCAACTCTGGCAAGCACAAGGCAAGTTCCTGTATTGTGCCTCAAGGACAACAAAGGAAGCTCACTGAGGTTAGGTCAAGTGGCGAATGTCCGAACAGCACTGGCCATCGGAATAAAGGTCAAATCTCTTTCTTTTCTTGCTGATCGCAGTGCCCTATACTGACTCTTAATATCACTCATGAAATCTCTGTTTTAACTCATATTAGGCCAGAGGCAGCATAATCAATAAGACTATTGATGAAGTACTGACGGGTAGTAAACCGGTCGCCGATGACAGTAGCATGATGGAGTAGGATCTGAACCTCTGTGCACCCGTCATTCCAAGAACATACCGAAGGGAGATGTTTCCCAGGGAGATCAAATGTGTTGCTGACTTGTAGCGTGTCACTCAGAACTTCACTCTGGGTAGTATCTTATGCCGACAATACTCATGGATAATAGGCATGTGCCTGGTCTGTCAGTTTGGTTTAGTTTGGTCGAGAAGAGGATGATGATATGCCTGGAACTCTGTAACGCTGCAGTCTGCTGCAGTGTGGCTTGGTGAGGTCCCTGCTTCTGAAGCAGAATTGTTCATGTGCATCACAAAAGCAACACTATTCTTGCAAAGCATTATTTGTATTTGTTGTAATCGTGTCACATTAAGTATTCTCATGCATGCAAAATGCTCTACCTGTTGTCTAAATGTTCTTGTTATTTGGAGCCCTTCGGCCACCTGTCCCTTTTATATTACTCTGCATCTTTCCTGTTACTGGTCTGTTCGCCATCGTTGTGTCGCTAAGAAATTTGCATGTCATGACTGGTAGCCTCAGAAGAGAGCAGCAAAGAGGAGCGGTGATGTCTGCTGCAATTTCATTTGGGGATCTAGTCTATTGCCAATAAGAAGACGAGGAGTGGAAGATGGGACACATGAGTGCGAAGGACAGAATCAACGTTGATTCGTCGCCATAGCGTGGATGAAGAAGTTTGGAAGCACAAACACATAACATGAGAACCATTGATTAACGCCAGACTTCACCACAAGACATGCTGAAACGCTGGACCATGAACCACCATATGGATATGACCGGCGATCTGTGTGATCAGAACACCACAATATCCCAAGTACCAGGCCAGGACTGCTACACGATATTATTAGTCCCTTTAATATTTGGTTAATAGATAATAGATAGAGATGAATTGTGATTTTTGCTCCTCTGTTTGCACTCTAGTGGATCTGAAATGTTGCGCATGGATAATAACATTCATTTGCTCGCAATTTGAATGGAAATTTTGCAAATGGTTTACATGATACAAATCCACACAATATATGTTGAAGAGACAACACAATAAAAACAAACGCTTACAAACTGAGGCCATAGTGAAGATGAATAAAAATACAGGGCATTCGACATACTTATCGGTGTATGCGACAATGACAAATTGAACATGCCGCATGTATATATGAACAACATATAACCGGCAATTCACACACCAGGATAAAAAAAACCGATAAAGACACATCAAGATAAATGGAAAAGGGGTAAACAATTTCATCAGCTCCTTATTGGCACACACCAGTATGTTGTATCATCAAACATAGCACTCGTAGAGCTTGATGTCCATCCGCAGGCGGAAGTAGTACAAGCCCTCCAAAACGTCGGTGCGGAGCGTGGCGATGCCGCGCGCCATAAAGAAGTCGCCCGTGCCGCCAACGACGGAGATGTCCCGAGTCTTTTCGTCCATGAGGTCGGCGCCCATGAGATTGATTGTGCCCTTGTGCGCGGTCGAGTTGAACACAATGGAGAAGCCGAACCACGCGCTCTGCGACTCCTCCTTGTCGTAGAAGTAGAACCCCTGCGCGTTCGCCGCCGGCTCCTCCCCCGGCACGGGCAGCGCCTTCCCCACTGTCATCGGGTCGTTGAACACCGCAAGCATGCCGAAGTAGGTGGTGTTCTTACTGCGAGCGGTGCTCAGCGCCGTCGGCTTGGTGACCCCTGCAGACGTTGCGTTCGCCGTGTTGTTGCCGCCGTCGTAGAGAATGTCGTGGTAGTAGAGCGTCATCTTCTTGCACGGCTCGTCGGAGCTGCTGGAGACGAGCCTCGTGAGGCCGTGGGCGCTGCCCGCCAAGCCAAGCAGAAACACCACGACCACGACGTCCAGAGACAGCTTGGAGATTGACGCGAGGCCCTGCATTGTTGCTGAGTGTGCAACTCTAGTCTCGCTGAGTGCAAGCTGCTAAGTGGGAAGCTCGTCTTGTTGTGGTGTTGAGAGCTTGACTTGTGCATGCTATATAGAGGTGGTATGCCTGAAAGTCTGGAACTGTGGGGTATGTTTTTAAGGTATCAGTGTAGCTTAGATTCTAACTTCCCTTGTACTCCAAGTGACCAAACCTTGTTTATGGTTGATGATTCAGCTGTTGTGGGCACCCTGCTACAATATAAACCCATAAAGGGCAATTACATTTTTGCTATTGGGCAGACAACTCTTTATGTCTTGGTCTCATTGGAAGAGAGAATATGTAATGAGTTTAATTAATTACTTAGTTCAGTAAAACGGAAGCAACGATCCATTGCATGGTTGTTACAATGGTCTTAGTATATGTATGTATATGTCCATCCTTTTCGTTCCAGCACAAAAGCCAGGACAATAGGAGTATGACTATGAGCATATTCTCCGAATTGTGCAAAGCTTCTTCTTTTGCCTTTTTTTTCACTAGTATGCTCTGCATGGGAATGATGGTGCGCGGCAGCCGGAGCAAAATATGAGGTGGGGCCGGCCAGTAATTAAATTTAGACCATTCATTGGGCCTTTCATCTTGGTTTCGTTATTCCAACTCAAGCAAATGGTAAAAGAATGAACAGAAGGATATCTTCCTTAACCGTACGAGTATCTGGCTCATTATCTTTTTCTTCAATGAAAACACTGGATCTGTTGACTAAGCTATACCTACATTTGCATTGCAATTTTTGGCTAAGAATTAACTAGTTGAGTGAATAATTCTTCCTAAAAACAAGTGAACATGCACAAAACGATATGCACAGATGAAGAACACTAGAAGACCGTACACTACAATCCCATTTTCGGGCAATGTGGGTGTGAGTTTCGGATAATAATTTCAACAAAATGTTCAGATTTAATTTTTATCGAATTTAAAAAATATTATGTTTTTGAAAAATGTTTAGATTTATAAAACAGAAAAAAAAACTGGACATACCTAATGGGACGAGCCCACGAAGCCAACCGAGAGGAAGGAAGGGTGGGCGGCACCTCTCGATCACACATAAAGGACAATTACAGTTTTGCTATTGGGCAGGCAACTCTTTTGTGTTGGTCGCATTGGAGGAGAGAATTTGTAATGGATTTAATTAATTATTTAGTTCAGTAAAACGGAAGCAACGATCCATTGCATGGTTGTTACAATGGTGCCACCAGAGTTATGTATATGTATGTATATCTCCATCCTTTTCGTTCCAGCACAAAAGCCAGGACAATAGCCAATAGGAGTATGACTCTGAGCATATTCTCCGAATAGTGCAAAGCTTCTTCTTTTACATTTTTTTCACTAGTATGCTCGTGCATGGGAATCATGATGCGCGGCAGCCGGAGCAAAATATGAGGTGGGGCTGGCTAGTAATTAAATTTAGACCATCTTGGTTTCGTTATTCCAACTCAAGCAAATGGTAAGGCTGGTCACCATGGGGAGTAACTAAGACTATGTTGACGGTCAATTTTGGTTTAGACGAAAACAAAGCGTAACTAGTACATGTACTAGTCAAGTTTGGAATTTCAGCCAAACTTGGACGAAAACAGAGCGTAACTAGTACTTGTACTAGTCAAGTTTGGATTTTCAGTCAAAATAGCATGAAACAGAGACTGACCAGTACATGTACTCAGGGGCGGAGCTAGGGGGGACCGACAGGGGCCTTGGCCCCCCCTATGCCATGCAATATCAACAATTTTTTAGGCATAAGCCTTGTCTAGAAAAGATTTTTAGAGAAAAACATCATGTTTGCCCCCCCCCCCCCTAATTGAGGATTACCATGTTTGCCCCCCTTAAGATTTAATCCCGCATCCGCCCCTGCATGTACTAGTCGCGTTCTGTGCAATCGAATCTGATTGATTCGGAACCAATTCAAACTTATTTCGATACGATCAACATTAGACCCTCAAGATGGACTCTAATGGAAAATCTCATGGCATGAAAGTTCTTCGTATTTTCGAGGCAATATCAACAACTTTGTCTTCTACGTGATTTCGATTAGAAGTGGTTTACTATCCCAAAAATGACCCGCAAGGTGCAGCCAGTTTTTAGACCGAACAGTTTCGGAAAGTTCGGGTCAAACCATCCGAATTAGACCCAAATTAGGGTTTTGGACGTGAATCCAACCTTTTGCTTGCACGGGAAGTCCAACCGCCTCTTATATACATGAGGGGCGACGACTGATTGAACAAACACCAATCGAACAAATCAATCTACTACTTTTTCGTGTTGATCTACTTTTTATCTCTATCCCTTCTATCTTTCTTCTCATTCTTCATCGTTCTTCAAGATTGGAGGCTGCGAATCCACGAGGCTCTAGGGGCGGTCAGGCCGACCTAGGGCTGCCCATAGCAGCCACGCCGCCCTGACGGGGTCCCTCCCGGGCGAGCGGGGTTTCGGGTCTACAAAAGCGCCCGCCGGATTATCTTGTGTATCACGCTTCCGACAAGCCTCCCTCGGTGCATGCTGCCGCACATCACGCTCGGCGTCGAGGGTACACGGGTGACGTGTTCGTGTGCGAACACACTTTTTGGCGACTCCGGTGGGGACGAAGCAAACGGTCTCCTGCCCGTTTTTGCTACGAAGAGAGCGTCATCAAGCGGCTGCAATCTACAACGGTATCATGAATCTCCAATTTCCTTATGTAGATGCAAATTACGCTTATGTTGATGTTGCTAAATCCTATGATATGAGTAGTGTATCGGCTAGCCCTGGTTCTTGCTTTGTGCAAAAGCCGATGCAAAACAATCTCTACACTTCAACTCATTATAATTTTAGCAACTTGCAATATGTATACTCGAATTCTCATGCATCGGCAACCCCAGAAATTCATGCCGATGAAAAACATGACGAGTTCGGTTAATCAANGCATATGGCTTGCTGATAATTTCTTTTATAAGTTCTGGAACGAAGATGTGCATTAAATTTGATCCCATGTGTTACTAAAAACTTTAAAATCAGTTTTTGTTTGCTAAATGTCTCACATATGACAATTCAGAGCAATCTGAGTGCCGGAGTTTTATTTATTTTCAGGTTATAAAGGATTTGATCGGAAGTTTCGGCTCTGTCACAAGGAACACAAATAATCCAGGAAAGATCCTTGCTTTTGCCTTTTTCATATATGTGGAATACAGAGTATTAGGCTAGCTGTGCACATGTTCGACGACTGTTCTATCTCTAAACTCCCTAAATATCAAATTTAGAAGGTATTTAGCAGGTAATAAATGGGATAGATGGGTACACCTGATTCAACATTTAATGATGGTGCAGTTTTCTGAAGATCCGGCCGGTTTGTGCGAAAACTAACTACGAATGGGTATTTTACGGTCAAGTCTTTGTATGCAGATTTGATGAATGGGTACACGGTATTTCTTCATAAAATATATTTGGAAATTAAAATTACCACTAACCATTAAGATTTTTGTGTGTTTTTTTTATAAAAAAGGTTATTCTCATTAAGGACAACCTTGCCAAACGGAATTGGAAGGGATGTAAAAAATGCGCGTTCTACGACTCGGATGAATCAATTTATCATCTATTTGTTGATTGTCCTTTTGCTCGTATGGTTTAGAGAGTGGTGTAATTTACTTTTAATATCTCTCCACCGACCAATATAATAAATATGTTTGGGAAATGACTAAATGAGATTGATAAAGATACTAAAGCTCGGATTCCGTATTCACTAGTAGAAAAGGGGGCAACGGTGTGCCCCCTTTAGTACCGGTTGTCCCAAAACCGGTACTAAAGGGGGTCATTAGCACCGGTTGTATATCTGCGCCAAGCCTCCAACCCTTTAGTACCGGTTGGTGTTAACAACCGGTACTAAAGGGTTGGTGCACATGCGGCCACGGTTGGTGGCCCACGGCCAGCCCTTTAGTACCGGCTGTTTTAAACAACCGGTACTAAAGGCTACTCTTTAGTACCGGTTGGGAATAACAACCGGTACTAAAGAGGCTCTGCCTATATATCTTCTTCCACCCCGAGCCGGCCAGCTCCATTTTTTGACCAACCCGAGCCCAACTCCATTTTTCCTCTCTCCCAAGATCTAATTCACCCCATTTTCCTTCAACATTTGTGAAGATTTGTGGCACCGTATACAAGGGTTAGCAACTTCTTCATCTTCTCTTCCGACATTTCAAGTTTAGCTCATTTTGTTGCAAGTTTAGCTAGTTTGATTTTTGTAGTGCTTGCAAGGTGTTTGATGAAATGACTAAGTTAGGGATTTCATTTATTTTATATGTATTTTGAGCTCAAATTAAAGTATAATTGTGGTTTCATATAGTGTCGTCCCGTCCCCTCCTCACCGCCGTCGATCGCCCGCGCCGCTCCGTAACCGACACCACCTCGGTGAGACTCTTTTTTATCTTTTATTTAAAAAATGTTAGTTATATGATTTAAATGCATAATTATTTGTTGTATAATTTTCTTGTGTTTTTTTATATGTATAGTGTCATGGTTTTGATATCCGTCCCCGTCGGCCCTCGTCCGGTCTATGATTCGGATGTGGTATATTTTTATAACTATTTTTTTCGTGGTTATAACAATCATGCCGACCAACTTGTCATAGATATATTTTTATTTAGGAGCTAGTTGAACCGGAAATTCCAGCCGACCCTATTGTCGAGTTTTTAGAAAAAGAAAACAACGATTTGAAAGCAAAATTGAAGATAAGTGAAGATATTCGTCTCGAATGCCTGGAAGAGAAGATGGTATTGGACTTGAAGATTGCCGACATTGTTGATGCTCACGGGGTCGAGCTTGCCGACGTCGTCGCTGCTCACAAGATGAAGATGGATGCAATGCGCGTCAAGCTTAAAAAGATTAGAAAATATGTCATTAGTCAAGAGGCTTGGTATCATTATGCTGTTGGTTCAATAGTTACCTTGGTTGCGATTCTGATCGCATTTGTTGTTGGATATAAATTCTTTAGATAGTTGTATGTTAGTTTCGATTGATGTATGTTTCGTGAGAACTATGTATTACATTTGGGCACTACTCTACTTTGGTTTTAATGTGATGAACTTGTATTAATTAATTTGGTCACGTATCTCTATCATTATTTAGCTGGTGTAATGGTTTTTGATGTATTTATGTAATGCAGATGAGCCGAGAATGGATGTACGGTGATCGACGCCGTCCCGAGTTCATTGATGGCATGCATCGTTTTCTCGATGTGGTTAAGTTAAACAAGCTAAAGAATGGTTTTATGATTTGTCCATGTGATGAATGTCGGAATACGAGGAATTACCCGAGCGTAAGAACCATACACTCTCACCTGTTGCGACAAGGCTTCATGCCCAATTATTTTTGTTGGACCAAGCATGGAGAAAGAGGGGTTATAATGGAAGAACCTGAAGAAAAGGATGATGACAACTATCCTATGTTCTCTGAACACGGTGATACTACAATGGGGGAAGACGAAGTTGAGCATGAGGTCATTGTTGATCAGTCCGATGATGATGATCTTCGTCGGGTCATTCTTGATGAACAGATGAAGTGCGGAAGTGAAAATGAGTGGTCTAAGTTGGAGCGCATGTTAGAGGATCACAAAAAATTGTTGTACCCAAATTGTGAAGATGGCCAGAAAAAGCTGGGTACCACTCTGGAATTGCTGCAGTGGAAGGCAAAGAATGGAATATCTGACAAGGCATTTGAAGAGTTGCTACAAATATTTAAGAAGAGTATTCCAAGGAATAATAAATTGCCCCACAATACATATGAAGCAAAGAAGATTGTCTGCCCTCTTGGATTAGAGGTGGAGAAGATACATGCATGCATCAATGACTGCATCCTCTACCGCGGTGAGAAGTATGAGAACTTGAATGCATGCCCGATATGCGGTGCATTGCGGTATAAGATCGGGCGAGATGACCCAGGTGATGTTGAGGGCGAGCATAGCCCCAGGAAGAGGGTTCCCGCGAAGTTGATGTGGTATGCTCCTATAATACCACGGTTGAAACGTTTGTTCCGAAACAAAGAGCATGCCAAGTTGTTGCGATGGCACAAAGAAGACCGTAAGGAAGACGAGATGCTGAGACACCCCGCTGATGGGTCTCAGTGGAGAAACATCGACAGTGCGTTTGGACATTTTGCAGCTGACGCAAGGAACTTAAGATTTGGTCTAAGTACAGATGGCTTGAATCCGTTTGGGGAGCAGAGCAGCAGTCATAGCACCTGGCCCGTGACTCTATGTATCTATAACCTTCCTCCTTGGTTGTGCATGAAACAAAAGTATATTATGATGCCAGTGCTTATCCAAGGCCCGAAGCAACCCGGCAACGACATTGATGTGTATCTGAGGCCATTAGTTGATGAACTTTTACAGTTGTGGTTTGACAAAGGCGTACGTGTGTGGGATGAGTACAAACAGGAGGAATTTGGCCTACGAGAGTTGCTGTTTGTAACGATCAATGATTGGCCTGCTCTTAGTAACATTTCAGGACAGTCGAACAAGGGATACAATGCATGCACGCACTGTTTAGATAAGACTGACAGTATATATTTAGGTAACAAGATTGTGTATCTGCGGCACCGTCGATTTCTTCCAAACAGGCATCACGTAAGAAACAAAGACAAGCATTTCAAAGGTGAGGTAGATAACCGGACAAAGCCTACACGCCCTGATGGTGATGTTATATATGGCATGGTCAAGGATTTAGAATTAATCTTTGTAAAGGGTCCTGGCAGTCTATCTGTTCCGAAAGACGCAAACAAGCACGTACCCTTGTGGAAAAATAAATCTATATTTTGGTATTTACCTTATTGGAAAATCCTAGAGGTTCGCTCTGCAATCGATGTGATGCACGTGACGAAAAATCTTTGCGTGAACCTGCTAAACTTCTTAGGCGTGTATGGGAAGACGAAAGATACAACGGATGCACGGCAGGACCAGCAACGTACGCACGAAAGAGACAACCAGAATCCAGAGAAGTATCAAGGTACTGCCAGCTATGCTCTTACCAAAGAAGAGAAGGAGATCTTTTTTCAAGTCCTGAGCAGTATCAAGGTCCCTTCTGGCTACTCGTCGAATATAAAGGGAATAATAAACATGGCAGACAAAAAGTTCCAAAACCTGAAGTCTCATGACTGGCACATGATTATGACACAATTACTTCCGGTTGCATTGAGGGGGCTTCTACCGGAAAACGTTCGAGTACCCATTGTGAAGCTATGTGCATTCCTCAATGCAATTTCTCAGAAGGTAATCGATCCAGCAACTCTACCAAGTTTACAGAAGGATGTGGTCCAATGTCTTGTCAGCTTCGAGTTGGTGTTTCCACCGTCCTTCTTCAATATTATGACGCACCTCATAGTTCACCTAGTCGAAGAGATTTCCATTCTCGGTCCTGTATTTCTACACAACATGTTCCCCTTTGAGAGATTCATGGGAGGCTTAAATAAATACGTTCATAACCGTGCTAGGCCAGAAGGAAGCATGTCCAAGGGCTATGGAACAGAGGAGGTCATTGAGTTTTGCGTTGACTTTATTCCTGATCATAAGCCTATCGGTGTTCCTCAATCGCGCCATGAGGGGAGACTGCGTGGAAAAGGCACGCTAGGAAAGAAAGCAACAAGAAGTATGGACGGGCATTCTTTCACTCAAGCACACTACACAGTTCTACAAAATTCCAGTTTGGTGGCTCCGTATATCGTGAAACACATGGATATTTTACGCTCCGAATACCCGGAGCAGACTAACTTCTGGATTAAAGGAAAGCACGTGGAAACTTTCGGCAGTTGGTTGCGTACACATCTCATTAATAACACCACTGTTGAAGATGAGCTATACTTGTTGGCCAAGTCACCATCTTCGACTATATTGACTTTCCAAGGGTACGAGATAAATGGGAATACATTTTACACGGAAACCCAAGACAAAAAGAGCACTAACCAAAATAGTGGTGTCCGCTTTGATGCAACAAACGACGATGGGACAAAGGACACATATTATGGTTGCATACAGCAGATATGGGAACTTGACTATGGACCTTCTTTTAAGATCTCTTTGTTTCAGTGCAAATGGGTCAACCTGGCAGGCGGGGTAGAGATAGACTGGCGGTACGGAATGACTACAGTGGATCTCAACAATCTTGGGTACCACACCGAGCCATTCGTCCTAGCCAATGATGTGGCTCAGGTTTTCTATGTGAAGGACATGTCTTCCAGACCGAAAAAAAGAAAAGATAAGCGAGCCGATACATCATGCGATCAGCCAAAGCGCCACATAGTTCTTTCAGGGAAAAGAAACATCGTGGGAGTGGAGGACAAGACAGACATGTCAGAAGATTACAATAAGTTTAATGAAATTCCGCCCTTCAAAGTGAAAACTGACCCAAGCATCGTGTTAAATGATGAAGATTGTCCATGGCTACGGCGCAATCAGAAGAAAGGGACACACACGAAGAAACAAGTGAACACTATAGATAGGGATGTTGTTGGTGATGTGTAATAATTAATGTATTAAACCTTTTATCAAATGCACACGGTTTCCCCATCATACAGCTCACCGGTGGCTCGTGAGTGCCTGCATATCAAATGCATCGTTGGGCTATATGACGGGAATCCGAATGTTTTGCATATAGGGTCATGTGGCTGATCCAATACTGGTTTTGCCCATCCGGAAGCTTGCGCATCCATCTCGCGTCGTCGTGAGCAGCAAATCGACCTTCGATCCAAGCAGCCGCAAGACTGCTCTGATGATCTAATGACCGTCCCAAAAAGTGTTGGGAATGTTGTAGATCATCAGAGCACCTTGCAGCTGCTTGGATCCGACCGAGGGGTATGGCTACCACTTCCACCACCACCACTCCCACCTCCTCGGCAATTCATCATTGTGTCACCCTAATCCAGTGGTTGGATTCAACCTACCCGAGGGCTTGTGTTAGGGAACATGCCAGCGGGTAGGCTAAATCCAACCATTGGGTTCGGTGGCAAAGATAGACGCTCGTTGCGTGCCGTTTCGCTGCAGGGACGTCGCTATTTATAGGAACACACCCCTGATCCAACGACTCACAAGCGCTTGAAAGAAACACACGATCCGTGTGCTTCTTTAGTCCCGGTTGGTAACACGAACCGGTACTAAAGGCCCTGATCCAACAGCTCACAAGCGCTCGAAGGAAACACATGATCCGTGTGCTTCTGATCCAACGGCTCACAAGCGCTCTAAAGAAACACACCCCTGATCCAATGGCTCACAAGCGCTTGAAAGAAACACACGATCCGTGTGCTTCTTTAGTCCCGGTTGGTCACACGAACCGGTACTAAAGGCCCTGATCCAACAACCCACAAGCGCTCGAAGGAAACACACGATCCGTGTGCTTCTGATCCAACGGCTCACAAGCGCTCTAAAGAAACACACGATCCGTGTGCTTCTGATCCAACAGCTAACAAGCGCTCGAAGGAAACACACGATCCATGTGCTTCCGATCCAACGGCCCACAAGTGCACGAAGGAAACACACGATCCGTGTGCTTCTTCCACCGCTTCCCGCCTTCGTCTTCCCGTAATTTCTCACTATATATATGTAGGCTTGGCCGCCATTGCCATATCACATATAAACTCATATATGCAACCTCATCACTCTTCCATTGTAACAAAATTTTGACTTAGGTGTTCTCGACGACGATGTCCATGTTGGACCATGATAGCGCGAGAGGTGTTAATCAATCACGCTTCGTTGGGCACCCCAAGAGGAAGGTTTGAGGAGCACAGCAGCAAGTTTTCCCTCAGTTAGAAACCAAGGTTATCGAACCAGTAGGAGTGAGGAATGCTTCAGAAGGTTGTCCACAACTGCAATGGCGCCAGAAAAAGAGCTGTTGCAGGGGAGACAGTGGAACCTGCAGAACACAATCAAACTACTTTGCCCCAACGAAGCAGTGAGGTTGTCAATCTCACCGGCCTTGCTGAATACAAAGGATTAAATGTATGTGTGGAAGGAAGCTTGTTTGCAGTAAATGAAAGCAGTAGAGCAGTTGATTTAATTGCAGATGTAAAAGAATAGACCGGGGTCCACAGTTCACTAGTGGTGTCTTCTCCATAAATAAAATACTACACATGCTGGGTAACAAATTACAGCTGGGCAATTGACAGAATAGAGAATGTAATGCAATGCATGAACATTGCATAATACAGAGGATGATGATGTCTATATGAGATGCTTTGGGCATTACGACAAAATACATACATAGCTGTTCCAAGCATACACCTATGCCTAAATAGTCCACCTTTGAGATAACATACCGTAAAATCTATCCAGTATTAAGTTGCAAGCAACAGACAATTGCATGAAGAACTATGCATAAAGTTTACTCCCTAGTAGCAACGGCACTCCCCCGTCCTTATATGTTTCTGTCACTCAAGCCAAGGCACACAGGGACCGAACCCACTATCTAGCATAAATACTCCCTCTTGGAGATACAAGCAACTACTTGATCAAGGCAATTACAAGTACCGGAAAGCATGCAAGATCACAAATAACATAGACATGATAATATCAATAATCAACATCACAAGGTACTTCTCTATTCATCGGATCCCATCAAACACAACATGTAGCATTACAATAAGATGATCTTGATCATGATAGGAAGCTCACAAGATCTAAACATGATAGCACAAGAGGAGAAGACTACCATCTAGCTACTGCATGGACCCGTAGTCCAAGGATGAACTACTCACACATCTGTCCGGAGGCGGGCATGGTGGTGTAGAGCCCTCCGGCGACGATTCCCCTCTCCGGCAGGGTGCCGGGGAGAGCTTCAGAACCCTCCCAAACTAGGGTTGACGACGGCGGCGGGACAGATGTTTTTCTGGAATTTTGATCGGGTACTTAGGGTTTTCTCGTCGGGGGGATTATATAGGCGAAAGGGCGGCATCGGTGGAGGCCCGAGGGGGCCACACCACCTGGTGGCGCGGCAGACAGGTGGGCCGCGCCACCCTAGGGTGTGGTCGCCCTCTGGTGCGTCTTCGGCTCCCCTTTGGACTCCGTGTGCGTGACGAAATTATAAGATCCTGGGTTTTTGTCCCGTCCGATTCCGAGAATATTTCCTTAAGTACTTTTCTGAAACGGAAAAACAGCAGAAAACAGGAACTGGCACTGGGGCATCTTGTTAATATGTTAGTTCCAAAAATGCTATAAGATGTAAACAAAACATGTAGCAAATGGTATGAAAACAAGCATGGATCATAAGAAATTATAGATACGTCGGAGACGTATCAGCATCCCCAAGCTTAGTTCTACTCGTCCTCGAGTAGGTAGAACGATAACAAATAATTTCTTAGGAGACATGCAAACTCACAATCTAGATCAACATAGTAATGCAAAACACATGATGTGAATAAGGTGATCCAAAACAATTGTCTATAGTTGACATTAAGCAAACAATGATTAACAAATGCTAGCTAAAAGAAGCTAGAACTTTTCATGAATCAGCGTGTTGGAGACTAGGAACCATACATAAGGTTTAGAAAGAAGAATAGTAAATTGTGTCTCCAATGTAAAATGTCAATCAATCTTCAAAGCATCAAATTCAGTTAATAATAGAAATAGCCAAGCTCAAGTCAAGTGTCCTTAATCCATCCACTTAACTTATCAACTGTTATGTAGTCCACTCAACTAATACAAGCAAGAAGAAGGCTTGGCACCATGAGGTTATGGCAAAGAGAATAATAATGGGGGTTTCGAAGGCCAAAAAGAAAGGCTCAAACAGTGGAAGAGGTAACCACAAGACAAGAGGAAGTCCCGTAGTAGACACTGAATGAGGAGTAGTGATTGCCATGCAACGGATGCACATAGAGCTATATGAATGGAAACTCTCCAATGGAACTAATGGGGGTGCATCCAACTTGCTTGCTCATGAAGACCTAGAGCTCACCTGAGGAGGCTCATCGTTGGAATATACAAGCCAAGTTCTATAACGTTTGGTCCCCACATAGTTATACTAATGAAGCATGAAAACTCACTACAATGATGTAGGTGCTACTAGCACAAGTGTGGAATAAAAGGATAGTAGTGTTGCCCCCTCTCTCATTTTATATTCTTTTTTCTTTTTCTCTTTTTTTTTTGCTTTTTGCTTTTTGAGGCCTTTGTGGCTCTTTTATATTTTTCTCTCATTGGTCTCTTTTGGACTCTTTTGATTGGCCACTTTGGACTCTTTTCAATATGCTCACAGGTAGAGGCAACACTCTATTTTACAAGATGATCATCACACTTTTTGGTGTACTCAAAACTCAAAGACTAATACATGGTGTATGGTGGATATGCAAGACCGAGCGTAGTGTGGAAAAGATGTAACACATGTGGAAAACCACGCATCACACTAACTCAAATGGTCAAACAATACTATATGGCAATGAAGTAAAAATGACATAAAGTCATGTAATGTAAATGATGGATGTTGCATGGCAATGTATCTCGGAACAGCTATGGAAATGCTGTGATAGGTAGATATGGTGGCTGTTTTGAGGAAGATAGTTGGCTTATGTGTAGGAGAACAAGATGAAGATCTCCCACGGGGTTGGATGTACTTGCGAAGTATGCACCAATCTCAATGTGAAAAAGGGCAATGCAAAGCACCGAAGAGGCTAGCAAATTATGGAGGTGGAAGTGCCAAAAACCAAAAACTCACATAGCATGTCGTATATTGCAAACAACTAACAGTATCAAAGTCTCACAAATGGTTAGAGACACCCCGAGAGGGATCGTGGCGGCGACACAAGTGCCCCGTTGGCTTCCCCGACCGTTGCAGTAACTATACCATTAGAAACTTCTTTTCAACTAAGAGGAAATCACGACACTAAAGCACTATTGACTTATGTTGTTTTTAGTTCAGAAAAGTACGGCTCCACGCTCTACTAACACATCTTCACTAATCAGCTCTTAACAACATTAGCCAACAAATTTTAACCATTAGTTATTTTAATACCTCAAAACAATTGAAGAGGAGCAAGTTATCTACACAATGGTCTACAAGACTATGCAGCTTTTCTCTATTTCATACCACTATCACAAGCATAGCATTTTCCAATCTAACACATCAACCAAGCAACTAAAACAACTCTCTAACAAATAAGAGTGAAACACAAGAGAGCTTAACACAAAGAACTAGCAGCTCTAAACAAGATAACATGCTAAAAGCGAGAGCTTACTAGAAAACAGACAGTAGCTAAGAATACTCAACAAATATAAGCGAAGCACAAGAGTATTCATATGAAAAAGCGGAGCGTGTCTCTCTCCCACACAAGAATGCTAGGATCCAACTTATTTAAGCAAACTAAAACACACACTCAAAATAAAAACAGACGCTCCAAGCAAAATACATAAGATGTAGTGGAATAAAAATATAGTATCACTAGAGATGACCTGATAGTTTTGTCGATGAAGAAGGGGATGCCTTGGGCATCCCCAAGCTTAGATGCTTGAGTCTTCTTGAATTTGCTGGGGATGACCCACCGGGGCATCCCCAAGCTTAGGCTTTTCACTCTTCTTGATCTCATCATATCGTCCCTTTTGCTTACTTGAAAACTTCCACCACATCAAACTCAAAGTAATTCTCATTAGAGTGTTAGTGCATAAACCAAAAATTCACAAGTTCTACTGTGACACAAGCACACCTTAATGCATTATAACATTAGCTACAGCCACTGATGCTCAAAGAATCAAAAAGATCCAAATAAACATCGCAAAAGAAGCAATGCACAATAAAAGGCAGAATCTGTCAAAATCTGAACAGTCTGTAAAGACAAAAAAATTCGAGGCACTAGAGTTGCTCAAATCGAAAATCACTGAACTAGAAAACGTTTCATACATATATGAAGATTCAGCACACAAAATCTCAAAGCATTTCGTCGCTTCTGGAATAAATGACGAATTTAACGGTGACAGACAGAAATCTGTTTCCTGTGCAGAAATCCAAATATAGCAAAAACTTTCTACTAGAGACCTTACTTGGCACAACATTGCAAGAAAATAAAGATACAAAGAAGTTGCTACAGAAGTAAACAAACTTCTTGACTCAAATAAAAGAAAAGATACTGAAAATAAAATGATGGGTTGTCTCCCATAAGCGCTTTTCTTTAATGCCTTTCAGCTAGGCGCAGAAAGTGAATATCAAGTATTTCCAAGAGAAGAAGCATCAAACTCATCAAAAGTATTCCCCAAAACAGAATTTTCATAATTGGTACCTTTGGTATTTCTAAAGTTGCCTCATTTGCATCACCTTTGGTTGCATCATTTGTTCTTGGCTTTGGTGCCTTAGGAACATATATAAATCTTTGCTCTTTTCCAGAGGGGACTTTCTTGCTTTTAAGCTTAAGAGAAGAAAAGGTTGAACTTATGGTTTCCATGGACTCTTCTAAATCACCAATCCTAAGGTTTTGATTATCTTTAGTGTTGTTGGCTTCTAGGATAATGACTCTCTTATCAATTTTTACTATAGATTCATCCATTTCACTAATATCAAGAGGTGTTGGCAAATTCTTTTCCATAGCATTCAACCTATTCATAATATCTTCTAAAGTGACCTCAGTTTCAAAAGTTTTAATAGGTGGTACTCCAACTAAACTTTCAATTATATTTCTAGCTTCCAAAGCAGGAGTACCAAGAAAATTACCACCTGTGAGAGTATCAAGAACATACCTATACCAACTAGTGATACCAACATAAAAGTTCCTAAGAAGGATCATTGTGGAATATTTTTTTGTACATCTATGATGAGCATCACTAATCCTATACCACGCATCTTTTAGACTTTCTCCCCCTTGTTGTTTAAAAGAACGAACTTCAACTTCAGGAGCATTCATTTTAAGAAAAGCAAGGTAAACCGAATTACACAAAAATAAACAAGTAACTAATTTTTTTGGGTTTTTGATATAGGAAAGCAACAAGATAAATTCTACACTAATTTTTTTGTGCTTTTGATATAAGAAAGCAAAACAAGACAAAGCAATAATAATAAGCAAGACTAAAACAAAATAAAGAGATTGGAACTGAGAGACTCCCCTTGCAGAAGCTTCTCTACTCCCCGGCAACGGCGCCAGAAAAAGAGCTGTTGACGGAGGAGTGAGAAGTTTGGTACTTCGAGAAGCTTCTTACTGAGCACTCTTAACTCCCCGGCAACGGCGCCAGAAAAAGAGCATGATAGCGCGAGAGGTGTTAATCAATCACGCTTCGTTGGGCACCCCAAGAGGAAGGTTTGAGGAGCACAGCAGCAAGTTTTCCCTCAGTTAGAAACCAAGGTTATCGAACCAGTAGGAGTGAGGAATGCTTCAGAAGGTTGTCCACAACTGCAATGGCGCCAGAAAAAGAGCTGTTGCAGGGTAGATAGTGGAACCTGCAGAACACAATCAAACTACTTTGCCCCAACGAAGCAGTGAGGTTGTCAATCTCACCGGCCTTGCTGAATACAAAGGATTAAATGTATGTGTGGAAGGAAGCTTGTTTGCAGTAAATGAAAGCAGTAGAGCAGTTGATTTAATTGCAGATGTAAAAGAATAGACCGGGGTCCACAGTTCACTAGTGGTGTCTTCTCCATAAATAAAATACTACACATGCTGGGTAACAAATTACAGCTGGGCAATTGACAGAATAGAGAATGTAAGACAATGCATGAACATTGCATAATACAGAGGATGATGATGTCTATATGAGATGCTTTGGGTATTACGACAAAATACATACATAGCTGTTCCAAGCATACACCTATGTCTAAATAGTCCACCTTTGAGATAACATACCGTAAAATCTCTACAGTATTAAGTTGCAAGCAACAGACAATTGCATGAAGAACTGTGCATAAAGTTTACTCCCAAGTAGCAACGGCACTCCCCCGTCCTTATATGTTTCTGTCACTCAAGCCAAGGCACACAGGGACCGAACCAACTATCTAGCATAAATACTCCCTCTTGGAGATACAAGCAACTACTTGATCAAGGAAATTACAAGTACCGGAAAGCATGCAAGATCACAAATAACATAGACATGATAATATCAATAATCAACATCACAAGGTACTTCTCTATTCATCGGATCCCATCAAACACAACATGTAGCATTACAATAAGATGATCTTGATCATGATAGGCAGCTCACAAGATCTAAACATGATAGCACAAGAGGAGAAGACTACCATCTAGCTACTGCATGGACCCGTAGTCCAAGGATGAACTACTCACTCATCTGTTCGGAGGCGGGCATGGTGGTGTAGAGCCCTCTGGCGATGATTCCCCTTTCCGGCAGGGTGCCGGGGAGAGCTTAAGAACCCTCCCGAACTAGGGTTGACGACGGCGGTGGCGACGGATGTTTTTCTGGAATTTTGATCGGGTACTTAGGGTTTTCTCGTCGGGGGGATTATATAGGCGAAAGGGCGGCGTCGGTGGAGGCCCGAGGGGGCCACACCACCTGGTGGCGCGGCAGACAGGTGGGCCGCGCCACCCTAGGGTGTGGTAGCCCTCTGGTGTGTCTTCGGCTCCCCTTTGGACTCCGTGTGCGTGACGAAATTATAAGATCCTGGGTTTTTGTCCCGTCCGATTCCGAGAATATTTCCTTAAGTACTTTTCTGAAACGGAAAAACAGCAGAAAACATGAACTGGCACTGGGCATCTTGTTAATATGTTAGTTCCAAAAATGCATAAAAATGCTATAAGATGTAAACAAAACATGTAGCAAATGGTATGAAAACAAGCATGGATCATAAGAAATTATAGATACGTCGGAGACGTATCAGACCAGAGGGGCGATGTGCGGGACTGGGCTCCACCGGGCTGGCACTGGGAGGTGCTACCTTCCGGGACGCGCAGCTTGGTGACGAATCCGGGTGACGTCGTCGACCCGGATCTTCTATGGTGGCAGTCGCATGGGCCACGCTCGGTGTAGAGGGAGCCGGCCCCCGAGGAGGAGGTACGTCGTCGTATCAGGGAGGAGGATGAGCACGTCCATCGCTACATGTATCTATTGGATAGGCAGTATGACAGTAGGTGGTCATTTCTTCAGAGGGTTCCTTCTCACGTGAGCTATGACCCTGTGAGGGTTCCTTCTCTTTGGATGCGCAGCGCCGGCGGCTCAGCACCCCGCGGCTCAGGAACCAGTCGAAGTTAGTTTCAGAGTCTGTGATCGCCATTGCAGTTCCCTTGTCTGTGATCGTAGTTTAGGTTACTACTTGCTTTTGAAAACTTGCGACCTAAACTATCAACTTCCGGAGATGTGTGTGATATTCATGCATATGTATGCAAAATATTGGGTCTCGCCAGGTACGAGGGGGACGGCCCACCTCCTTCGGACTTCAATGAATATATATAAATTATATAAATAGATAGATTACATTTTTATCAACAATTTGATATTTTAATTGCATTTTTCTGTTAAACAGATGAAAAGATATTGAATTTATAAGTTTAATTAATGACTTAATGGAGTTCAAATTCCAAATTTTGTAATTAAATGAATTCACCTATAATTTCAAAAAAATGAATTTGTCATAAATATATATATTACATTTTTAACAACAATTTGATATTTTAATTGCATTTTTCTGATAAACAGATGAAAAGATATTGAATTTATAAATTTAATTAGTGAATTAATGGAGTTCGAATTCCAAATTTTGTAATTAAATGAATTCACCTATAATCTCAAAAAATAGATAGAAAAAATAAGAGAGAAAAAATAACCAGAAAACTTAAGAAAGAAAAAATAAACAGAAAACATAATAAAGAAAAAATAAACAGAAAATATAATAAAGAAAAAATAGGAGAGAAAAAAGAAACTAGAGGAAAAAAAATCAAAAGCCCATTAGTACCGGTTGTTAAATACAACCGGTGGCTTCGCGCGCGAAATTTCGCCGCGGCCCAAAACAGACCTTTAGTACCGGTTGTTATCTACAACCGGTACTAAAGACCCTTTCGTACCGGTTGTAGAGAACAACCGGTACTAAAGGGGTTTTGAATGGTTAAGTGGAAGGGATCGACGCCTCGCTCCCCACCAAACCACCAAGTCCTCGACGCCGCCGACGCCTCCTCTCCTCGACGCGACCCTGCTCCGGCGAAGCTCTGCTCCGGCCGGCGGCCGCGCCATCGCCTCCTCCCTCGCCGCGTCGGCCTCCGCCACCCATGCTCCGCCTCAACGACGTGCCGCCCCTGCTCCGCCTCCCTCCTCTGCTCTGGCCCGCGCACGCCATTGCCGCCCGGCGCACCCTGCTCTGCCATCGCCGCCCGGCCCTGCTCCCTCCTCTGCTCCGACCACCGCCCCTGCTCCGCCTCCCTCCTCTCTGCTCCGGCCCGCGCGCGCCATTGCCGCCCCTGCTCCGGCGCCCTCCACGCCCTGCTCCGGCCGCCTCACGCGTAGCCCTGCGCAAGGTTAGTTTTTTTTTTTCAGTACTGTTCTTTTGATTAGGAGTGTTCTTTTTTTTTGTTTTTAGTACTGTTATTTAGTACTGATGTTTAGGTTCGAATTTTAGTTGACATGTTTGAATTTTAGTTGAGTTAGAAATTTTACCAAAGTTAGAAAATTTGAAAATGTAGCAAAGTTAGAAAATTTATCAAAGTTAGAAAATTCATCAAAGTTAGACATGTTCATTTTTAGTAAAGTTTAAGTTTTGTTTAGCTTATTATTGTTTAGGTTATTATAGGTTATCAATTTTTAGTGTAGCAATTTTGAAAGTTAGCAATTTTGAAAGTTTAGCAATTTTGAAACTTAGCAATTTTGAAACTTAGCCATTTTGTTTAGATTATTTTAGGTTATTATTAGTGTAGCAATTTTGTTAGAAATATTGCTAAGTTTGAAATATTGCTAAGTTAGAAATATTCCTAAGTTTGAAATATTGCTAAGTTAGAAAATTTTAGTAGCAAAGTTTGAAAATTTAGTGTATAAGAAAATTATTTTATTAGTGTATAAGAAAATTTAGCAAAGTTTGAAAATTTATCAAAGCAATGTTATTTTTAGTTGCAAAATTTTTAGTGTAGCACTTTTGAAAGTTAGCAATTTTGAAACTTAGCAATTTTATTTAGATTATTTTAGGTTATTATTAGTGTAGCAATTTTGTTAGAAATATTGCTAAGTTAGAAATATTGCTAACTTAGAAATATTCCTAAGTTAGAAATATTGCTAAGTTAGAAATATTGCTAAGTTAGCAATATTCCTAAGTTTAGAACAACCGGTGCTAAAGATCGTTTGAACGGTTAGTAGCAAAGTTTGAAAATTATTTCATTAGTGTATAAGTAAATGTAGCAAAGTTTGAAAATTTATCAAAGCAATGTTATTTTTAGTTGCAATGAAATTTAAAGTTGTTTGCTATGAATTAAAAATTTGCAGTGACATTGAGCTATGGAGGACGACGCCCCCATCACCCGAGACAACGCCCCCTTCATCCGAGACGAGGAGAATGAAGACCGGATGCAAGCAATTATATATGATAGGGCTGCAGGACCCAATTCTGATGGAGAAGATTCCGGCGAAGAAGACGACGAAGATTTCAGCGCGAAATGTTTGAATGACTCCGGTGAGGGAGTTGAGTTAGAAAATTTCAGAGACGACAACGACGACGAAGAAGTGCCGTTAGAAAACTCCGGCGAGGTATATATTAGTCTTGTTGATCACTAGCTAGATGCATTAATTGATTTATATTGCACTTATTAACGAAACATTTTTCTTTTAGCCCTCTGGATCTAAGTCGTCAATCCCTAAACGAGGCCCGAACCAAGGGGTAAAGCTGCCGGATGGTGCAAAGTTGTCGATCGACGAAGTTAGTGTAAAAGTCAAACCGGAGAAACCCGAAGGAATCTACACTAAATATGTAGCTCAATGCGGTGTTCTTGTTAGGGACGCCGTCCCGATCACCGTTGCAGAATGGAATAAGCCGAACAAAGCCAACATTGGCGCAAAATATCTTGTGGAAAGAATTAAAGATACCCTTTGGACCTCGATATTGGATTCTTTCACCCTACCGGCAGATCTCCCACAGAAGAGGCAGGATAAAGTCAAGGAATGGACTCTTAGCAAGATGGCCCAGCAATTCAAGAACTGGAAGAACGGATTGTGGAGAAAATATGCGAAAGAACCTCCAAATTTCACCGGACCTCTAGAGAAGCTAAAAGATGACTGGCCTGAATTTGCGGCGTATAGGAAATCGGCCGTCGCTGTGGCCCGATCGACCCAAAATAAGTTGAATGCTCAGAAGAAGAAATATCACCATCGTTTGGGCTCAGGTGGCTACAAGACTGCCTTGCCTAAGTGGGAAGCCTATGAAAATGAGCTGCGTAAAAAAGGGATCACTCCACAGACAGATGGCTGGCCCGACAGGTCCAAGTTCTGGTTGTTCGCGTATGGGGCAGTCTTGGACCCAGACACAGGGCTGATTGTTGCACAGGGAAAATGGAAGAAAAGAATTACAAGAGTCGCCAAAAAACTAGTTGACGCAATAGAACTAGTCCGACAGGGAAAATATGTTCCCGATAGAGAGGACGACGAGCTTTCACTCGCCCTCGGGAATAAAGAACACTGGGGACGATGTCGAGGCAGAGGAGGCGGGGTTGGTTTTCTTGAAGGGTTTCCGGAGGACGCTGCAACTTATAGAAAACATTGCAGAAGTAAGAAGAGGGAGGCGGAGAGGTTTACTGCATTAGAACGCCAGATGCATGATGTGAAGGAGCAACTGGCTTTAATTACCCAGCAAAGGGAATCTCAGCTGCGAGTAGAAGATCATGCAGTCGAAGTCTGCCCATCTCAGCGGAAAAGCAGCGTGGGTTCCACGCAGCTACAAGATCCTGCAGTTGATGAACCGTCGGCGGCGCGCTACCCCGTGGATGATATCACGGAGAAGACAAATTGTGAGTTACATGCGCCAATGAATAACCTTAGTTTTCCGGTGGCGAATGGCTATGCTTTACCACATCAACTTGGAGCAACCTTCCATTTTGGTGAGATTCCAGCTGGATTTGCTCATGTCGGCGTCACAAAAGTTTTGTCGGGATTCAACTTAATGCATCTTGACATTCCTGGAGCTGAAGGCGAGAAGACATTGGGAGAAGTCGAGCTTGGTATCGTTCTATGGAAGAAGAAATACATCAAGTTTCCAGACTCGGCGCCAAGGCCACTGACTCCTCCGGTTAGAAATTCACCACAACAAAGTCCACCCTCCTCCCCCGACAATTGGGAGCCCACCGCGAGTCCATCGCCCGCGCCGTCCCGTCAGCCGACTGCTACGCCCACTAGCAGTAATTTGACAAAGCGGAAGCTGTTCACGTCGTCCCCTGTCAAGAAACGTGCAAAAAAACCCAAGGAAGTCAAGGCTCCTGAGAAGTTAGCTGGCGAGATGACTATGGAGGAATTAAAACTGAGCACACAAGGCAAGGCTAAAGCCTTTTTTGAACAGAAAAAAAGGAAAGACTAGAGTCAAGACTTGACCCCATAAAGGAACTTCTGAAGACTATACCAACCGAGGTAAAAGATCGCACCATTGACAACCTATATAGGTTTCCACAGCCGCCCCTTTCAGACTATGAGCGAGGTATTGACAAGGTACTTTACTCACAGACGGAGAAAGAAAAAGCGTGCGGGAAAAGAGTTGCCCAGCTCGAAGAACAAGAAGCACAATCGATCGCCCCGCTCATTGTGCCTTCTGAAGCTCGGGAAATCGAGCATGGAGAAGTTGTCATTGGCGACGTGGGTTACCAAATAGCGCAGATAACAATTCAACCTAAATTTGAACTCGGGCTGCCTCTGCTCGAAAATCCGAGTGCTCTAACAACACACTTATATAAATTGAATAACTGATACATGGCCGCCGCAAAACAAGGGAGAGAATATCTCATGGAGGGAGTTAAGGAACAACACTACTTCCGAGAATATGGTGTGCGGGTTGAGTTCTCCGACCTTTTTCAGATGTACAATCAACTTGCTCTCGACAAATCTATCATCAGCTGCTATTGTCTGTAAGTAATTTATTCATGTAATTTAATTATTTATTGTTAAGCTCGTTTCATTGCTTGTAATTATCCACACAACATTCTTTTGTACGCTATTATGCAGAATGAAGATTTGTGAATGCCGAATGGGAGGAATCTGGGACATTGAGTTCATTGACCCAGATAAAGTTCATGAAGTCACCGTAGAAAGTCCTCTGTATGTCCAGGACACAGAGGACCGTTTGCTAACGTTTTTTAAGCGACAAAGTACCAAAAAGGAAATACTTTTTCCTTACAACTTCGGGTTAGTGTTACTGTCTTGTACACATTCTATTTTGCTTTCTCGATAATAAGTGTAATTGATGAGTTCTGAATACCTGCGTATATAAATGTGCGCAGGTTCCACTACATTCTGTTTATCATTAGACTCGATGAAGGAGAAGTTGAAGTCTGGGACTCATTAAGGAAAGATCAAGATGATTACAAAAGCGTGCGTCTAATGCTCAAGAGGTAATTTCAATCGCACTATATCGTCCACTTTCGTTCATTTCCGGATATCAAAAGTATATAAAATAACTCCTCAATTCATTTTCTTTTCCGGCCAGGGTTTGGAGAAAGTTAATCGCGGAAGAACGCGGTGAATGGAAAGATAAGCTGGAGTTCAAGGCTAACAATGTAAGTACTACTACGTATCTAGGTCTGTGTATCTTTCTAATACCATTATCATTCTCTTGATTATTATTTGATTAAATTATATTCTTGTATAGTGGTGTCTGCGACAACCACAGGGGACGCAACTATGTGGATACTACGTTTGCGAGTATATTCACATGAGGGTCAATGAGAGAGTCAATAATGTAAGAAATCGAGAGGTATGTAAACATCATACACAACTTTTATTTTGCTACCATCAATTGTGTTTAGTTTCGATCATAACTGATTTGATCTCCTTCTTTTAAAGATGTCAAGGAAGCGGAACCAGCTCCTACCAAAAAACCGCGTAAAAGCTATTGCGGAGGAATTGGCGGGATTCATGCTGACGCATGTCATAGATGAATTCGGTGAATTCCACTATGTCGAAAAATAGACTCCCTCCGTGCATGTACTAGCTAGCGGTGATCTCCATTGTAATTATGACTTTATATGTAATTAACAAGAGTACTTTATATGTGTAGTGAGTACTTTATATGTGTAGTGGGTAATTTATACGTGCTCTCCTCCGAAACCCTGAAAAATGAGCGAAAAGGAAAAAAAACAGAAACCCTAAACCCCGAAAATTAAGCAAAAGAAATAAAACCGAAAAATAAGGGGGGCAAAAAAAGCAGGAACCTTTAATACCGGTTGGTATTACCAACCGGTACTAAAGGTCCTCCGCCTGCGCGCGCGCTGCTGTGCCCACGTGGAGGGCCATTAGTATCGGTTGTATATAAAACCGGTACTAAAGGGGTGACCCATTAGTGCCGACCTTTTAGTACCGGTTGCACAACCGGTACTAAAGGCTATATACAACCGGTACTGATGCCCTATTCTCTACTAGTGATTGGGTCTTGCGTTCTGATATGGGGACTATGGAACTAATGGAATGATATCATCTTGAAGGAGGATGAAAATATTCACCTTTTACATATTATCCATATGGCTACACACTGGATCCAAATTTGCACTACTAGGAAACGGGTTATATGTGGACGTATTTTGATGTGCCACAGGTAAGGGTTTTGCTACTAGTGTTGGTCATGCCTTTTGCCTGAGGAGCAGCGGCCACTTATGGACTATGGATGCACATGAGCATGCATATGCACAGGATGGCGAGAAACACCGACACATACTTCGAGGAAGCTCTCTGGCCAGTGCATTGAGCAGTCGTACACGGTGCGGAGTGCAATTTTGTGCGGACAACAATCTTCTTAACACACACATCTACCTTCTTTATTTGATCTTAGAGCCTTGTCGAGACTTGTCAAGGCCAAGCCGAGCCTTGAGCGTCGAGGACTTCTGTCCCCCTCTACTCCAAACCCTTAACGCTACACCACTCAGCCCATTTACCGTACACGATTGCCAAGGGGGCCTAAATGTACCCGGGTGCGGAGGGAGCGGGGATCACGGGTATGCACGGGATGGCGTGAAGCACCGATACATGCTTCCGGTGAGCTTCCGTCTAGGGCTTTATGCTGTCGTAGGCGGTGTGGACTGCTGTCTTGTGTGGATAACAATCTTCTTAACACACACATCTACCTTCTTTCTTGTACAATTTTCCCCTTCCAACAACGTTTTTTTCTTCCTTATTCGACCTTAGAGCGGAGCAGAGCCCAAGCCGAGCCTTGAGCCAAGAGAGTTTTGTCCACATCTACTACAAACTCTTAACTCTACACCGCTCAGCTCATTGACAATGCAAGTATATCCATTACGTCAGCTAATATGTTCCCTAATACCTCTCATTCCAAATAGTATTGAAAGCATCCAACTCCATGTAGTTGTGATTTGTCTCTAAGACATGAGTATAGTATGCAACTATCTGATGAGAGATATGACAAGTAGGAAGTTGTAGTAAACAATAAGCATGTGGAAGAGATATATGAGCAGTAGGAAAAGAGTCATATGTCCTTTTATAAGGGTAATTCATTTCTTAAACGAGGGAAAGTTGGTGTGTGCATTATCTATCCATCGGTCCATCCACCACAAGATCAGATCACTTATTTCTAATTTTAGAGCTGAAATCAAGTCCAAACATTCATGTGCTTTAGTTCCATGGTATCTTTGCTAGTGTTTGACGGGAGGATGAAAGCTATATTAGTGAATGATACGGTTTTGCCTTTTGCGCATTGAATGACACAAAAACTACACAAATGATTGAACACTTTTATAAACCTCATATATGTGTTTATCTTTCTATAATCTGCTTAGTTCTAATAGGTCGTATAATTTTATTTCTCACATTCTAGTGAAAGCTAATATTGTACATCTTATATCTATATATGGTAAATACTAAATAGTGGGCCACGATGGGGATAGCTAAACACCCTCATCTCGCCGTTGGATCATCCATATATGTTATTTTCGTCCCACATCTAAACTAACATTATTATCATCTACTAACTTCCCCCCATCCGATCCCCACCACCGCACCGCTTTTGAATTCTAAGAAAAAAACATTTCAAACGACCGGCGCCCCACCTGTCCCTGCATCCCGCATTTTACCTGAACCAAACTCACTACCAAGCCGGGGTCGGCTTCTGACGTCGGTTTCAATCTCCCCAACACAGAGCTTGTTGGGGGAATGTCTTCCGGGTAGGCCCATAAAGAGGAACGACTCATTAGGACCAAAGAGGCCCATGGCCAGCTCATGGCCGCCCAACTCCTTAGACGTACACACTGGGACAGCTCGCCCATAGGACGACTCAAACGAGGAGTTCGACAACAAGCCTGAGTACTAAATTGGAAGGCAAGACGAAGACAACATAACTCCAAGTAGGATACCGACCTCCGGAACAACCCGAAGACAACTTGTAACCCTAGCAGTCATCGCGTATATAAGGCCGGCTACATGAACTCTCAAGGGACCGCATCCAAGTCCTTATCTATCGATCTCTAGCTAGGGGAATCGCCACCGTGTAATCGAGACTATCATCAATATCAATCTAGCAGAAGTAGGTCTTTACCTTCACTGTGAGGGGTCCAACCTGGCTAATCTCGTGTCCTTGTGTTCCCTAGATCTCTTTCAGAATAAGCCTCAAGACCCCATAGCTCCACGCACTCAAGTCATCACGAGATGACATATGCCGTGTCGACCCCAGGACAAGGTCCATGCGATGAAACCAATGAAACAATGGGCACCAATTTCAAATGAAATTGCACACACAATTTAGAAGATATGGATTGATTGTTAGGGATATCACAATTCCATTTAAGAGTTTGGCAGCACTTGTTCATCATTTCTTTATGTGTGTAGGCAGGCCTAGCAAGTATCGGCCCATTACCTGGCTTGGTCCTTGTACGACTAGATCTCACTAGGGCTACTGCTTTGGGGCACGCTGGATTGCTTACCATTTGTAAACTCTCAACGATGTATTATAATCTGTCATATATATGCATGTGTGTGTGGTTGTAAATACCTTCCTTATTGGTTTTAAAAACAGGAAATGGCTGAAAACGAGGCCCGTGTGTTGTCAGGAAACTACCAACTGTGGTAGAATTAATTGTCGTTCAATGTGTTTTGGAACCAGCGTTGATCCGTCAATTTTTGACAATCGACGACAACTTGTAAGTCTTGCCTTTAAAATCCAGTTAATACCATTTTGTTTTTGAGGTTTTTTTTTTTTAGAAAAACAGGGAGACGATCCCCGGTTCCATTAAGCATGAAACCACAAATGTTCACACCGAATCTTTTCACCAATCCAAAAC
This sequence comes from Puccinellia tenuiflora, assembly GCA_012064385.1. Lineage (NCBI taxonomy): Eukaryota > Viridiplantae > Streptophyta > Magnoliopsida > Poales > Poaceae > Puccinellia > Puccinellia tenuiflora. The sequence goes on along the minus strand of QRDG01001567.1, from coordinate 17,550 downwards.
GCACCCAAGGCCAAGCACCGGGGACACTACACCGGCAAGCAACTTACAACTCAAAGTTTTGCAATAGTACCAGACTAAGACCTCCCCTGATCTAGAGCAAAAGCTTTTACAACCTGGGCATCACCCCCAGCGCTGCATCAGCAGGCAGCACCAGCAAAAGCCACCAAAAACCTACTACATCTACTACTAAGCACCTGGGAAGCAACTAGGGCTCAAACCACCACATGGATCGTCGCATCCTCCTCTGGATGAGCGTGCAGGTACTTCAGTGTCGCCCTCCCCGAGTCTCTCTTAGCATCAATGACCCAGGCCACGATCCGCCCAAAGCCATTGCAGCTCATCTTGGGAAGTCCAAGCAGAGAGGACTTCTCAGCTTCATCACCATCATTTCTGTGAATTTTCCCAACTTTCCTCCTTCCAGGTCCTTGAAAGGAACCTTCCAGGTTTTTAGATAGGACAGCAGGAGCCCCCACACCTGTTTCATATTAATCCAAGTCTTTCTATTAAAAACCAGACTATTCCTATTATTCCATAAGCACCATAAAATTGCAGAAGTAACCACATTCAGATGCAGGAATTTTTTATTGCATAACCACTTGGAAGCAAGGGAAATATTATCACTAATCCTAATCTGAAAAATAGAAAACACATCCTCCCATAGAGATTTTGCTACAACACATTCAAAAAACAAGTGGGAGACAGTTTCTATCTCAGTGCACATCTCACATTCCAATTTTTTAGGAATCCCTCTTTTCCTGAGATTATCCCTAGTCATAATCTTATTTTGAGAGAAAAGCCAAAGGAACACCTACACCCTGGGAGGGATTTTCAAATCCCATAAACTAGGAAGAAAGACAGGTTTAACTCCTCTAAAGTTAACAATGGCATACATGGATTTAGAGGAATAGATACCATTAGATTCATATTTCCAGATCATCTGGTCATCTTCCTCAGTGAAATGAATTGATTCAGCTATCCCTCTAATCTCCCCCCATTTAGCCATCATTTCTTTCGTAAAAGTTCTCCTAAAGTCACATCTAAGCTCAACCCCATCCCACAGCTCTGATATCGTTTTTGTTTGTTGATTAGAGATCACATAGATCTCCCAGAACTGAACTGATAGAGGAGAGTTACCAAACCAAATGTCCTCCCAGAATCTAATAGTTTTTCCATTTCCTACATTCCATTTATAGCCTAATTTAACTGCTTTCATTGCCCACATCACTCCTTTCCAGAAGGTTGATGGGTGAGCATTTTGACAGTAGAGGATATTCCTATTCCTATTGTTTTATTTTGACTCAATCACTTTTCTCCACAACTTGTTTTCGCCTAGTATATACCTCTTAACCCAAGACCCTAAAAGACATAGGTTCAGGTCCTGGATATTTGGAATACCAAGCCCACCATACTCTTTCCTCATACAGACTGAAGGCCAGTTAGCTAGATGGATCTTATGATTCCCTTCTTCATCATTCCATAGGCAGTTAGATAATTGAGTGTTAATCAATTTAAGTGCCCATTTAGGAAACTTGAAGAAAGATAGCAAATAGACAGGTATATTAGCTAAACAAGATTGAACTAATTCTCTTTTAGCAGCAGAAGACAGCAGTCTCCCTCTCCAACCAGCTAACCTTTTGAGGAGGGCATCTACCAGAGGCTGCAGATCTTCTCTCTTAAGCTTATCAAAATGTAGTGGAATCCCTAAGTATTTGACAGGAAAATCTCCTTTAACACATTGGAAAATATCTAAAAAGGAGGCAAGCTCCCCCTCTAATATGTTAATTGGGATCAGTTCACTCTTATGGTAATTAATCCTCATGCCTGATATTTGCTCAAAACAGGTTAAGATCCATTTCATATTAATCGCTACATCTTTATCAGCCTCTAAGAAGAGCAGTGTATCATCAGCATACTGTAAACACACCACACCTCCTCTAATAAATCTGGGGCACAAACCTCTAATTAAACCAGCATCTGTCCCTTTTACTAACATCTTAGCAAAAACATCAACTACGAAATTGAAAAGGATTGGGGACAGGGGATCTCCCTGCCTCAAACCTTTTCCAGTCAGGAAAAAATCACTCTCTACCTCATTAATTTTAACACCTACAGAGCCACATTGAGTAACCTGTTTAATAAGTCTAATCCAAAAGGGGCTAAAACCCCTTTTTTCCAAAATCTCATACAAAAAATCAAGATTGACTTTGTCATATGCTTTTTCATAATCAATCTTAAAAACTAAACCAGGCAAGTTACTCTTATGCACCTCATGAACTATCTCATGAGCTGTAACTACACTTTCTAATATATATCTCCCCTTAATAAAGGCTGATTGACAGGGAGATATCAGCCTATCTACAATCTTCGAAATTCTATTAGTTAAAACTTTGGTAAAGATCTTAAAACTACAATTAAGCAAACTAATGGGTCTAAATTTTTTCATAACCCTAGCATCATCTTCCTTAGGAATAAGAGTAATCATAGCGAAATTAATTCTATATATGTCCATTTTGTTTGCAAACCAGTCATTAAACAAACCAAACAGATCCTCCTTAATTATCATCCAGTATTTCTGGTGAAAAAAGAAAGGTAGACCATCAGGTCCTGGCGCCCCATCTGAGTAAGACCCAAAGACTGCTTCCTTAATCTCCTCCATAGAGAAAGCTTGTTCTAACAACATATTCTCTTCTACTGCGACTTTTTCCTCCTCTGAGAAGAAATCATCTCTAATTCTAATTTCTGCTCTATTTTCATATTTGAACAGATCTTTGTAAAAATCTACAGCAATTTTTAACATCCCTTTGGTTTCAGTCTCTGGCCCATCTGGACCATCTAGTACACTAATCAACTTTTTCCTCCTTCTCTGGTTAGCTACAGCATGAAAATAAGCAGTGTTTCTGTCCCCCTCTTTGATATCTCTATCCCTAGCTCTTTGCTTAGCTTTAATTTCCTCAGTTATCCAATAAGAATTTAATTCACTAAGAATGTTATCTAACCTACTCCTATCATCATCCTCTAAAATCTGATTTTCAGCTTTCACATCTAAGATATCATATTCCTCCATCAGAGCTTTCTTATGTTTCCTAATTTCCGCATCTATATTGGCACTCTAGCCTTTAGCAGATCTCCTAAACCCTCTAACTTTGGCTTGCCATCTATCCATGTTATTCCTATATCTTCCCTCCATATTCCAGGCTTTAATGACAACATTTTCAAAATCTGGTCTAGTACTCCACCATTTTTCAAATTTAAAGCTACTTTTTCTTGGTGGTTTATCTATTCCAGATTCCCAGATAATAGGAGTATGATCACTACCAACTCTAGGCAGTGCCCTAGCACTAGCCAAGGGAAAAAGCCCTTCAAAAGAAACATTACAAAAGATTCTGTCAATTCTACTCATAACTCTATTCTCTTGGTTGTTACACCAAGTAAAGGACCTGCCAGTTAAATTAATTTCCAGCAGAGCCCACATCTCTACCCAAATATTGAATTTATCTACCCATCTATAGTTTATATTACCATTACTCTTATCCTCTACAGACCTTACTAAGTTGAAATCACCTCCAATAACAGCAGGGCCTTCCCAGTTAATGAAAAGGTCATGCAGTTCAGAGATAAAATCTTGTTTCCCTTCTTCATAGGGGGAGCCATACACTGTAGTTATCCTGATATGTGTTTCTTTACTTCTCCAGTTAACTACAGCACTAACAGAAAATTTTCTAATATCCCAAGCAACAACATCAAAAATATCACAATTAACACATACAAGGATCCCCCCTGCAGAACCATTTGCAGGCAAGTGATTCCAGCTGAAATTCCTATTTCCTATAACATTCTTTAAGAAGGAACTAGTGAACTTTTCCTTCTTTGTTTCCTGAAAACCTATATAATCTACATGAAGAGGAACAATATTATCTTCAATGAACTGTTTTCTACCAGGGGTGGTAATCCCCCTTGAATTCCAGAAAGCAAAATTCATAATAACTTCTTCCTGGGGTGCTTGCCCCGAGATTTCCTAATCACCTCTGTCCATCCATCAGCTAAATCATCTAAAACATTCTCCCCAGGGCTAGAAGGAGGTGTCACTACTGCAGCATTGTCTACCACTGCATCGTGTATTGATCTATCAGATACACTTTTTCCCAGATCATCCTCAAAAACATCTACTACTACTCTATCAGGTTCTTCTAAAATATCCACACCTATAGTTCTAGCAATGTTCTGTAAACTGTCCCACTGTAAAGCATTAAAAGGGTTAGTTCGAGATATACCTGACATCTTCCTTGCAGGTTGCTCCAGGTTCTTCCTCCTCTGCATCTCCTGAGCTTTCTCCATGACACTGGTTGATCTATTGATCCTGGAGCTCTGCCTGGTTGGCTGTACAGGCCCCCAAATTTTCTGCTTCTTAAACGATCTTGCGTCCTTTATCTGATCCCTCTCATCAACCACCATTCTCTGGAAGGAGGGCATTATATCTTCAGGCAAAACCACATCACCAACAACTTTTTCACCCAGGTCTATAGTATCTTCCATAACATTTCTGTTTTCAGACTCAGAGGACCAGAAATCACTCAGCTCCTGGTGCACACCACCTTCCTCTTTATCCTCCCAGACAAACTTCCCCTCAGAGTCCACCATATTCCTCTGCATTAGCACCTTATAAACTTCACTGCCACTAACAAAGGTTTCCATCACCTCCTGGCCCCCCCCCCTAAGTCATGAGTGACATGTGGGGTTCCATTGGGGTTACCACCACCCCCAGATAGAGATGTATTAGAGCCTCTGGTGGAGCCAGACCTTCTACTGTCATTATCCATGCCTCCTATGTCACCAGAACCAGCATCATTTCCCTTATCATTGCCATCACCCTTCTCCATTTCATTAACAGCCATATCTTGACCAGATCCCTCCACAGTCTTTTCCACATGGAAATTCACTTGATACAAATTCCCATGCAGCTCAAAGATCCTGCTGTCTGGAATTTTACTAGCATCTCTACATCTAATTTTGACTCTCACACTTTCAGAGCAATCTTTGAAGACACTTAACCAATCAACCTTCACCAGCAGGCCACATACAGAAACAACTTGATCTATGGTGTTCCATTCACACCACTCAGACTGCAGGCCCTCTATCTCCATCCACACATCCTGCAACACCTCAAGTGGCTCATGAGAGTTTTTCCACTCCTCCACTCTCACCCAGACTCCAGGTTTTGAGACACCAAACCTAGGATATCCACTGACTTGAGCTATAGGAATGTGAGGTGGGAATTGTACTACATAACACCAGTCTCCCAAGTCTCTTATCTGCCAAGGCCAGTTGGTTTTGTAAATAGCAGAGAATTCTTTTGCTAAATCCTCCTTAGACAGCTCACCTTCTTCAATCACCACTAAGCCACAATTCTTGGAGGAACATACTGGATTTATCACCACAGGAGGACCTCAATGTGATAAAAGCCCAGTCCAGAAGCAGCACTCCCCACATACTTAGCCATTTGATGTGGCCTTTCCTAACAGGGCATTCTTCTTCTTGATGATTGGTGGCTTTGCATAGGAAGCAAAAGGCCTTCCTTTCACAGCTCTGCATGAAATGGCCAGGTTCCCCACAACCCATACAGATGGTGTTAGCATAGCTCATCTGTAAACTGGGATTTGGAGCAGCAACCTCTTACCACATTCACAGTCTTCTTCTGCCCTAATTTTGGATTTGGCTTCCTGCCTCTGCCTTGATCAGGATCTTGGCTCTGGTCAGACTGCTGTCCCTGCTGAACAGGTTCCTGACCCGATTTTATCCATTGATTCTGATGAGGAGCAAATTGCTGCGGAGGGAAAGAAGGGAAAGGACCCGCAAATCCCCAAGGAGGCATCCCCCCCGGGAAACCATACGGCGGAGGCGGATGCATGAACTGGAAGGGTTGCTGACCTTGAGCTGGTTCGAAGAATTGCTGCTGCTGCTGCCAGTTCTCACCTCTCCCTCCAGATACTGCTCTTCCTCTTCCCCTGCCTCCCGCACGACCTCCCCTCTCAGCCATCTGCACTGCGCTAGACACTGCACCAGAACAGCTTGCCACTGGATCTTCAACACCGAAAATCTTCAAGCCCTCAGGGATGTCATGGCCAATCTGAGCGATTTTCCGCAGAACCCTAGATCTGGGCGGGCGGGTCGGTTCTAGTTCTGGGCATTTTTGGGGGGGAGACTAGCATCTGGAGGGAATATCCCATAGCTGACTGAAAAGGGACTCCGCCTCCTTGTCGCCATCTCTCCAACTGGCCCCTGAGGAAGCTGCCCTCTTCCCCACCAGTCCCCATCTCCACACGCCACATCTAGTACTGCCAAAATTTAACTCCCGCCTACCTCCCAGGACCTTGTCGCCATTGCCGACCTGCGCAGAACACTGGCCAAAAGCTACTCGACCGATTGCCAGTCCTCCAATACCTTGGACATCAGGCGCATTGCACTCTGGTTCATCACCAGCAGAGTGAGGGCCGCCCTGACATCCCTCTTCGTCGATCCTGGCGGATATTTCCGCGGCCTGCCCCTCATCTTCTTCTGGAGCGCAGGCGCGGTCAGCGGAAGAACTTCCTGATTTTCTGGTGTCGGCGCCGCCGCCGCATCCACCTCCAGCGACGCCACCCTCTGCTCCTGGGGCAGCGCTCTGAAGTCCACAGGGAACAGCGGAGGAGCCAATGATGATGAAGGGCTCCTCTGCTTTTCCACCGTTCACGGCGATTCCGCAAGCCGCGGCGGAGGAGCCAAAGGCGGAGTAGAGCTTCTCCGCCCCCCCGCGCGGTGTGGTGACAGGGGCCCGTGCCCCCCCGAACGCCTCCTGGTCACCTCCCAACCGGGAAAACCCTCTCGTATCGAAGCGAGGAGATCCACCGCCGCCGTCTCCCGGCGCCTCTTCGCCGCCCTCGCCTCTCCCTTCCGCGCCGACGCGCGGAATCCCTTCTGCTTCATCAACCGATCTCGCCAGCGCTTCGATTTGTGGGTTTTGTGGCCCAATCCTCGAAAGCATAGGCGAGTCGGAGAGCTCGAAGAGACCTGAATGGGGAACGAACGAGGCGAGGCCAGGAATACCTCCTGCAGAGCGCGCCGCGTGGAGACGACGGGTGGCGGGAGTTGAGACGCCATGGGAAGAGCCCGAGAAGGAATCGCCATGGATGGGACTCCACGGTGCTACAGTAGAGAGACGTGTCGGGTGCGCCATGAATCCTATAACAGGAACGAGTGGACGTTCCTATCGCTCCATCTCATCTCTCTCTCTCTCCTCCTTTCCCTGTGCTTCCCTCTCTGTCTACCCAACCAGATGAAAGAACAACCAAGCGAGGTTTTTTTTTTTAAATCACACAAATTATAATCAATGCCAATTGTAGTATGTACCACCTTGTTTCAAAGAACGTCCATAGTCCATGGTTGCTGCCCTAATAAAATTTAGATGGTTGTATTTCATGTTGAAGTCACCGATGCAAACAATGCTATCAAACCTTGGGTAAAATACCCTGGTATGTTAGTTTATGTTCTTTTTCTTACACATATTGATTAGTATATATAGATTGTTCAAACTTAATTTCTTCGTCTCTGCTCTGATTAGAGTGTCTCGAGATTCTGGAATGTTGTAGACCTTACTTGGAGAAAACCATATTTGACAATCCATATGCGGCCAGTGCTTCTCAAATGAATGCGATATATTTCGCTTTACACAGGGAGTTGGTGAGGCCATGGAAGGTTCACGAGGTCCCTGGGATCCCTCGGTTCTACATGCACAACATAGAGGATGATCTAGATATGAGTACATTGGTAATCATTTTATTCATACAAACAAATTTTTCTAAATGACATCATTTACACTACTTATTTGAAACGTACTTGCTTTTCATTTTGTTTGGATCTGCCATGCCTCAAGTTTATTGCTGCGCTCAGGTTTCAGCAATGATTCTGTTTATTGCCATGCCATGCCTCAAGGTTTCAGCTTGCTGCGCTCAGGATCTGCCATGCCATGCCTCAAGTTTATTGCCATGCCTCAAGTTTATTGCCAATGAAGTAGAAACAAAAATGAAGTAGAAACAAAAACGTACTTGCTTATCATTCTGTTTGGATCGTTCCTTTATAACTAACAAAAATGAAGTAGAAACAGATACTAAGCTAGACTGTGTATAATTTTATCTTTTTACCAAATGTATAGATTTCTATATGATATAAATGGAAATAAATTTGTATTGATTTGATGAGCATGTTAACCTAACTAACTCAGCTCCATTTGTTTGATGTAATTCCATTCACTACAGGAACCAAGGTTTTGGTTACCGAATAGGAAAATTTTCTCAGGGGGGTTGGGATTTGCAGTAACCGCGGTTACCGAGAAATACCGGAGATATACCGGCCAAAATTTTCAAAAAGATTTTGAATTCAAAATTTCAGGGATAGTGTTAAATAATGTTTAGACTTCTTTTGAGCATTTATCTTGCTGTAACGCAGTGGTAATTCCTTAGTGTGGCGTTGGCAGTCGGTGAGGTCACAAGTTCGAGGCCGGTCTACCACATATTTTTCGTTACTTTGTTGTTTTGAATAGATTATTAGGTCTCTCTGCCAAAAGTTAATCCAGAAAACTATAAACTTGGCAATGAATGGGAGTCGAACCGTGTACCTACAGGAGAGTCGTGCACGGAGCAACCAGTACGCCATGTATCCATTCATGACAAGGAGTGTTACCATATATTTATGTACACTCGTGTATTTAAATTCAAAAAATTCAAATTAATTCGGGATTTTTTGCTCGGTATGCCCATTTACCGAGGGAGCTCGGGAAATCCGGTTATCGGGCAGTAACCAGATTTACCGCCCGGTTACCCAAACCCTGACAGGAACAGATGGCTATGTCGACGGCTTTTTGCCGTCAGCACAGGCTAATATGCTGTCGGCATAGCTTGTGCTGACGGCGGCCGTCGGCGTATGGCCGTCGGCGTATTGCCCCGTAGGCATAGGGCCTTTTGCCGTCGGCATAGAGCAAGGCCGTCGGCGTAGTCTATGCCGACGGCTTTGCCGTCGGCGTAGATTCCGTCGGCATTTTATTTTTCAAAATTATTTTTTCCAAAAAAAAATCAACTTTTTTTTCTAATTATTTGTTCCAACTTTTTTTTCAAATTTCGAATTTTCCAACTTTTTTTTTCAAATTTCGAATTTCCCACTTAGCCACATACTTAATCTCAAGTCAAAGTACTTACCTTAGTCAAAGGTCCCGTTCGGTCACCCATCCTCAGATTGCTCCAGCCCAAGCACGCTTAACTTTTGAGTTCCTTCCAAATTAGCTTCCAGATGAGATGTTAGAACTTACTGATATTAGTATCCTATCAACCATATTAACCCATGGGTCATGATGTTACACTTTTTATTGTTTAAATTTTGAAAATTTATTTAAATAAGTAACAATGATTATGTAATAATATTTTTTGAATAAATAACAATAAAATTTATTTTACTTTATTTTCTCCTTTTTACTTAATATGGAATAATTAATATCTTTAAATCCGTAAATCAAAATTTAACAAATAAAATGTCTAAATCGATTAGAAAAATAAGAGGAATCCAAATATGACATCCATATCATCTTTTTCATCATGTATATGACTTTTTGCAACATATTTTTGGTACTTGCTTAATAAAAAAGTCATTTTGACACTTAAAAAAATGAAAAATGATATTTATAAAAATATTTTAAACAATAATTTTTGGCAACAATCTTTGCCATACCAAGACACACTTATGTGTCAAATATTGGCACATTATCACAAACTATGGCACGGGGATGATCATATCTACGTCATTTGACTCGAAACTTATACATGTTTATAGATGATTGATCTTTTTGTGAAGAAGTTTTTTGGTAACTTTGTCAAAACTCAGGTTTATCATTTTTTCTAGCAACTAGTACACATAAAAGGAGTCCATGCCAAAGGATTTAATTTATTGAGTATTTTTTCACTTTCTTTTATTTTGTTCAAAAAACGGTCAAAATGGTCATCGTGCCTGTTCATCCAAAGGTGTCTCATTTTTGAAAACTATCGATGGTTTTGTGATATAACCACTACTGGTGTATCTTAAAATGATTTTTGTATAATTTTCAGAGCAAACTATCACATACTTGTAGTTCAAAATTGAATTACTTTGGAAAAATAGGCATAAAGTCATTTAAATAGGCGAAATGAGGTAGAAACCGAGAAAATTCCTAATATTTCTGGATTATCGATAAAATATGGCCTACTTTGTGTGAAAATTGTATATCTTCCATTTTGCACCATATTTGTCATACTTGCTTCACAAAAAATGTCATTTTTGACAATTAAAAAATGAAAAATGATATTTATAACGTAATTTGAAAAAAATTAGTTCTGCAACATTGTTTGTCATAACAAGACACACCTATATGTCAAATATGGATACATTATCACAAACTATGGCACGAGGATGATCATATCTACGTCATTTGACTCGAAACTTATACATGTTTATAGATGATTGACCTTTTTGTGAAGAAGTTTTATGGAAATTTTGTCAAAACTCAAGTTTATCATTTTCTCTAGCAACTAGTACACATAAAAAGAATTCATGCCAAAGGATTTCACTTTTTGAGTATTTTTTCACTTTTTTTTTTTTGAAAAAAGGTCAAAATGGACCCGTGCCATAATTTGTGATAAGGTGTCCATATTTGACACATAGGTGTGTCTTTGTATGGCAAATATATTTGCCAAAAACAATTTTGTAAAATATTATTATAATTATCATTTTCCATTTTTTAAGTGCCAAAAATGACTTTTTCTATTAAGCAAGTACCAAAAATATGTTGAAAATTTTATATAGATGATGAAAAAGATGATATGGGTGTCATATTTGATTCCTCTCATTTTTCTAATCGATTTAGACATTTTATTTGTTAAATTTTGATTTGCGGATTTAAAGATATTAATTATTTCATATTAAATGAAAAAAAAACATATCTATGCCGACGGCTTTGCCGTCGGCGTAGCCCAGAAATATCTATGCCGACGGCAAAGCCGTCGGCTTAGCCCAGCATAACTATGCCGACGGTTTTGCCGTCGGCGTAGTCCTGTACGCCGACGGCTAATCTGAGCAGTCCAACTCGGCCCTTATACCGACGGCCCCGATAAAAAGCCGTCGGCGTAGGCGGTGGCCATCGGCGTAGCTACGCATTCCTGTAGTGATTTGACTGAAACTAATAGATATTGAATTCCTTATTTCAGCTACTCAGTCACGCATGAGCGCAATTACCGATCTAGTTGACCTACAAGAAGCTGAAGTCGACTCACCCTTGGCGTAGGTATGTTGCCGTACATTAAATCAGTACATGTTTTCTGAATATCACAGCTAGTTTATTTCCTGTACATCAATTAGTTTGTTTCCTGTACATCTGAACATCCGGAAGGGAATGGTCAAGTGAGTGCGGCGTTTTGGAGCCCGGGCTGGAGCCCGGTTTTTGAAACATTCAAAATCGCGATTTAAAACTTTCAAAAAAAATCTGAAAAAAATTCCTAGATGTAGATAATATAGATATCTACCGCTGTGCAAAATATCAGGAGAAAATTCGTTATAGTTTAGCCTGGATAAAAATGACAAATCTCCAAATCTGGATCTGTAAATATTGTACAGATTCAAAATTTGAATTTTTCCCTGATTTGTTATTTTTGTAGAGCCTGAAATAATTCGAAGTTTGAATTGAAAATTTGCACACTTGTAGATCTCAGTATTATCTACAGCTATGATTTTTTTTAGAATTTTCTGACACGGAAAAATGTATTTTTCGATTTTTTGAAAATCCCAAGCTACATGGAGCTCGGGTGCCATTGCCACTTTTCGATGGTCAAGTGTCATACTTGGTATTTTTTATACTGAATTATGCTACTACCTTACTTATCTGGTTGCATCCAGAGAGATTGCATGCACTTGACCTGAAGCAAAAGTATGATTTGGATACATGTACCGAAACATGATACGTTACTCTCTGTTTGTTCCTGCTTCATAGTGCCGAAACTAAGCAATAAGCATTCCCTTTTTACTTATGTGCTTTTCTTCTCTTCTTTACAGAACAAGTAGAAGGTGCATCCAAAAGGTCTGAGTGAAATTTCAAGGCTGGGCATTACATTTTATTGTTGTGATGGTGAAGATGCCAAGAAACCACTTTGAGGTCTCTGAATTGTAGTCTGTAGTAAATGCTTTTTTGTCTGTTGGTGTTTACTGTCTGAAGATAACAAGAAGCCATTTGTTCAGCTGAACAATTTTTGTTTAGAAACATAATCCACTAATATGTACTGTTATAACTTATGCATTTGATGCTACGTATCCTCGGTAATGTACTGATGTTTTAGTTCTGCTACTACTGTTGTACTGCTGTTGTTGTACAAAGATCCAACATCATTTGTATTGCTGCTATTAATGTTGGATTGATTGGTCGGTACATGTTCATGTACTGCTTCTTGTACTGTTGGCTGCTGTTGAATAGGGCCGAACCTGGGGTTACCCGTGAACCTGGAAAGAAAGGTGCGGGGCAAACCTGAACCTCTTATTTTTTAAGAAGGATCGGTGGTCCAATATTAGGTTCGAACCGAACCGGACCTAACACATCCTGATCCATGCTGAGGTATTAAATGGGTATCCCTTAACGCCAAAGCAGGGGAATTCTCATCTATGCATGAGAGACATCAAAGTTCTAGGAAGATTTTTCAGAACAATATACCACATCAACTTCAGTATGAACTGACATTATTTTTGCACCCGTGCGCAAATTTTCATTGGTGATGTCGTCGTTGTTAAGGTAGAGGTCCACATGCACTACATCAAGCTGGTGCTTGAGAAGGTCAGCGACTTGGTCTAGGAGTTCAGTGATGAGGGCTACGCATTGGAGAAGGCGGATTAGAACTCATAGTTTGAATTTTGAGTAACATTCGTTTTGGTCAATTTTGTGAGGGCAAAGACATTGCTAAAGTTACATGGCAACTTTTTTTCGTGGTGTAAAACGTTGCGGGTGAACGCCAGATTTTGTAGTTCCTGCACAACGTTATTGAAACGTCACTTATCACGAGATATTTTAGTAGTGTATAGAGTTTCCGCTGCTGTCTTGATTTTGCACATCTTTATATTTTGTTGGTTTCAGTATCTGCAAGCTATCCGACACCGAAGAGTAAAAAGAGCTAAAAAAGATTCGCTTTGAACTAGCTTGAATGTTGAAACCAACTAGGCCAAAATTGGGACATCCGGATTTTTTGTGGACCTGTGTTTTTTATCCAAGTTGTGTATGCAATATTTCGGACTTCCGGAATTCTCCCTAGGACAACATATTACTATGTTTTGCCATCAGTCCAAATCACATATTAATCACATTCACATGCAAAACAAGATCTTGAATGCATCAACATCACAAGTTACAAAATGCAGGGGATAAAAAAGGATTACAAGTTCACAATTTTGACAACATCGTCAAAGGATACTATCACAGCCGTATTGTAACCAGGGACGGAGGAAGGGGGACGAGCAGGGGTTAAGCCACCCCCAACAATTTGGTTTTCTTCATAAGTGACCTAGTAATCATGCTTACACTTAGCTAATCTGAGCCATTTGGCCCCCTCCAACCGGATTATGCCCCCTCCAAGCCTAATGGTTGGGTCTGTCCCTGATTGTAACTCTCCATGGTCTTTTTTTTGCAGGGGTAAAAGGATTGTATTAATTAAACCATAGTGACATTACAATCCCGCTCGATCCGGTCCCGAGAAGAACATGAGGTACCGAACCTAACCAAACTTGAGTTCTTTGGTCTAACATACCATATCTAGCTAACTCATGACTAGCATTATTACACAGCCTTGGAATTTTTGAGATAGACAAAATTCGATTTGAAGAGAGCAGTAGACAAAGGTCCTGCACTAGATGCGAACCCAGGCTAGACCCATCTCTCTCAACACTGACGACCATCTTCACGAGTTCCATGTTGTCTGTTTCCACAAGGATATTCTCATGGCCCATATCGAGTGTAAGACGAATTCCTTCCAGGCACGCCTGAAGTTCTGCATCAAGAGGTGGCGAGCAGTACTGAATAGCCCTGCATGCTGAGAAAGCAACGGACCCATCACTACGACGCAAGATCACTACACCTATTGATGATCTATCACGTTCAGCCCCTCATAAGGTCGAATGACACATGGATCCAACATGTAGCTAGAATAGATTAACTTGTAAACTGTAAATACTAAAAAATAAAACTATACGTCAATGTTTATATGTGATATCTCCACATGCACCTCCCGGTGCCTAAAACGCACCTGACATGCAAAAAAGCAGCCATGCTCTCTGGCAACTCTATGTTTTCACAACTGTCCGCTTAACTGAACATAACCTCGCGCTGCGGTGGTGAGACCCCTCTATTCCCAACAACTAGCTACCACAACAAGGCTTCAAAGAAACACCAAATACAACTTAGATGTATGCACACACACACACACACACACACACACACACACACACACACACACACACACACACACACACACACACACACACACACACAATGCCTACTGAATACCAAAGTCGCGGAGCTTGAAAGATTGACAAAGTCACTATAAACGTAACGTCACTTCGCACTTAAACTTCAATGATATATACAATATGTCAAACCTGAAATCTGATTCCTGGTGAGCGAGGGATACAACATACAACCACCCTCCAAACCATCCGAACATTTGACGATTCTCCAGTTACAACAAGTTACTAACACGTAGAACACGAACACCTAGATATGGCTACTTATGTACAACATCTAAAAATATTAGTAGTAGTATAAAATTGCACTCCATGTAGTATGCACCTTCAATTATTTTGAAGTCAACATATGTACTTGATTAATGATCCATATTTTTTTTGAAAAAAGAGTTAACTATATTTTATAGGACTACTGGAAAATGTTTTCCCTCCTAGGTTGCAGTCCTTGTTTCTTTTATGCCACATACCATGAATGCTTTCTCATTTCATCATCCAATATCCCTTGATAGTTTATCATATTACATTATTTCTTCCTTGAATTTTACTATTGCATCATCGCTAGTTCAAAAATGACATCAAAGGCACATGAAAATACATTACATTTCATGACCAAGGATATGTACATTACATTCCATGGAAGAACAAATGCATTGATCGCCGCATCAAGAACATTTTGCCTATCATGGAAGAAACAAATATCTTTATTCATCTTACAAGGATAATTACTATGTTACAAAAAAGACTCTCCAATGAGGTTGATTTTTGAATCCCTCCCCACATTACAAGTGGCGGGTTGCGGGGAGGTCTCACCACCACAGGCAAACCAGAGCACCCCATTTGTCGCGCTCTGGGAGAGCCCATGGAGTCTTGATGTCCTACTTTGTGCGCATGTTTTGCACTTCGTTTTGTTTCACCGATGTCTTGCCATACGATGCACTATTTTTTGTATCGCCCTGGGTGCATATTTTGCCATTTCTTCCGCTGCAATGATTATATGTCTTCTGTATTCATGGCATGTCCTGAACATGTGTTTTTACACTGCCTTCTGTAGCATTGGTGTCATGTCTTACGATACACTAAGGTCTCATGTCCTGCCTTGAGCACCTGTTTTGCACTGCCTTCTGGTGCATTGATGTCCTGACTTTTAACGGGACACACACCGACATCACACACACTACGACAAATGTAGCTAGGAAATATTTATCCTAGCCGAAACACACAAAAAAGAGAGAAAAGGCACGCACACACCAAGCTACAAAATGCTTCCAGGTTGTTGCACTGACGTGACAATCAGCGGCCGCCTTCGTGTTGTGTCCTGCGTCTGCGCGCGCTTTGTAGGGCGGCCTCCCAAAAGTTGTGTCCTTTAGAATATAATAAAAAACATAACTCACTCAGAGTTGTGCCCTCCGTTCCAGTGAATAAGGCGTACGAATTTAGTTAAAATTCAACTATATCTAAATTTGACCAGTGTAAAAAACACAAAAAATTATGATAACAAATAAATATCAATAGAATCAATATAAATATATTTTCATAGTATATTTATTAAATATTATAAATGATGATATTTTGTTCTATATATTTGGTCAAACTTAGCAAGGTTTAACTTTTTGCTAAATTTATACACCTTATTAATGAAAAAAGTCCACTTTTCGTCCTCCAACTTTGGGAAAAGTTTAGTTTTCGTCCTAGATCTTTTTTGTGGTTCAAAATTGACCTTAAACTTCCTAAATCGGCCACTATGATGGTTTTTTGGATTTAATGCTGATGCGGATACCCGGTCATAAAAAACCACATCCAGCCGGACCGAACCGGGTCAGTGATGGATGGTCGAACCGAACGTGTTAGCGAAAAAATAGGAACCCACCCCTGATCGCTCTCGTATTTCACGTGACTCGTATTTCACGTGAAGTCTGATCTCGTCTCGTCTCTCTCCCATGGTCGCTTGCGCGCCAGCAGCGGCGACCGCCACCACACCGCCGTCGCCCCGCGTAGCGCCGAAACGCCGTCGTTGTCTTAGAGCTCTCATAATTCTGATTGTGCCCAGCAGTCCGTCGCAAGCGTCGGCGCATTCACGCTGTTGACAGTCGCTCCACACACAGCGTACCTTGTCCGGTGCAGCGTCGAGCGGGACGGCGAGGACGCAACGCCGTCCAACAAGGAAGCTTCTCCCCATTGGCGCCCGTGGAGAGCGCCCATCACAACCCCGGCGGAGGACGGCTCGCTGAACCGTACGACGACGCGCGCCGCTGTCGTCGGCGAAGCTGACACTCTCGACCTCCCGAAGGCGCCGAAGGCCGCGGCGACGTCGTCAAGGGTCAGCCCCAGGGCAGGCGGCGGGACGCTAGGAGCGGGAGGCGCGGTGATGTCCTCGGCGAGCGGCGGCGGGCGCGTGTACCCCTGATATCGCGCCAGCTGCGGAGTGGTAGCCGGAGATCGAATAAGAGGCGGGGCAGAGAGGCGAGCGAGAGGTTGACGAAGGATAGAGGATTTTGACCACGGGTACTGTCGGTCGAGTTTCGACCCGGTTTCTTTACTGATTGGACCAATATGTACTCCCTCCGTTCCACAATATAAGATGTTTTAGCATTTCCCTTTCCATCCGTATCTAGACATGTTTTAGTGTAAGGTTCATGAACCTTACACTAAAACATGTCTAGATCATGGAAAAAAATAGCCCGCTATATCCCGTATAATAGCGCGCTATAGCTTATTTGAAGAGGCTACGCTATATTTAACCAAAAATAGCCGCTACAAACGCTAATCACGTTTTATACCCCGCTAAACCACGCTAAACAGGTTAGCGTTATAGCACGCTATTTTTTTAGAAATAAACGAATTCCATCGGCCCAAAAAAAGTCCAACACGCACCTCCTCCTCACTAGGTCACTCCCCAGTATCTAACCTCAATCCTCGGCTGTTCACGAGAGCGACGGCGGCGCCTCGTCGAGTTGCAGGCTTGTAGCAAACGACGGGAAGCACTTCCTCCACTGGTGATCGAGCTCT
>QRDG01001566.1:0-281382 GCA_012064385.1 Puccinellia tenuiflora | reverse complement strand
ATCCAATTGGTTCAGTATAATTTTGCGTTCACCCGAATTTTGGGTTCCTTTCGGCTCATAATTATTTTGGTTCAAATTATTTTTGGTTCAACCAAATTAAAGTTTTGAAAATAATTGTTCATATTTGAAAATATTCATTTTTTAATGGTTCCGATTTGTAAAATGGTTCATATTTTAAAAAAAAATCATTATTTCGTGAGCTTTTTTAAATTCTGACTTTTTTATATTCATGAACCATTTTCAATTCATGAACAGTTTTTTAATCCTAAACTTTTTCAAATAAATGTAAATTGTGATTTTTGTGAATCAGCTAATATTTATGTGTTTCACCAAAAAGATAAAACTAAACAGAAAAACCGCAAGGAAAACATAACCATTTTCGTGAGGAGACGAACAGGCGAGTGGCAAAAAAAAAAGAACCACGCTAAAGGAAAAGGCGAAGGGCGAGCGGGATACTCGGCTGGCCCACATGGTCACGTGATGCAGGCAACGAGCCTGTACAGGGCCTCCCGTATTTACGCTTACATCACCGGCTATCGTGGTGACGCTCAAGACTGCCGACTGGAGGCGGCCCAGGTAGAGTGTTCTTTTCTTTTTTCTTCTCCTGTTTTTTTGTTTTGTTTTGTTTTCTTTTCATTATATTGTTCCTCTCCTGTTTTCTTTTTCTTTTTTCATTTTAATGTTAAGAAGTAGAGGAAAATTGATGATATAGATAAAAAATAATTATTTATAGTGTTTTAATAAAATGTCCATAAGAAGAAAAATGTTTATTCAGTTCAAAAAAATGTCGGCGAGGTTTAAAAATATTCATGCCGAGAGAAATGCTCACATGGTACGGAATAATTGTTCACGAGATTCAAAAAGTTGTTCACTTATTAGATGATAAAAAAAACTTCATATGATTTTCAAAAACAAAAAGGAAACAGGAAAAATAAAATAAACTGAATGGAGAAAATGAAAAAAATCTGGAAACAAAAACAGAAAGCAAATAGGAAAAGTAATCCAGCTCAAAATAAAAAGAATAAGATAGTGAAAAAGTCCCAAAACAACTGAAGCCTTGATCCCACTAAACTTGGTTCTACCCCCACCAACCCCATACAGGAATATTGATTCCAATTTAGCTGCAACTGAGCAAAAACAAATCCTTACCTAGGGGGGCCCATTACGCTTCTACGCGTGGGCGTCACCATGACAGTCGACACTTTAAGTGTCAAATAGGGTTTGTCCGCCCCGTGACAACAACGATCTGGGAGCTCAAATAGACTCATCGGCTCTTGGCGACGGGGAGTTCGAATAGGCTCATCGGCTCATGGTGACGTTTAAAAGATTCCACCAAGTTCAGAGGGTTTGTAAGTTTCCTCCTTTACCATATGTACATAACTTAAAATAGATGCATTTAGAACTTCAGGAGCCATAGTTGTTGAAACAAAAATAGGAGGTAAATAAAACTGAAAAACAGTAAATACACATTTATGTTTTCACCAAACTAGCTTACTAGTAGCACTACACTCCCCGGCACGTTGTTAGAAAAGTATCTTGATAACCACAAGTGTAGAGATAGATTGTATTACCTTTCGATAAGTAATGAGTGTGGAACCCACGAGAAGCTGAACGTATAGTTAACAAGTTTGGCAGAACAAGAACAATAAAAGATGAAGTGATTTTTATTTTGTTGTATAGATTGCTAGAATATAAATTGCAGGTAAATTATATTGCATGTACAATGTAAATAGCTCTTTTCAAAAAAGCCCAATCCTCTATGTAGCAAGAGCACAACTCGAGATGTGTAATTATATGTTACAAACGTTGTTGGGGGTGGCATAGATTCACTTAGCACGTTGAATTCTAAATGGAGCATGATAAATATGTTGTGAGATTTATTCTTACTGGATGGGCTAAGCTAGGTGCACCCGTGTACACATGTAACTACATCCCTAATGATTGGTCTCAAGGCTTTGCGCAGTCAAGTTTTCATTAAAACATAAATGTCCAACATTGCCTAAAGTTTGAGGGTGCTCGATTAAGAATCCCCTATTGCAAACCCAAGAATTGGGACATGGTTTTTGTCATCTCCGACCATCCCTCCTCTCTTCTTTACTCTTAAGGTGCAGGCCTATTAGCCCATATAGGTGAAGCAACATATAGTCGATGTTTGTGTATTACCACCGTAGAACTACATCAAAGCATAAAACTTGATCAAATACAGAACATGCTATATAGAAATCATGGCTAATTCAGCCTATGCCCCGGGAACATGGGGAACTACACAACGGTGAAGCACAGTAATGACCGGTGGCATATGAATTACAACACAATATGAAAGTGTAACTTCACCACAAAATGATAACGTAGTACCAAGAACAATCATGCACACAACACTAGAAAACTATTTCGAGGTTCCGATGTACACAAATCGTGAGGGGGATGACGCCGATATCGGAGATGAAGTAGGTTTGCTAGTGAAGATGGTTATGATGGTGATGAAGATGATCTCCCATACGCCAAGGAGGGGTTGGTGTCGATGAAGGCAGTGATATCCCCTCAGCGGCGGCGGCGGGACAACAGGATATGCCCTCTCCCAGAGAAGGAGAATACTTTTGACACCACAACACGCCTCAAAAAATTATTGTAAAAATGGCATATGGTTTTTATCTGAAATGAAGGCTTGTGTAAAAAGGAGCTGGGTGAGCTTCGAGAAGAGGGTGCTACCATGGCGCGTCTGCCCCCTCTGGGCGCGCCATGGGCCCTCCCTGGAGCTTCGTGGATCATCTCGTGGGCCTCCAACTCCCCAAAAGATCACGTGTTATTTTTTCTCGATTTTTTCTGGAGTCTAGAAGGTCCATGAAACAATAAATTACGAAAAAGTAGGTTTCTTCCTCTCGGGATTAACAACAACGCAAAGGGATTTTTGACAAAAATCCCATAAATCATCGAAAAATGGTAAATAAGCAAGATCGATGTCAGGGATATACCAAATAGGGGTATCATCGACATGTACGTATTCCAGTATACTAGGGTGGCCCACTGGTGGTAATGCCGGCAGGCTTACCGGGCGGCCCAGTATGATGAAGCGCAAGGACAAAGCCCAGCCGGCTAAGGAGGAGCCAAGACGGAGGCCCAACCAGCCGACTTGGAGCACAAGACGGAGCCACTAAGCCGTATTAGTCTAGGACTCCTATTTCCTTATGCCGGTAGACTTTCCTTGTAAGCCCTAGGTCCGAACGCCTTTATAAGCCGGCCTACGGGAATACTTAGGGAAGAGATCACGGCCCATAGCCTACAATCTAGACAACATCTAGATACACACAACGTCATTGTAATTGGTTCATATTGCCTTATAGTGATTTATAGCAGCACGTAGGATCACGCCACCGTCGTGTGATCTGAAGCAAGGTAAACTGTGTGTAATCTCATCACCGGAATCCCGCTACGTTCCTCCCCCCACGTCTTCTCTCTACCGTCGGCGTTACCTAGCCGGATGGCACCCCTGTCTCCGCTAGATTTGACAATACCACTACAATCGATGTAATAATATCATAAACTAAACCTATATGGTGCAAAATAGATGATACAAAATGCACGTATCAGGGTTTGGTAGTGCCCTTGAGAGCATCTCCACCAGCGCCCTTGATAGGCCTTCCCATCGACCCAATGGGGGTCCGGACGAAAACCGCCCCTAGCGGGGCCTCCATCGGTCTGGACGGCCCAAAAGTCATCTAGCAACCCGTGTCCGCCCCCAACTTTTGGGGGCGGCTTTGGGTGTCAGAAAAGCCCGGATACAACCACTATGTAGGACTTTGATAGGTGGGCACGACATGCCAGCGACCCAGCTGTGAGATATACATTGTTGCCGCCGAATTCTCCCCTTGCTATCCACATTGCCGCCCATAAACCTTGCCAAATTCTCATCTCCCACACAGACGTCGCTGCATATCATATCTCTCCTTTGATGCCGCCTATGCCCATCCCCCGCGCGCAATGGGTATGGTTCCGGTCCTACGTTGCCACCGTCGGTCGTCATGGTAAGGACAGGAGGAGCAATGAAAATGAGATGTGTTTCATGCGAGGGAGACGGTCCGAAAGCAGATAGAGACCACAGGCAGACTGACTGGCGCAAACGGGCGAGTAAAAGGCAGCAAAAGGGCCTCGCCAACCACCTGGCGGAGCCCCCCGCGGTTGTGATGCCGGCTATGTGGCTGATTTCAGAAAATGCAGCACCGCCGCCGACCCTTCTAAAGAACATTTCCTAACCCCTATTAGTTTTTTGTGTTAGTTAACAACACTAATGATTATCTAATATGATGCTAAGTGTTACAGGATTATTGACATATTTTTTTCCCTAGCATCATTCACCAAAAAGTGAAGAAATGGCAAAAGTTTCTTGCTGCAGGAAATCTCCTGACCGGAGTCTCCGGCCTGCCAGGTCGGAGTCTCCGGCCCCTGGGTTTTCCTGCCCTTCGCCAGTTTCTGTGGTGCGGCTCTGGTGTCTGTCCGGAGGGTGCCCGGAGGAAGCCCGGAATCTCGGGGAGGCCGGAGTGTCCGGCCTGCGAGACCGGAGTCTCCGGCCTGTCCCGTGTCCTCGACAAGTTTCCGCCCGGGTGCGGAGTTTCCGGCCAACACCAGAGTCTCCGGTCCTTCTATCAAGCGAGCAAGGTGTGGGAAGCCTCTGGTGCTAGTCCGGAGGAACCCCGGAAGGAGACCGGAGTCTCCGGCCTACACCGGAGTCTCCGGCCCACTTAGGCCGGATTCTCCGGTATAAGTGACCTCCAACGGTCAGAATTTTAGAGGGGTATAAATACCCCTCCACCTACCTCAGACCAGCCAGCTCGTCCAGCATTTATGAACCCTAATATTTGAGAGCTAAAATCGCAAGATCTCCCAATTCCTCCGTCCAAACTCACTGATCTTCGGAGGATTGAAGTAGAAGACCCGGATCTACATCTTCACCAAGCCGTTCTTCATTTCCCCCTCATTCACTTGAGGATTCTTGTTTCTAGTGTTAGCTTTATGTTACCTAAGATTCTTGTGCTTATTTGTGGTTATACTTCTGACAGTGTTGTTGATTTGGGAGCCCCCAATTCAGTTGTGGGTGTGTGCCCCAAAAACCGTGTAAGGGCTCCGGATTCCGCCTTGAAGGACTCCGATAGTGGAAGGTGAACCAAGCCTTTGTGGCGAAATTCATCGGAGAATAGGGTGAGGCCTTCGTGGCGTTGAGTAGGCCTTTGTGGCGAACTCACACCCCTCCAACGAGACGTACTCCCTTAACAAGGAGGAACTCGGGAATACACCCTTGTCTCCGTGTGCTTCCCATTTCGGTTACCTCTTTCCCTTTGTAGCCTTTACTTGTATCATTAATTGCCTAGTTGTTTAGTTTTGCTTCTCATATAGGTAAATTCACCGTAGTTGCATATCTAGATAATTTACCTTTGTGTTAAGCCTTAAATTGAAAAAGATTAAAAATTGGTGTAGCACCTACTCACCCCCCCCCCCCCCCTCTAGGTGCCCATACGATCCTTTCAATTGGTATCAGAGCCTTGGCTCTTAAGTTAGGCTTCACCGCCTAAGAGAGTATGGGTGACGGAGATGGTGTTACGGGTGGTAGCGCTCCTCCAGTGTCCATGGATGATCTCAAGAATTTGGAAACAAGCTTGACATCATCCATGAACACTCAAATGGATGAGTTGCGTGCTATGATGAGGCAACTCTTGAAGGCTAACACGCCACCAGCCACACCATCCCTAGAGGCTAATGCTTCCGACGCGCATAGTGGGGAGGGCGAACAACACACTAATGGATCCCCTCCTAAAATTGGTGATGGGAAGGAGGAGTACCATGGTGTTCCATTTAAGTACTCCGTCGACCCACCTATCCCGCATTATCATATAAACAATAGGGGTGATCCACCTAAGTTTAATCCATCTTGTTTTACTAATTGGCAATTTATGATGAAATTTCATATCAAGAGCGCTTCGAGCGAGCTATGGAGAATCATTTAAGTTGGGTTCAAGGCCGTTGATCCGAACAACATGACAAGAAGAGAAGTTGATGGTCAACTCAATGACTTGGCTCTCAACATAATTCACACCGCCGTGGGAGAAAAGCACATGTCACTCATTGAGATGGCCACCACCCCCAAAGAAGCTTGGGATATTCTCACTCAGAGTTTATCGGTAATGAGAGCATGCAAAGGAATAGATTTGAAGCCTTGAGCAACCAAGCCGAGGGCTTTTTCATGGTAGAGGGTGAAGATCATTAAGAAATGTATCGAAGACTCAAGACCCTTGCTACTCAATTTCGAGCCCTTGGTGCAACCTATGTGGATGATGCTTGGATCAAGAGGAAGTATGTGAGCGCCCTTTGGCCGTTTGAATCCACCGACTTGAAGAGTCTCCAAGGAAGATACAACTACCACCTCATGTCATCTAATGAATTCATGCAAGAGATGGCGGCATACAAGGTGGCCGCCAAGAACGCAGAAGATGCTCGAGCCCGAGCCATTGGAATGCATAGAGGATCTTCACTTGCTTTGAAGGCCAAGGTTGTGGAGCAAGAAGATGATGATGAGGCTCAAGAAGATGTTTCACATTGGGATCCCAAAGAGCTTCAAGATACCCTCAAGGACTACGCAGCTCTCACATCTAAAGTCTTTTGGAAGAGTCCGTCCAAGGCAAGGGATTTTGTCAACAAGGCAAGTGGAAGGAAGGAGGGTGGCCAAAGAGTTCATTCATGCTACAATTGCCAAGATAAATATCACTTTGTGGCCGAGTGTCCGTTTGAGAACCGAGAACTTCATGGAGGAAAGCTTGTTAGGAAGGACAAGTCAAAGGACACCCATAAGAAACCTTTCTTCAAGAAGAATGCCATAAAAAAGAAGCCTCCGAGAATTGTGTTTCTTGCTCAAGAAGAGTATTCATCCGGAGAAGAAGAAGAAGAAGAAGAGCCACAAATGAAGTTGCCGCTATTGCTATTGCTTCTTCATCATCTCCTTCCCTATTTGAATCCCCCAATGAGAATGTATCCATCTCCTCCGCAAGATGCTTCATGGCTAAGACCACCGAGGTAACATCACCCTCATCTCCTAAGGCAATGAGTAATATGGATGATGCTACTAGTCTTAAAATCAAAGAGGAAATAGTTGCTTTCGATCATTTTATCACTAACATGCAAGGTGAAACAAAGAAGCATGTCGAGACTCTTATGAGTCAATATGGTGAAGCTCAAGAAATGCTTGAGATAAAGGGTAAGATTGAAAGAGAGGATGCTATGGAAATTGCATCCTTAAAAGACAATCTTGAAGAAGAGCATGAGCTTAGAGTTTCTCTAGAGCAACAACTAGAATCTATAGAAGAATCAAATGATGCAATTGTTGCTAAACTCATTAAAGAACGTGACCATGCAATTGCTAAATACAAAGCATGTAAGAAGGAAAAGGTCGAGCTTGGTGTTGGTCATTCTAGACTAACCGAGGAGCTAGAGAAGTTCTCCAAGGCCTACAAAGCTTTGGAGAGTGAGCACTCTACCCTCACCAAGTCGTATGAACAACTTCAAGCTCAACCGCCTAAAAATGATATGCCTAGTTCCTCTACTCCCATTACTTGTGATCATACAAATATCATTGAGGAAAATGCTAGGTTGAAGATCAATCTTGCTAAGGCCATCTCCCTAGGTAAGAAACCGTTTGTCACTTCACAAAAAGGGAGAGTTGGTCTTGGGTTCGTGGAGGAAGAAAAGGAGAAAGAGAGCTTCATGAAGGATTCTAGAGCTCCTCAAATTAAGAAGGCCAATGTTGCTAGTGCTCCTGAAGCAAAGAGGATCCCTCAAGCAAAGAAGAAGGTCAACATTGCTAGTGGTGGTGCCACAAGGGGCAAAACCATTAGTGATGACTTTGTGGGAAAGACTAACCCTCACTACATTATCTTTGTTGATTATTATGGGGATGTCTATGCTAAGTTTGTTGGTCCTAGAGATGTACCCATTGCTTGTTCTATTTGGGTTCCTAAGACCCTTGTTGCTAACAAAAGAGGACCCATTGAAAAATGGGGACCTAAATCCAAGCAATGATTTCTTGTAGGACTATGCTTCCGGTGGGTCAAAATGGGTGCTTGATAGTGGATGCACAAAACATATGACCGGAAGCAAGGAGTTGATGACGGAGTTGAGATCAAATCTAAATCATGCAACCGTCACTTATGGAGATCGATCAAAATCTGAGGTATTGGGCTTTCGCAAGGTGGTAGTCCCTAAGGATGTCACCTTAGCGAATGTCATGCTTGTCAAAGACCTTGGTTTTAATTTACTTTCCGTTCATGCACTTAATAAGATGGGTTACGCCGTCTTCTTTGATATTGATGTTGTGGTAATCTTGTGGAGCAAGACTCTAAAGGTTGCTTTCGTTGGGTACGTCGAGGATGATTTGTTTGTGGTTGACTTTTTGAGGGAAACCACTTTAAATTCGATGTGCCTATTCGGAAAGGCCAACAAGGGTTGGTTGTGGCATCGCTGCCTAGCCCATGTCAATATGAGAACTTTGCAAAGTCTCCACAAGGGTGGCCACATTCTCGGACTAAAAGAAGATGTCTCTTTTGCCAAAGATCGTGTATGTAGGGCTTGTGTTGAAGGAAAGATGCATGATTCTCCCCACCCTTCCAAGACTATTATTTCTTCCAAGAGGATCTTGGAGCTCCTCCATGTGGATCTTTTTGGAGCCGTTCCCGAAGCAAGTATAGGTGGGAAGAAGTATTGCTTGGTGATTGTTGATGACTATTCAAGATTTACTTGGGTTTATTTCTTCAAGTCGAAGAGTGAGACCCAACAAACCTTCATCGACTTCTCCATTGAAATGCAACGTCAACACAATGTCCCCATATTGGCAATTAGAAGTGATAATGGCTCCGAGTTCAAGAACTACACCCTCAATGAGTTTCTTAGTGAAGAGGGCATTCATCATCAATATTCCGCAACTTATACCCCTCAGCAAAATGGTGTAGCCGAGAGGAAGAACCGGACTCTTATGGATATAGCAAGGTCCATGTTAGCGGAGTTTAAGACTCCGTTGACCTTTTGGGCGGAGGCTATTTCTACGGCATGTCACTCCTCCAACCGGCTCTACTTCCGCAAAGGTTTGAACAAGACTCCCTATGAGATCCTCACCGTCAACAAACCTAACATCTCCTACTTCCGTATGTTCGGTTGTAAGTGTTTCTATTTGATCAAAGGTTGTCGCTTAACTAAATTCGAATCTAAATCTCTAGAGGGTATATTTGTTGGTTATGGTGCCAAATCCCACACTTATAGAATCTATGATAAAGCCACACGGCGTATCATAGAATCTTGTAGTGTGGTGTTCGAGGAAAATAACAGCTCCCAAGTGGCGCAATTTCATGTTTCCGATGTAGATGATGTAATTCCTCAAGAAGCCATAAGAAGAATGGGTGTGGGATTTTTCCGTCCCATTGAGTAACCCCTTGTGGTGGATCAAGAAGGACAATGCTCTACTCAAGTGGAGCCTTCATCTACTCAAGAAAATCTTGCCAATGGAGAACCTATTGCACCAACCCAAGAACAAGTTGAAGACCCTCAACCTCGTGATCAAGTTGCTATGCAAGAGCCCAACTCTCCTATCCGTGATGCTAGCCATGATCAAGACCTTGCTCAATCATCCTCTTCATCAAATGTTGAAGCCGCTCCTAGTGATGATCAAGGTCAACCTTCCGGTCAAGGCGGGGACTCGAATGATCAAGATGATCAAGTGATACCTCCAAGATGCAATGAGGATATCGAAGCCCGTCGTCGAGCTAGAGTTGAAAGAACCATGGCACGTCGTGAACATTTCCTTGAGAAGGTGATTGGTGATGTGAGAGGCAAAGTGTCCACCCGGAGGCAATTGGCGAACTTTAGTGATCATCAAGCCCACATTGCCATGTTTGAACCGAAGAAAGTGGCCGAAGCCCTTGAAGATCCGGATTGGTTGCTAGCTATGCATGAAGAACTCAACAATTTCGAGCGCAATAAAGTTTGGAAGCTTGTTGAGAAGCCAAAGGAGTGCCGCAATGTTATTGGCACTAAGTGGATTTTCAAGAACAAGCAAGATGAGCATGGCATGGTTGTGAGGAACAAGGCTAGATTAGTGGCTCAAGGGTACTCTCAAGTTGAAGGCATTGATTTTGGAGAGACCTATGCTCCCGTGGCTCGCCTTGAGTCCATCTGTATCCTTCTTGCTTATGCATCCCGTTATAACTTTAAATTGCAACAAATGGATGTTAAAAGTGCCTTTCTTAATGGTCCCTTAAAGGAGTTGGTGTTCGTTAAGCAACCCCCGGGGTTCGAGGACCCCAACTTCCCTAACCATGTCTACAAGCTTGATAAGGCGCTCTATGGACTTAAACAAGCACCACGTGCGTGGTATGAGCACCTTAGAGAGTTATTGTTAGACCGTGGGTTTGAAGTTGGGCAAATTGATCCCACTCTTTTTACTAAGAGGGTTAAAGGGGAGCTTTTCGTATGCCAACTATATGTTGATGATATTATATTTGGCTCGTCTAACAAAGCTTTTAATGATGAATTTTCAAAGCTTATGACCGATAGGTTTGAGATGTCTATGATGAGCGAGTTGAAGTTCTTACTTGGTTTTGAGATCAAGCAATTGAGAGGAGGGACTTCATTAGCCAAGCAAAATATATTCAAGACATGCTCAAGCGGTTTAATATGGCCGATGCTAAGGAGAAGAAGACACCTATGGATACCAAATGCCATCTACAACTTAACCCAAAGGGTATAGATGTGGATCAAAAGCTTTACCGCTCCATGATAGGTTCTTTGCTTTACCTTTGTACATCTAGACCCGATATTGTGTTGAGTGTAGGTGCGTGTGCAAGGTATCAAGCGGCTCCTAAGGAAAGCCACATGTTGGCGGTCAAAAGATTCCTACGATATTTGGTTCATACCCCAAGGTTTGGTTTGTGGTACCCAAGGGATTCGTCTTTCACTCTTCGTGGGTTCACGGATTCGGATTGGGCCGGTGATCAAGATGATAGGAAATCAACTTCCGGGGCTTGGCAATTCCTTGGTAGGTCCTTGGTGAGTTTGTCTTCTAAGAAGCAAAATTGTATTTTTCTCTCCACCTCCAAAGCCGAGTATGTGGCCGCCGCTAGTGCTTGCACTCAATTGTTATGGATGAGGCAAACTTTAAAGGACTGCGGTGTCAATTGTGACAAAGTGCCTCTTTTGTGTGACAATGAGAGTGCTATCAAGATCGCCTACAGCCCGGTGCAACACTCAAGGACCAAGCATATTGAGATTCGTCATCATTTCATTCGAGATCATGTTGCCCGTGGAGACATTGAGCTAGCATATGTGCCAACCAAAGACCAACTTGCCGACATTTTCACGAAGCCACTTGATGAAGCAAGATTCACTTTTTTGAGGAATGAGCTAAATATCGTGGATTCGAGGAGCTTGGCTTGACCATCTTGCATACACACCTATAGCTTCAACTTCTATCTTGGTTTAGGTGTGGGCATGAATTTAGGGGGAGTGTTGTCCTAATAAATTGGGCTCTCCCTCCCCCAAATATGCCTATAGCAACAACTTATTTATCTCTATCTTCATTTCATGAATTGTGAGCTTAAATGACGAGTATTGGTTATGGACCCAAGATATATCTTCGCGGTGCCATGCCATAAACTCATACATGGTGGCCTAGGCCACCAACCTCTTCTTTGTGAACAGTTGGTTCTTTTGTGATTTTATTGGATTTTATTTGCAAATCTCTTGTTCTTATGGGAAACTCACTCAATCTTGGCATTTATTGTTTTTGGCTTTTGCAAGTTGAGTGTGAAGTACCATCTCAGTTTGTGTTGTCTATCCCAAGCCTCCCCTTGCCCCAAAAACTTGCTCCTCTTGCCACATACATGTCCACCACCATAAACTAGCTTTTCTGAGGTGTGGGGGCCGGAGACTCCGGTGTCTAACACCGGAGACTCCGGTCTAAGCAGAATCTCCGCCCTAAGCCATGGAGACTCCGGCACCCCGGAGACTCCGGTGTGCTTAGGCCGGAGACTCCGGTCTCGGTGTTTTCCAGAGGGGTCCTAAAGGGTGTCGGGGTGGGGGGTTGAATCACAACTCCCTCACCACCCCCAACCCCTACCTCTCCCCCTACTGCCGCCCCTGCTGAAAGAACATGTGCCACCCCCATTGGTTTTGATGTTGACAACAATACAATTATGTGCCCTGATGTTGAATCTCAGTTGTGCAGGAATTTCAAAAGAGTCGTCGCGAAAAGATGTGCAGAGAGGTATTTTCTGTGTTGACCGGAAGTACCGGTAAAGTCACCGGTACTACCGCTGGAAACTTCCGGCGGCACTTCCGGTGGCATTTCCGCTTATGAAAAATTCGCTTCTGGAATGCCCCGGAAGTAGCACCGGAAGTAGCACCGGTACTTCCGCTAAACCGGAAGTACCGGCGTACTCAGCGGTACTACCGCTGGCTACTTCCGGAGCCCACTTCCGGAACCAGTGCCGGTGCGCTCCTGGTATTTTCCGGAAGTAGAACCGGAAGTGAGCCCGGTACTTCCGCCTAACCGGAAGTACCGGCCCTCCCGGCGGTACTTCCGCCCCTGCGGGAACTGAACGACGACTGAGGAGGCCGTTGACTGAAGGACCGGAAGTACCGGCCCTCCTGGCGGTACTTCCGGCGTTGCGGGATGAAGAGGCCTCCCAACGGCCAGAAGATGCCTCCAACGGCCAGTTTTTGGGAAGGAGTATAAAAGCTCCTTCACCTACCTTGGAATAGTCAGCTTGTTCATTTCTCTCACCTCCATTAATGCCCTAGCAAGATCAAGCTCAAATTTCATAGATCTCTCAATCCCTCCACCCAAACTCGCTGATTCTTGGAGAATTGAAGGAGAAGGCCCCGATCTACATCTTCACCGAGCAGTTTTCTTTTCCCCCTCTTTCTCTTGAGGGATCTTGTTTCTAGGGTTAGCTTTGTGTTACCCTAGTTTCTTGTGCTCACTTGTTGTTGAATTCGTGACAGTGTTGTTGTTTTGGGAGCGCCCAATTCAGTTGTGGGTGTGTGCCCCAAGAACCGTGTAAGGGCTCCGGATTCCGCCTTGAAGGACTCCGAATAGTGGAAGGTGAACCAAGCCTTTGTGGCAAAGTTCATCGGAGAATAGGGTGAGGCCTTTGTGGCGTTGAGTAGGCCTTTGTGGCAAGCTCACACCCCTCCAACGAGACGTACTCCCTTAACAAGGAGGAACTCGGGAATACATCCTTGTCTCCGCGTGCTTCCCTTCGGTTACCTCTTTCCATCTATCTTCTTCTTACATTGTGCTACTTGTTTAATCGTAATTGCCATCTTGTCATATAGGTAAATTCATCGTACATGCATGTCTAGATAATTTACCGTTTTGCTAAAGCCTAAAATTGAAAAAGATTTAAATTTTGGTGTAGCACCTATTCACCCCCCCTCCCCCTCTAGGTGCCCATACGATCCATTTAATTGGTATCAGAGCCTTGGCTCTTAAGTTAGGTTTAACCGCCTAAGAGAGTATGGGTGACGGTGATGGTGTGACGGGTGGTAGCACCCCTCCAGTGACCATGGATGATCTCAAGAGTTTGGAAACAATAGGGGTGATCCACCTAAGTTTAATCCATCTTGTTTTACTAATTGGAAATTTATGATGAAATCTCATGTCAAGGGCTCTTCTAGTGAACTATGGAGAATCATTGAAGTTGGGTTCAAGGCCGTCGATCCAAACAACATGACAAGAAGAGAAGCCGTGGATTCTCAACTCAATGACTTGGCTCTCAACATCATTCACACCACCGTGGGAGAAAAGCACATGTCACTCATCGAGCTTGCCACCACTGCCAAAGAAGCGTGGGATATTCTCACTAAAGAGTTTGTTGGTAATGAGAGCATGCAAAGGAATAGGTTTGAAGCTTTGACCAACCAAGCCGAGGGCTTCTTCATGATAGAAGGTGAAGACCATGAAGAAATGTATCGAAGGCTCAAGACCCTTGCCACTCAATTTCGAGCCCTTGGTGCAACCTATGTGGATGATGCTTGGATAAAGAGGAAGTATGTGAGTGCCCTTTGGCCGTTTGAATCTACCGACTTGAAGAGTCTCCAAGGAATACACAACTATCACCTCATGTCATCTAATGAGGTCATGCAAGAGATGGCGGCATACAAGGTGGCCGCTAAGAACGCCGAAGATGCTCGAGCCCGAGCCATTGGAATGCATAGAGGATCTTCACTTGCTTTGAAGGCTAAGGTTGTGGTACAAGACAATGATGATGAGACTCAAGAAGATGTGTCACATTGGGATCCCAAAGAGCTTGAAGACACTCTCAAGGATTACTCGGCTCTCACCTCCAAAGTCTTTTGGAAGAGCCCGTCCAAGGCAAGGGATTTTGTCAACAAGACCGTTGGAAGGAAGGAGGGTGGACAAAGGGTTCGTTCTTGCTACAATTGTCAAGACAAATATCACTTTGTGGCCGATTGTCCGTTTGAGAATAGAGAACACCATGGAGGGAAGCTTGTTCGAAAGGACAAGTCTAAGGACGCCCATAGGAAACCTTTCTTCAAGAAGAATGCTATAAACAAGAAGCCTCCAAGAATTGTGTTGCTTGCTCAAGAAGAGTACTCATCCGGAGAAGAAGAAGAAGAAGAACCCAAAAATGAAGTAGCCGCCATTGCTATTGCTTCTTCATCATCTCCTTCCCTATTTGAATCCCCCAATGAGAATGTCTCCAACTCCTCCGCAAGGTGCTTCATGGCCAAGACTACCGAGGTATCACCTCCCTCATCTCCTAAGGCTATAAGTTCTATGGATGATGCTACTAGTCTTAAAATCAAAGAGGAGATTGTTGCTTTCGATCATTTTATCACTAACATGCAAGGTGAAACAAAGAAGCATGTTGAGGCTCTTATGAGTCAATATGGTGAAGCTCAAGAAATGCTTGAGATCAAGGGTAAGATTGAAAGAGAGGATGCTATGGAAATTGCATCTTTAAAAGACAATCTAGAAGAAGAACATGAGCTTAGAGTTTCTTTAGAGCAACAATTAGAATCTATAGAAGAATCTAATGATGTTATTGTTGCTAAACTCATTAAAGAACGGGACCATGCAATTGCTAAATACAAAGCATGTAAGAAAGAAAAGGTCGAGCTTGGTGTTGGTCATTCTAGACTAACCGAGGAGCTAGAGAAGCTCTCCAAGGCCTACAAAGCTTTGGAGAGTGAGCACTCTACCCTCACCAAGTCGTATGAACAACTTGAAGCTCAACCGCCTAACAATGATATGCCTAGTTCCTCCACTTCTATTACTTGTGATCATGCAAATATCATTGAGGAAAATGCTAGGTTGAAGATCAATCTTGCTAAGGCCATCTCCCTAGGTAAGAAACCTTTTGTCACTTCACAAAAGGGGAGAGTTGGTCTTGGGTTTGTAGAGGAAGAAAAGGAGAAGGAAAGCTTTATGAAGGATGCTAAAACTCCTCTAACAAAGAAGACCCCACAAGCTAAGAAGGCCAACATTCCTAGTGCTCCTCAAGCAAAGAGGATCCCTCAAGCAAAGAAGAAGGTCAACATTGCTAATGGTGGTGCCACAAGGGTAAAAACCATTAGTGATGACTTTGCGGGAAAGACTAACCCTCACTACATTATCTTTGTTGATTATTATGGGATGTCTATGCTAAGTTTGATGTTGACAACAATACAATTATGTGCCCTGATGTTGAATCTCAGTTGTGCAGGAATTTCAAAAGAGTCGTCGCGAAAAGATGTGCAGAGAGGTATTTTCTGTGTTGACCGGAAGTACCGGTAAAGTCACCGGTACTACCGCTGGAAACTTCCGGCGGCACTTCCGGTGGCATTTCCGCTTATGAAAAATTCGCTTCTGGAATGCCCCGGAAGTAGCACCGGAAGTAGCACCGGTACTTCCGCTAAACCGGAAGTACCGGCGTACTCAGCGGTACTACCGCTGGCTACTTCCGGAGCCCACTTCCGGAACCAGTGCCGGTGCGCTCCTGGTATTTTCCGGAAGTAGAACCGGAAGTGAGCCCGGTACTTCCGCCTAACCGGAAGTACCGGCCCTCCCGGCGGTACTTCCGCCCCTGCGGGAACTGAACGACGACTGAGGAGGCCGTTGACTGAAGGACCGGAAGTACCGGCCCTCCTGGCGGTACTTCCGGCGTTGCGGGATGAAGAGGCCTCCCAACGGCCAGAAGATGCCTCCAACGGCCAGTTTTTGGGAAGGAGTATAAAAGCTCCTTCACCTACCTTGGAATAGTCAGCTTGTTCATTTCTCTCACCTCCATTAATGCCCTAGCAAGCTCAAGCTCAAATTTCATAGATCTCTCAATCCCTCCACCCAAACTCGCTGATTCTTGGAGGATTGAAGGAGAAGGCCCCGATCTACATCTTCACCGAGCAGTTTTCTTTTCCCCCCTCTTTCTCTTGAGGGATCTTGTTTCTAGGGTTAGCTTTGTGTTACCCTAGTTTCTTGTGCTCACTTGTTGTTGAATTCGTGACAGTGTTGTTGATTTGGGAGCCCCCAATTCAGTTGTGGGTGTGTGCCCCAAGAACCGTGTAAGGGCTCCGGATTCCGCCTTGAAGGACTCCGAATAGTGGAAGGTGAACCAAGCCTTTGTGGCAAAGTTCATCGAAGAATAGGGTGAGGCCTTTGTGACGTTGAGTAGGCCTTTGTGGCGAGCTCACACCCCTCCAACGAGACGTACTCCCTTAACAAGGAGGAACTCGGAAATACATCCTTGTCTCCGCGTGCTTCCCTTCGGTTACCTCTTTCCATCTATCTTGTTCTTACATTGTGCTACTTGTTTAATCGTAATTGCCATCTTGTCATATAGGTAAATTCATCGTAGATGCATGTCTAGATAATTTACCGTTTTGCTAAAGCCTAAAATTGAAAAAGATTTAAAATTTGGTGTAGAACCTATTCACCCCCCCTCTAGGTGCCCATACGATCCATTTACCTGCCTGGAGAAGCTTCCCCGGCCGCTTCCGCCGCCGGAATCCGCCGTCCAGCCGGCCCCTCTTCCTCTCCAACGTTGGGGAACGTCCTCCCCACCATTGGAGACCTCCACCATGTCGAGCAGCGGTACTTCCCTCTCTCCCTCTCTAGGTTTCTTCCTAGATCTTGGATAGAGTGTGTAGTGTTGCTCCCTATGGTGTAGAATCTCTTGCTGGCTTGTTTTTTCCTCAATGTATCAATTCTAGCATCTTTAGCACCGAATTTTGACCTAACCCTAGATTCTCAGCCTCAGGGT
Organism: Puccinellia tenuiflora; assembly: GCA_012064385.1. Lineage (NCBI taxonomy): Eukaryota > Viridiplantae > Streptophyta > Magnoliopsida > Poales > Poaceae > Puccinellia > Puccinellia tenuiflora. The sequence continues at coordinate 264,091 of QRDG01001566.1, read as the reverse complement.
CGGAGACTCCGTCTGTACCAGACCGGAGACTCCGGTGTGGCCGGAATCTCCGGCCCCTGAGACCGGAATCTCCGGTGTAGATCACATTTGTGTGATTTTGATTCTCCAATTGATGCATCTTTTGTTCCCCTGGACATGTATGCTCATCCCCCTGCTACCCCCCTCTGTTTACTCACATGATCCTCGCATCGACTCAAGAAAATCACTCACAACCCCAATAAGGTGACTCGAAAAGATAAGAGGGGTACTAGGGCCTATTTGTATCCAACCGAGGATGGTCGTTTGGTTCAGCGTGACAGGGGTGCTGCTGCTAGAGAGGATGCACAGAGAAGAGCCGAAGAAGAATTCCTTGCACAAGAGAGGGCCAAGAAAGCAAAATTTGACAATTTGACCACCATTAGTGGGTTGAACAAATCTGAGTTCCGTGCTATGAGGTAACAGCCCTTCTTTGATATGCCGCAAAACTCCAACAATCCTCATTTTTGGAGAAGGGAGCAAGAGGTAGTGATGAATGATGTCTATGCAAAGCTCTCGGGTCCTAATATCGTTTGTGTGCAAAGGTCCTCAACCTCTCCGCTCTTAGCACCAAACTGTATTTCCAAGAGGCCGTGTGGATAGTTCGCAAGCTTGGGTTGGAGCACCTCATGACTCTTCAACAAAACTATGACATCAAGTTGGTGCACCAATTCTTTGTGACCATTCAGTTTGGAGAAGATGAAGATGTCAAGTTGACTTGGATGACCGGGCCGATGAAGTGTGAGTCCTCAATGACAAGGTTCGGTGAATTGCTTGGATATGTGTTCCGCAAGGGTGAAGCCTCCCTAGGAAGAATCATGCATACGGAAGGAGTTCATTATGATAAAAACAAGATGACACCGCTCTACCTCAACAAGTCCGCCGTTGGCTCCAACAAGGATCTTCTTCCCACATTCAATATCCTCCTTCGCATGTTTAGAAGCAATATTGCACCCCAAGCCAGGAATGTGGATGCAATTCATGGAGGGCTTGTCAACCTCCTTATTCATTCCTATGGGGTGCTTCAAGCCGGAGTCAATTGTCAAGGTTTTGAGATAGGTGTGATGGATTTTATCAAATGTGAGTTGCATTGGGCGGTACATGAGATGAAAAATCCTATATATGTACCTTATGTGATGAAGCTAATTATTGATCAAGTGACACACCTCAATCGTGAGCACTTCACCGTTCACAAGGCCGGCTCCCTCCAAATTCTCAAGCATGACAAGCCATCCTCTTCTAGTGCTCCCTCTCGTGTCCCATTTGCATCAAGTGAAGAAGAGGAAGAAGATGTGGCACCCGTTCGTAGGAGGAGTAAGAGTGCCGACCCTCCCTCATGGGCTAGCAAGGGCAAAGATGATGTGCAAAAGAGAGTAAAGAAGCTTAGTTGGTTTGAAAGAGTGATGCTTCACATGAATGTGTGCATCCACAAGGAAAATTACCAAGCTCACAAGGAGAGGAAGTTGATCATCTCAAATCAAAGGAAGTTGTACAAGGAGTTGGAGAAAAAGAGGGACAAGACTCCTCCCCCTCCTCCTCCTCCTAGAATTGGCAAGGACACGGATAGTGAGTCTCCCAAATCCACCGAAAGTGAGAAGAAAGTTAGCTATGATGCTTGGAATGCAAAGCAATTCCCTTGGTCCGATTTTGATTTTGAGGAAGTTTCCTCCATGCCTTCTTCCTCGCGCAACACCGGCAAGGCTCCAATGCCTCAAAGGGAGATTGAAGATCAAGATGCTAGTGGCTCGGAGTATGAAGGATGATGATGATGATGATGCCACCGACGAGGACTCCGAGTGATCTCTATGGGATCGTTAGCATCGCCTTTCTTCCTTTTTGGTGTCTCGATGCCAAAGGGGGAGAAATGGTTCTAGTAGGCTATCCGTGGGATTTGCATGGGTCGGGCACAAGCATTTGCTTTTATCATTCCTTGAGAGCTTGTGTCCCTTTATTATTCGTGTGTTGAACTCTATTTGCTATTTGCTACTTTTATGTGAGATGTGGATCTAGTTGTCATTTTATTCTTGAGACATGGTATCGGTGATTATCTATTGGTTGAGTTATTGTGGTGTGAGATGTGTTTTGGAATCATCTTTTATTCTCACACACAAGGTATGGTTGTCAACCCCTCTATATCATGTCTTAGGTCTGCAAATGTGTGTGTCATTGATATATCATGTCTTAATTTATTTGTGGCATCCTCCCCTATATGTGGGTTCCCTCTCATTTGTGTAACTTGTCTATATGCACACATTTAGGGGGAGATGCTATTTGTCACTTGGTATGATCTATTTATTTTGCAAATCCTAGTATTGTCATCTAACACCAAAAAGGGGGAGATTGAAAGAATATTTCCTAACCCCTATTAGTTTTGTGTGTTAGTTAACAACACTAATGATTATCTAATATGATGCTAAGTGTTGCAGGATTATTGACATATTTTTTCCCTAGCATCATTCACCAAAAGTGAAGAAATGGCAAAAGTTTTCTTGCTGCAGGAAATCTCCTGACCGGAGTCTCCGGCCTGCCAGGCCGGAGTCTCCGGCCCCTAGGTTTTCCTGCCCTTCGCCAGTTTCTGTGGTGCGGCTCTAGTGTCTGTCCGGAGGGTGCCCGGAGGAAGCCCGGAGTCTCCGGCCTGTCCCGTGTCCTCGACAAGTTTCCGCCCGGGTGCGGAGTTTCCGGCCAACACCGGAGTCTCCGGTCCCCCAGACCGGAGTCTTCGGCCCTTCTATCAAGCGAGCAAGGTGTGGGGAGCCTCTGGTGCCAGTCCGGAGGAACCCCGGAAGGAGACCGGAATCTCCGGCCTACACCGGAGTCTCCGGCCCACTTAGGCCGGAGTCTCCGGTATAAGTGACCTCCAACGGTCGGAATTTTCAGAGGGGTATAAATACCCCTCCACCTACCTCAGACCAGCCAGCTCGTCAATCATTTATGAACCCTAATATTTGAGAGCTCAAAATCGCAAGATCTCCCAATTCCTCCGTCCAAACTCACTAATCTTCGGAGGATTGAAGTAGAAGACCCGGATCTACATCTTCACCAAGCCGTTCTTCATTTCCCCCTCATTCACTTGAGGATTCTTGTTTCTAGGGTTAGCTTTGTGTTACCCTAGATTCTTGTGCTTATTTGTGGTTGTACTTGTGACAGTGTTGTTGATTTGGGAGCCCCCAATTCAGTTATGGGTGTGTGCCCCAAAAACCGTGTAAGGGCTTCGGATTCCGCCTTGAAGGACTCCGATAGTGGAAGGTGAACCAAGCCTTTATGGCGAAGTTCATCGGAGAATAGGGTGAGGCCTTCGTGGCGTTGAGTAGGCCTTTGTGGCGAACTCACACCCCTCCAACGAGACGTACTCCCTTAACAAGGAGGAACTCGGGAATACACCCTTGTCTCCGCGTGCTTCCCATTTCGGTTACCTCTTTCCCTTTGTAGCCTTTACTTGTATCGTTAATTGCCTAGTTGTTTAGTTTGCTTCTCATATAGGTAAATTCACCGTAGTTGTATATCTAGATAATTTACCTTTGTGTTAAGCCTTAAATTGAAAAAGATTAAAAATTGGTGTAGCACCTACTCACCCCCCCTCTAGGTGCCCATACGATCCTTTCACTTTCTTGCGTGTCAGAGAGGTTTTCGTGCCTCGTCCTATCGTCTTTGAGTCAAAGCCACTTCGAAGCTACCATAAAAGAGACTTGGCGGTGACGATGATAAGAGATGGATGGTAGATTGCGGGGCCTCCTTGGTGCAAGATCAACATATTTCCCATTTCGGATAAGACTATCCAGCGGCGCCGCACTGCATGCACCCCGTGCGGCGGTTTTGATTAGGTATGCATGCAGTGATATAAAAGATGATGTCATCTTAGATTCCTTTTATTGATTGAATTAAAAAACTTTTATCTCTTGATTCGATAATCCGATTAAAAATCCGCTTTCACCGTTGGCTTAGTTGCGACGATATTTACGAAACTAGATCCCATGTTGACATGTTTTGACAACTTTTTTTTCGGTTCATAGCTACCAGATTTTTATAACTAGCCTACCAGATTATAATAACTTAGCTATCATGTTTATGTGCACCATTTTGCACCAATGTAAGGAGGTTTGATACTATTTTGTATGGAATGATAACATCTTTTAGGTCTTGCAAAATGCTTGAAATGTTTCTCTCTAGCTATGCATATCATTGGAAATATCTAGAAAAATATAAAAACTTATGTGGTAACCATGTATAATTATCGTGGTAATTGTTTGTTGTTAATCTGGCAACCGTAGTGTCGTAATCCAGTAACTGGTGTGACAGAAAAATTAATCACACCTGATGTATAGTTGTGTTGCAATTTCCTAAAACGTGTAAAAAATTATATGTTAATCATGTATAATTATTGTGCTAACTGTTTGTTGCTAATCTGGTAGGCATAGTACTATAATCTGGTAGATGGTGTCAAAAAAATAATTTCATCAAAACGTGTTAACATGAGATCTGGTTCTAAAGATCTCGTCGAGACGAATCTAACGGTGTAAACAGATCGCTAATCGGAATAACGATTTATAAGAAAAATCATTTTGAATTTTCGTATTTAGTAATTAATGCGATGATGTAATCAGTGAAGTGGCAAAGTACTATATGCATGCATGTACTCTTCCCTATAGGGAAAAACACAAGCAAACTAGCCGCCGCATGCGGAGGAGTTGCAGTGCGGCGCTTTTATTTAGCTTTTCCCATTTCTTTTATAATGTTTGTCGCTAGAGTTGGAGCTGTCTGGTGGTTGATGTGTGTGGTCAATTGTTTGGCATAGATGGACGCGGGTTTTGGACGTCTGTTGCGGTAAGCATTTCGCAGATAGTCGTCAAGGGTGAAGGTGTGTCGACAGGCAATATCAATATCGGCAATGGACTTTCTTCTAGACGGTGTGTGTGGGAGTTCATGTTGGTAGATAAGTCCGTCTGTGTTGCCCCGTTTGGGTGTTCTCCCCTGATTTTCCGCAAACTATTTTCTTCTTAATGAATGAGAACAGCCAGGATTTTTTTCCCTTGATTTTTCTTACTAAATGTCGTATGTGTTTGTCATGTGCTGTACAGTTCTTTGGACAATCATATAGGATGGATCTATGTATCTGTAGGTAGAACGACACGGAACAAATTAAACCACACGCTCATCATTAAGAAAGAGGGAAACACCAAAGCTAGCTAGGCCACTGAAAGCATCGGTCACATCACACACCTGTGAGTGAGGTATCAAATAATCTGACGGGCCCTGTTTTCATAATAACAATAACGGTGTGTAAAGAAAGGATCGTATTCTTTGGGTAGGCGTGTGTTTATTCATTCGTTGCTCCATCCGTAGCCAGCATTTAGCATCGTGGAAAAGTAGTGCCAGTACGAACGTCACCTGACGCGTGGGCCTCGGAGCAAGTACTTAGAGGATAGGCGACCATATGATCATCAATGTGTGTCAGTGCGCAGGTGAGCCCAGCCAGCGCCAGCCTGCTCCCGACCCGACCGGTCTCATTTTCATCACAGATCTCTTCCCACTTTGACATGCGCCAAATGGGTTCCATGAACTAATCAAATTGATCGATGTAGTCTAATGAAGATGATTAGTCAGTAGCACCGGCCGGCCGCCTAATTGAACATGTACTACTACTAGTACTAGATCATCGTAGATCCCCTAGTAAAGCACTCTACACTATGCGGCCGGGGTGCGTGGCAAGCCTGTGACCTGCCGTTTTCCCTAGATTTGTTAGTCCCGAGTAAGTACGTCGTGATCTCTGACCACGTGTTGCTGTCCTTGAACAATTCCATGCTCACTATGTTCCAGTACGGTGTTTCTTCTTCAGCTCACAATAAATAAATGCTCTGCTTTTTCTTCAATTTTCTAGATTTCTTGATCTGAAGAACTCTTCCTCTCGTCAAACCTACACCGGATACTATGTCTAGTTACTCAAGTCTTTGATGTAGGATGGTCTTGTTTCAAGTTTAGAAGAAACTCGTGGGAGGATTTAGCTGATAATATGTGGCATGATTTGAAAGGTCTGTATAGAAGACGGGTTTAAATGATGAGGACATATGTAGGTGGATGCTGACCCCATAATGGTGTGTTCACTGTTCATTCCATATATAGCTTTAGAATTATCTCAAATTCCTCGTCCTTTATTGAAGAGCTTTTGCTCTAAAGGTCCACTTAAAGGTTAAAGTTTTCATGTGGCTATAAGGTATATTCTTACTAATCCCTTCGTTTCTTGATATGAAGTGTTTAAGATTTTGACACGAATATTAAGACATCGGTATTTTACATGCGGTGGTCTTATTTTTTTCTAAAGTAATCGAGAGAGAGGAGTCGGTAATAGCCACAAATTGAAAACAATCATTCAAATCCCTACATAAGTTGACAAATTCTCACGGGATGGGAGCGTGAGAAATATACGTTTTGTGATGCTAAAGAATCTATAGAGCATATCTTTCTTGGATGTGCTATATATATTGGAAGTTATATAGAATGGAATATTGTCGGGTCTACTTTTCACCTACATAATACTACTATTAAATATTTTCTCTAGTTAGTCAAGTCATTTCCCTGTAAAGTCTAAACGCCTGGTGTGTGTTGGGCAGCTACTTTACAAACTCTACATGGCTGATTAATATCTTTTTCTCTCTCCGTATTTTTTCCGAAAAATTCTGTGGTAGTATTGCTATTCCATTAAGATGGGGAATTAATGTCAGATCCAAACAACTGTGTACCGGATACGTAAGAAAAGTAGTACCACGTATGTTCCTAAATATTATAACATGTTTTATCTTTTCTTCGTTTCGGATCATGTAAACGTTTTTTTAGTGTGTTGGTTCACTCATTTCGTTCCGTATTAGTCCAAATATAACACTGTGTAAAACATTTTTTAATTTGAAACGGAGAGGGAGTACTTTCTATGTAGTATAAGACATTAACATCCTATTAAAAAAAAGCACGAAGGGAGTGGATGGATGGCTTGTAGAAAAAAAAAACAATCATATAATGCATCATGCACAGTCGGCGTTGGGTAATTAGAAGTGTACCCCGACCATGCCTGGCACGGACAGTGGCGGTAATACTACTGGAGTAGAATATACGGGCCATGTCGGGTACTCCAATGGATACAGCTGCACATGCACGCTCGATTAACTGGTACTAGTACAACAAGTACTGTTCGCTTTCCTTAATCGCTCGGAGATTCGCACGCCAACAGACGGGGCCACCCACGAATCTTATGCGAGCAAAGTACCCATCATCATAACATAACATAATATACAATGTGCATGGAAGGTTATGTCATGTGGTGAGGAAAGAGGAATGCACTCACGGTTCAAGTCCACACCGAAAGGCCAATAATTTGTTGTATATTCTCTAGTCCCTACAATCCGTTTTGAAGGTCGAGAACTGTATAGCTGATTTGTACCGTGCTATTCCCTTCATTTTCAAATATAACTTGTTTCAAATATTTTAACATAGTCTATACAAATACCGAAATGAATAAATCTACACGTTGAACACGTCTAGATACATGCCTATCATTCTTCATTCTCAAAATCTAAAACATCTTGTATTTAGGAATGGCAGGGCCGGCTCTGACCCATGGCGACCTTGGTCGGCGCCCAAGGGCCCATATCTGGAATGGCGACCTTGGTCGGCGCCCAAGGGCCCATATCTGGAGGGGTCCATGACTGCATGTTTTATGTCTTAGGTAGTTCTTTGTTTTAGGCTGAAACGAAAATGAAAAGGCCCATAAAGAAAGCCAGGGAGAGGAAACGCACACGCACGAAAAGACTAGCGATCGACTCGAGGAGTGCCTCTTCGTCTATTCGTCCTCGACCACTCGACGGTTCGTCTGATATAGCCGTCGCGTCAGATCAATCTCCAGAGCCCGCCCGCCGCCGCCCTACCAGGCTACCGGAGCCCACCGGCCGCCGCCCTGCCAACGCCCGACTGCCGCGGCCCTGCGCCCTTCCGTCCTGGTATGCACATAATAACATCAATTAGATTTTGACATGTAGTTCTAAGCTTCTAATTCTGATTTACTGAGGATTTGACTCCATAAAATCATGAACTTTATTAGGATTTTTGCTTCCTATATATTGTATTTATAGACATCTTGGACTAAAAATGAGTGGTTCGACGTTAAATTTTAGTATTTTGCAACTGACAGTAGAAATATATGTATCTATATATTTAAATATGTGTACACATACTAGCGTTAGGGCCGATGTCATCAACGTTGACAAGGGCCATCCAAAACATAGAGCCGGCCCTGAGGAATGGGGTGAGTAGTTGTTTCTCCACAAAATTTGAAACGGATCGGAGCGAGTAGTTAGGGCCGAAATATGCCGTGGATGAAATCAACTTATGAGTAGCAACTTTGACGTATTGACTTCTTCCATGATTTGTTTGAAGAAAATATGATGGACTTGGCCAGCGATGCGGTCTGAATACGGTGTGCTGCCGACACGTGATCGACAGTACAGTACACGCAAACAGATGAGCGCGCACGTGCTTTTCCCCCTCTGAAAGCTACACTTATTTACCTTTTCTTTCACGCGTCCGCGATAAGGATAGTTATTTTCATGTGAGAATATATCATGTGTTATTACTGATGTATGCAATCAGAATCAGGTGATGGAGTTTCTTAAAAAGAAAAAAAATTATGTGCAGTGGTGGCGACGTGGCGACAGTTTGCATGTAATGTGTGGCAGGCAAGTAGCCGTCGGTGTAGATGCCAGTAGCTTTCCTGGTACTCCCTGCAAATAAACACGGGGGCCCCGCCGGGAAAAGAAACGAGCTAGCTACGCCACCCATATACGTACATTTGAAGGGGCTTTTCGGGGAAGAATAAATAATGCACCAAAGTTAGGCAGATCGATCGATCCTGGCAGGCATACACAAAAATATCAGCAATCCTCTACCTTTTTTATGAGAATCCTGCCTGCCTGCCATCTACAACCAATAACATATACTCCTAGTATGACTTGAAGTATCTCTCCCTAAATTTTCTTCCTGTTAAATAATATATACGGTATACACTGCGAATCGATCCACGTCGGGCATATCTATATATCCTATTTTTCACATCGGAAAGAATTAATAACAGTAGTAGTAAGATTTATTATGAGCACTGGTAGCAGTACTAGTACTAATTCTCCATTTTGTCCCTGCCTGGGGGACCACACGACCACTTGTCCCCCTGCCCTAATTATTTCCCACGCTCCTTGTTTTCTTGGTACACTTGACCTAACATGCTAACCTAGCCATGGGAGACACATTTACAGGGGCAACAAAATACTTCTATATGGACTACAATAGTGTTAAGTAATTTTGGATTCATCATCAGAACAAAGTTTTTTCCTACTAGGTCAGAACACACATGGCTCCATCGCAGTAACATTGGCAAGCACAAAACCTAGAGGAAAAGCGCAATGGATTGCATCGCAGAGGCATCCCTCCCCCAGATGAGGGAGGAGAGACTGGAGCTGAGGTGACAAAGGTAGGGGCTTTTCGGGCAGGACATCATCAGCTTTGAAGTAGCATGTAGTTATTCTCTCGTGACAGCCTTTCTTCCCATGTCCCTTTCCTATCACCACCCATTATTTGCTCCCTCATCTCCTTTTCCAATCCCCTTCTCCTATCCATCCACTGATAATATCTAATTTTCGTTAACTAAACTATGGTCGGTATATTCCTTGTTCCACAGGTCCACTCCTCGTAGCAGCATGGTCGTGGCTTCGCAAAGTGGACAATCAAAAGCGTTTGAGAACGACACCTCCATTCCATGGGCAGCTCAGCTTAGGCCCAGAAAAATCAAACCTTGGAAGGAATTTAACACCTGTAAATACTACTAGTAGTAATAATTTTGATTGGAACCATGGGCGCATTTATCAGTTAGGTCGTTGGATTGATTAGTACAGTGCAGTGATGGTAGTAGGAAACGGTGATGAGCGAAGAGGCCGACAGGGATCCATTCCATCCGCTCCCCCAACCCCCTTCGACAGCTGACACGCAAACAAACAAACATCATCGGCCTCCCTCACACGTCCACACACACAATACTAGTTTATTCACCCGTAGACAGAGTGTCACAGGGGCAAGATTTTTTTGATAGGGTAGTAGTAGTATTATCTTTGATCCTACCGAGGAATTTTCTCACACAACAAATGTAATTTGTCTACTTAGTCAATACCACTTAATTTCTGCAGAAAAAAATCTGGTCCAAATTTCTTCCAAACTGGGGGCAGTAGACCACATGGTAGAAGAGTGTAGTAATAATAAGTGGAGCTGGAGTAGAACCCAGGGCAGTTCCAAGATCCCAACTTTTTTTTCAACCCTAGCAGGAGGAAAGTGCAGCGGTCGTCCCCCAGTTAAAAATACTCGGAAAGAAAAACGAAAACGGCAGCAGAGCAGAGCAGAGCAAGAGAAAAGGAGGAGGAGAGGACAGTGGAGTACTAGCTGACAGCTGAGACGGGACAGCAGCACCCAGAGCAACCACAGCTCCCTACCTCCATGGCTCCATCCCTCACTCCCAGATCGACTGTCCAGTAAAAAGAAACACGGAAAGAGATCCATTGGAGTCGAGATAGGAGGAGGAGGAGTAGGGGAGAAACAACAGCGACGCCCCGAGATGTGGTGAAAGAGAGAGAGAGAGGAAAAAGAAAGAGAAGAAAAACATCACAAGAAAAGCATGCAGAAAGGAGGAGGAGGAGGCGACCAGTAGCACCCCTGCTCCGCCGCATCCATCCGCCTCCAATTATTCCGTATGCTCCGCCGATATTTTGCTTCTTCTTCTTCTTCTTTTTATTTAATCCGCGTTATTAAGTTGGATGTTTGCGTCTTACTACTTTCCTTTTCGTTTCTGTTGGTGGTCGATTTGTTTGATCTGAATTAGTAGCTTTTCTGTTGGTTGGTTGGTTGTTGCTGCTACAGGTGCAGGGGAAGATCATGGCCGCCGTCATGGATTTGGATCTCAACTGCTCGCCGCCGTCGCCGGAGCCCGCGCCCCAGGACCACCATCTCAAGCACGCAATGCTCCGCCAAGAACACACCTTCCGCCATCAGGTTACTTCCTTACCATAAAAATCTTCTCCTTTTTTTTTTTGCTTGTAATAATACCTCGTGTAATTCGTCTTGGTTATTAAAATATGGAAATAATACCGGCAGAGAAAGTTAATTATATTTCCTATTTCGCTGCCACTGTGAGGTGGAGAAAGTTGATTCAATTGACTGCTAAACAGTAGTAGCTGCTCACACATGTGGTTTTGCATCTGGCCTGGTCATGATGGTATGGGGGTGTTTGTAGGTCAAGGACCTGCATAGGCTCTATTGGGCTCAGAAGAATCTCAGGGATGATGTGCCCTTCTGGGAGCAGCAATCCGGTCATGCGCTGTATGCCCGGCATTCTATGGATGGTTCTTCTTCTCACATGGTGACCTACATACACAATCTAAAAAGGAATTCCTTAGACTTGCCCCAAATTCGTGCTGCTAAATGAGTTTCTTTGCTGTCACAGATGGATTTGAATGAAAGCGAAACCCATCCAGATGATTTTGGTCCCTCTTATGAGCTACGCGAGCAGGCACTTCGTTGTGGCATTGATTTTGCACATAATTTGGGTGTGGAGGGTTCTGTTAGGAGAAAACCTGATCATGGTGGTGTACAGGGGAGGTCTGGTTATCGCCGCATGATCGATTTAGAGAAACTGGCAACATCGGAAGATGATGATGATGATGTGGAGATTCTTTCTTCTGCTCGGTTCAGTGACTACACCAACCGCAAAGGTGGGTTCTTGAATAACTGCCAATGTCGTCTACTGGCACATGCTAGTTCTGATCAGTTATGGAGCATTCCTCCTTGGCCTGCCTAGATTTTTGTCATGGCTAATGGCTTATTACCATATATACTATCTTATGTTTTTTCTTCGAAATGGGGAGCCTGCCCCGGCCTCTGCATCATGATGATGCCCTCATTTTATTGCAAGACGAAAAAGTATCAGAGTTTGGTAAAGATCAATGCCATATATACTATCTTATGTAAAAATGTTTACTTTGCTTCACTTGGAGGTGATTTAAAGAAAAAAACAACTATGTCAAGCGAAACTGATAAATGCAAAGCCAAGTGCCTGCTGAATAATTAGTTGTTTCAATAGAATGGTCCTTGTCATTGGAACTCAACTTGTTATCGAAAAAATGATTGTTATGGATCCTGATTGAAAACTGTAGACTTAGATAGGGTCTATTCCTGGTAGCATGAGAATAATCATATTCCATACACAATCATGTGTTTTGGTTTCAGCAAGATTGCACTGTCGACAATGTAAAATACCCCCAAAGCTTAAATAATTTGAGGAAACAATACGGTTCCTTCTCTAAATGCCTAACTTGTAAATTTATAGTTTATGAATATGTTAGCTGAAACATTCTGTGTGCCACTTTTACAAAATTGTGCACATCTTGTAATCTGTGCTGAAACGCCCATTTAGCTTAGAACCAACAGGGGTTCTTTTTCTGTAGTTCTATCTACTCATGAAAAATAATCTTCAATCAATCTTTGCAAAAGTTTTCGTACTAGGCATTAGTTTATTTGTTTATATTGTTGATGTTTGAACGTTAAAAGGCCTCATTGAGTAGTTCATGTCTTAGCGTGAGGTCTTTCAACCATTGTTAATAGTACAGGGTCTCAAAGATCAAGTTTTCTTACTCACTCCACTTGAATAATTGTCCATTTCATATCCTGTATTCGACATTATTATAGAATGGTAATAAGCCAATCAGACAATGTGTTTCTGTTTTTTTGTAACTTGCATGAAAGTATTAAAATCAAGTTGATGCGTGTAAAATGTACACCAATGTATTTTTGACACAAGGAGATCGTGGACTACTGAATTGTATCTTCTGCACTTTGATCATTTTTTATCTAATCAGCGCCACGACAAAATCTGTTTATTCCATTGAGAATAGCATAAATGCAGGTATCGAGAGTCCCTATTGTTTGTTTTACGCAATTATACAATGTTCCGTGGGTAATGTGATTGCCTTAGCTAAATATTCAAGTGTTTTACGAGTAATATTCTATTTCAGACTCTAGTGGAGAAATAAGCTTTCTAGGAGTACTACATATTATAATGTTCCTGTATATCATTGTAACTAAAAATGTTTTGGCTGTCTGAATGGTTCATCCATATGTGAGTTACAGACTCAATTAACTGTCGTGCAAACACTGTACAGATGTAGTTAGTGTAGTTCTTAAATTATAGTAGAAGTCTTCCCTTGTAGACACTTCTCTTGGAGCCCATGCTATGCATTAGTTTTTGTAACTCCACTGGAGAAAGTGTGATATTCTCCTTGGGCGTTCTCTTGACCCTTTCTCTTTTCAATATTTCAGGTTCAACTGGATCTAGCGATACCCCAGACAGTCATTCACCTGTCAAAGAAAAGACTACTGCATGTGGAGCCATGCTTATCGACCTGAATATAGCGCAAGAAGATGATTGTAATGTTTGCCCTGATCCTTCCAAAGTGCTGTGTTCTCTTTTGGCTAGTACAAGTACAGTACAATCTGGAGAATGTTGCAGTAACTCTAGCAAAGCATTCCACAAGGGAGGTGAATCTAGCATTGGATCATCAAAAGGGTCCTCGATCACAGTTGTGACATCCATTTCTGCTCCATACAGCGCAAGGGAAGGAATGGCTGCTGGTTTCTATGACCCTCTGAGCAGCTCAAAGCCTTTCTATGTGGAAGCTTCAAAACAACAACGTACACTACATAATGTATCTGGACTGAGTTCTCAGGGCTCCATGGGAATTCCCCATGAAGTATTCTCAGTTAGGTCAAGTGGTGGAAAAGCTTCTTCTGTTGGACATGGGGATCACCAAGAGGAGACTTTGACAGTAATCTCTGATGATGAAATGGAGGGTTTTGACTTAAATGTGTCAGTTGGAAGCATTGAGTTACCATCAACAATAGTCAGCTGTTTGACTGAGGATCATTTAAACGGTGATGATAGCGAAAAACTTTTATCCAGCCATTACTTTACTGCAAATGAGGGTCAAAAAAATGTTTCTTCCGTTGAATGTTCAACTATCAGAGATCATCACAAGGCTGACAGTATTGGTCGTAATCGGTCGCCAGATTCTGGAATTGCAACCAACAGATCAATTTTGATTCCAGAAACTCCTCAAGGTCGTGATTACGCTTGTCCAAGGTTGAGATCATCAAACTACGCGGAACCAAATCCTTTAGATACTACCAGCATGCACCAAGTTGGCACAGAAGAGCATGAAAAAATTGCAGCCACAGCAGCCGAGACACTTGTTTCCTTATTCGCGAATAGCTCCGCATGGATCGCAGACAGCCACTGCAGCAACAATCAGACAGATGCCAGGGATGCAATCCAGGAACCTCAGATTTCGTTAGATTCTTTTGAGGAAGGTGTAATGACCCTAGAGGAGATGAGGGATGATGGGGAATCAATCCCTGTGAGAGCACCAGACAAGGATGGGCCTTCCTGTGGGATTAAGCTGAAGAGAGGGAGGGGGATGAGAGACTTCCAAAGGGAGATATTACCTGGTCTCGTCTCCCTGGCGAGGCACGAGATATGCGACGATTTACATGCCATAGGGTACGAACTCAGGAAAACTCGGAGGAGAAATCCTGGGGACAAGTATGCACTGTCGACCCGATCACGACTGCCTAGGCGTTGTTCTAATGCATGGAACCAATGAGCGTTTTTCATGTCGAAGCACCGGCGTCTCGCGTCGCAGCTCACAAGTGCGATAGCAAGGAACTGGGGGAGTTGCAGTTTAAAGGACAATCCTAACCAGCTCTGTGTATATTGCTGTGTATGAAGCTTAGCTGAAAAACCCTGGTGTGTCGCTGCTAGCCATCATTCGGTTGGAGAGGTTCCTTTTTTGCTAAAATCTACAGGCTTGACGACAATGCTGAGAAATGCTAGATTGTACCTTCAGTAGCTGCAAATTAATATTTAGCGAGTGATGGTAAAGCTCAACTTCTTTTTTTTGTAACCTGGAATGCTTTGGACAGATGTGGCTCCATAGAACAAGGCTCCCTGTGTGTACATCGGTTACTGTATCTTCTTCTTGGCCTAATTGTTGAGTTGCCATGCGAGTTTACAAACATACAGTACTGGAGGTCTCGTGGTCCAAATATTCGCCCTGTGCAAAAAGCATCGAAATGATTTGTCAACGTTACGGTGACAACCTGCGATAGCTATGAACTGCGGTTGCGTTTCTCTATGTCAACATGTAACAGCACACATTTCCAGAAACTTGCTCACATTTGTTTATAGTATTTTTGATGCATTTTGTGAAAATCGTCCAACTTTTGTTGTTCTTGTTGTAAGGAAAGGCAATTTTCAAATCCCAAGTTTTGATATTGTGGAATTTTGGGATCTATGTACACCGGCAGCCAGTTTCTAAAACATATATAGCAAAAAGACATAGTTATAAGTTTTGAAATTTTTACAAAAATCCCACATAAGTATTGGTTAGAAACTTAGGCATGTAAACTTTACCAAATAATATGACTACTTGTCACCGCGGGTAAACTCAATATACATGTTTGATTAACTTAGTTTTTTTTTGCAAACTTACAAACACTTTTTTTGCTTAGCTGGAAAGAAGGTACACCGGAACCCAGGTTTAGACTAGTCTTTTTCGCCATCAAATACTGCTAACGTCACATCAGTGTGCAGTATATCGCAGGCGTAACATCACATAATTGCCACAAAAATCTCTAACAATTAGTGCTAGAAACGCACAGCCAATGGATCTCATTTTTTTGATAAAGGCCACCGGATCTCAATATCTCATGCACGATTGCATACAATGATACAAGTGCATAGATTGAGAATGAAGCCAGCGATGGCATGCTAGCAAACCAAATTAAATTGAGTGCCATCTACAGTCGCTTCCAGTGTTATGTTCTCGCACACATACCACCGCATGAACTCTGGCCAGATTTGATCTGTAAAGCCTTGCAGCGGATGGTGTCTGAACTGAAACCTGCGATGCAGCAGCAGCAGCAGCAGGGGTGCATTGCAGAGTAGTGGCATCATTTCACTACCTTGTAGTAGCATCCCAAACCTCATTTTTTTTCAGACAAGAAATGAATAAAACTGAAGACTGTTCCAGTGTACTAGGCGTGGCTGGTGCAGGCCAATACAAATAATTGTTGGGTTTGCAACATGCCAAATGAGCATGCATGCTATGCTCTCATCAGGAAGTACTGTGCTGCACTGTGGCACGCACGCGAGAAGATTTATGCAGGATATGTAATTGTACCACTGTAGCTCCACCACCCTGCAAGGTGCAAGCTGTTGTCCCAGGAATTTGATGACAGTATGCTTCAGCTTGATGATGATGATAGCATCAGTTCTCTCTTCTTCGAGATCAGATGTTAACTAGAAGTACAACAGAACCATGTAGTCGTAGCAAGAGCATTTCCAGTCGGGGCGTCAATAGGACCGCCAATAGTCTTATTGGGCGTGCCGGACGAAAAACGGCGCCTAGTCGCGGCGCCAATAGCCTAGTTTCGTCCGGCGAGGCCCAATAGCTCGTCCGGCACACCCACCCCACGCCCTCCGCGGAGGGAGCCGCTTGGGCGCGTCGGACAAAACTGAGCGCACGAAACCGACGGACGGGCCCCGCTGTCATTGACACGGGAAATCCTCCATAGCCCCCCACTCCACTCTCCCCCAATTTCATTTCCCCCCGCCTCGCTCCGCCGCCTTTCTCGTTCCCGCCCACGTCTCTCGTAGCCATGGCGCTGCGCGGAGCCAAAGCTCCCAAAGGGAAGGGGAAGGCGCAGGAGACGGGATCGAAGGCGACGAAGCTGCCGGGCACGCTCGGCGTTCGTAAGCAGACCAAAGTTCGTCCGCCCATGCCGGCGGCCGGAGGGGTTGACGAATGATGAATGACAATTGGATTGCCTCGGGTGGAAGTTGGACACGGAGTGGCGGAACCAGCGGCGCGAGAAGCAGTTGGCGACAGAGAGGGCGGCGGAGATTGCCGCCATCAACAAGGCTTTCACCATGGGGGCAAGCGAGGAGAGCGTCGTCGCGCCGGTCTTACGCACGAGGAGCGGCAGCTCGCCCTCGCACGCCCAGATCCAGGTTCTCCCCCGACTACGGCGACAGCGAGCCCGACGGCTTCAACCCGAACGCGGTCTTCTCCCCGATCCAACACCACGTCGCCGGCTTCGACCTCAACCAATCGTACAAGGGATCTCCGGCCCTGCGGAGGGGTTCGAGTTCATCAGGCGCAACTGGCGTGGACTAACAAACCCAGGCCGGCCGCAGCTTGTCGTTCGGCCCGGGCGCGCACAACATGGTCGACGAAACGCCGCCTGACTTTCTCACCGGCGACCAGGTACGGGCTTGTTGCATTCTTGTGTTCTACCTAAGAACATGAGCGATGTGATGGGGTCGCAGCATGGAAAACAAAAATTTTCTACGCGGCAAAGCGGAATAAACCCCAAGGATCTAGATCTACGAGATGAAGATAGCGAAGATGAGATCCAATCTCTTACCCTTGAAGATCAACAAACGCGTTTTGTCGGTGCAGGGGTTGGCTAGTCGATCCCCGCAACTAGACTCGTCTAGTCGCGAGGAGATGTATTATCCTCGAGATCCAATCCGGTGAAGTGCAGCAACGGGCAGCACCTCCGCGGCGTCCACACGTACAGCTCGATGAAGACGTCGACTCCTTGATCCCGCAAGCGAGACGACGTGGCCTTGATGATCTCAGCAGCACGACGGTAGTGCCGGTGACGATGACGATCTCCGCGAGCAGGGCTTCGCCAAGCCAAGCAAGAGGAGAGGGAGAGGACAAGGCGGCGCAGCAGCCCTAGGGCATAGGGGTGGTGCGGCTATGGTGGAGAGGTGGATGTGCGGCAGCCCTTCGGGGAGAGGGGGGTGGCGCACTAGGGCTAGAGGGAGAGAGAGGGGTGCGGCTAGGGGGGGTGGTGCGGCAGCCTCCAAGGTTGTGGTGCGCCTCCCCCCTCCCCTCCTTATATAGGTGGCGGCTAGGTCAAGGGGAGGGGGCCGGCCGGCCCCTCCTTGCTTGCCCCCCAAGTTGGAGTCCAACAAGGACTCCTCCTTGGGCCCCTTTCCTAAAGGGGTGGAGAGCCCACCTCCTAGTCCAACTAGGAGTGGGACTCCCCCTCCTTGTGCCGCACCACCCATATGGGCTTAGGTGGTGCGCCCCACCAAGTGGTGGCAGCACCCCTTTGCACCATGTGGGCCCCATACAAAATATGCGGTCCCACTTCTAGACCCTTCTAGAACATTCCGGAACCTTCCGGTACCCTTTAAATAATTTCCGGAACTTTTCCGAAACCTCCGGAAACCACTTTCCATATATGAATCTTATTCTCCGGACTCCTCCGGAACTCCTCGTGATGTCCGGGATCCCATCCGAGACTCCGAATCACCATTCGTTCACTTCATCATTTAATTCATCGCAAAACCTAATTTCATCGGAACGTTAAGTGTGTGACCCTACGGGTTCGAGAATGCATAGACATGATCATATCAATAATTAATAGCGGGACCGGGATGTCCATATTAATTCCTATACACTCAACGAAAACCTTTTCTCGATTGAACCACGATGCCGGAGATTCAATTAATCTCATATACGATTCCCTTTGTCTCACGATATTTTACTTGCCCGAGATATAATCGTTGACATCCCCATGTCTAGTTTAATCTCGTTACCGGCAAGTTCTCTTTACTCGTCCATAATATAGGATCTCGGTGATTACAACCTAATCACATGTCTGCAGACTCTTGATGCTATATTACCGAGAAGGCCTGGAGATATCTTCTCCGTCACATGGAGGGACAAATTCCACTCTCGATTCATATCACCCAACAACCCACCATCGGAGATACCTGAAAGCCACCTTTATAATCACCCAGTTACGAAGTGACGTTTGATGTCCACAAAGTATTCCTCCGGTGAACGGGAGTGATATAATCTCATGGTCTAAGGAAACTATATTTGGCATATTAAAAGTGTTGACAACAAAACTTTTGTGACACGATTAATTGCAACTCTTTATTTGGGTCATGTCCATCACACCATTACTCCTAATGATATGACTCCGTTATCAAGTGACTATAACAAGTCCATAGTTAGGAAACTCTAACTATCTCTTGATCAACGAACTAGTCCTGTAGAGGCTCACTAGGGACTCCGGGTGTTTATATTCCACACATGTATTATGTTTCCATTTAATACAATTATAGCATGGATAATAAACTATTATCATAAACTTGAATATGCTTAATAAACCATTTTATTATTGCCTCTAGGGCATATTCCCAACACGATGATGATGAGCATTGGGTTTTTCGACGCATAGGGGATCGACCACATGCACACCTTAATCAACGACGGCTTCGTGCCTGAAGGACAAGAGGAGGAGGATGACGCGGACGCGGATGACGGGAAAGACGAAGACGACGAGGAGGATGAGGAGGAGGACGACGCCGACGGTGAACCAGACGCCAATGGTGAAACCGCGAAGGCGAAGCGCGCCAAGAATCGTGGCGTCTGTTAGAAGACCAAGGAGGACGAGTGCTTGGTCGAATCTTGGAAGATTGTGACCGGCAGCCCAATCACCGGCGCCAATCAAACAAGCAAAGCCTATTGGACAAGAATCAAGTGCTAGTTCGACGAGCGCAAGTTCATGAAGAACTACCACACGGTGCACATGGATCGCAACCAAGGCGCCATCGAGCATAGGTGGCGCGCCATCCATAAGGTCGTCAACAAGTTTCACGGATGTCTTGAGAACATCCACGAAAGAAACGAGAGTGGGAAGAACTACGACGATCAAGTTTGTTCATGTCATCGCCGATGTCAATTTCGATTAGCCACGCCGCGATCATGGATTGACGTCTCTTTTTCTGGTCATAGATCATCGATGTGTTGGCCTTGTATCGGGAGATCAACAAGGACAATGAGTTCGGCTTGATGCATTGCTTCAAGCTACTACAAAATTGTGAGAAGTGGAGGGTGCATCGGAAGACACCCGCGAAGGCCGGCCGCACCGATGTCGACGACGTTTCCAACTCGGAGGGGCGGCCCATTGGAACCAAGAAAGCCAAGGCGGCCGTGGCGGCATTGGCATGATTTGAACGGATCACGGCATCCATCGAGAAGGTCTTCGCCGATGTTACGGCGAACTCGAGCATGAGGCGCACCCAAATGGACAAAAGGTGGGAGGCGTTGTTGCAGAAGGCCAACATTAAGCTCGAGCTCACCAAGTCTGAAGTCGCCGTGCTGAAGAAGAAGGAGGACTTCATGATCTTGACCGCCGACGTCTCAAACATGAGCCCGCAGGTCAAGGCGGCGCACACCATGTTCTGCGCCGACATCTTGAAAGAGCTCGGGCTCGGCCAGACGTCACGCACTGCTACTCGTATGGAGGTCGACGACGACGAGACGCAGGAGGTCGACCCCGACGAGACCCAGGACGACGTCGACGACACCCATGTCCAGGACGGCGGCGGCCACGACGCACATGTCCCGGACGGCGGCCACGACGCACATGTACAGGACGGCGGCCGCGACGACACGTACTGCGACATCGACGCCGAGGGGCTTTAAATTTGTTCCTCCGTGCCGCGCCATACTTGACGCCCTTTTGCAACAATGGCGAGACTTTGTGCCCTTTTGATTGGTTGTGGCCGATGATTTGATGGCCGAGACTTTGCAACAATGGCGAGACTCTTCGCGTCCTTTTAATGTTCTATTTTGAATGTTCTCTTTCGATTCTTTTTAACCGAAAATTCACCGCGGCGCGGCGGCTATTGGCGCCGCGACGCTAATAGGCATCATCTCGTCCGGATGGCGCCAATACAGCTCGTCCGACGCTCATCCGGATGCTGTATTGGCGTCCCGAATGGAGATGCTCTAATTTGCATGTATCAGGCTGAAGAAAAATAAATATTGTGAGCGTCGGACGAGCTGTATTGACGTCCCGACTGGAGATGCTCTAATTTGCATGTATGAGGCTGAAGAAAAAATAAATATTGTGGAAATGTGTAGAGTGAACATTGATCAGATCAAGACGTTGTTGGTGGGGTGGAACCATATCAGTCAGAGCTCAGAGGTGTAGATAGATGTTGCCGGTGACCGAACTCTGAACAAGCCAGCTAGTCAATGCTGCTGCCGGTGTCAGCATCTGCCACTGCCGCTGCAGGATCTAAATGAAATTTATGCAGCATCATCTCGGCGTTCATTTCTGTCGCTGTGACTGTGTGTGTGACGTAGAGACGGAGAACAGTCAGAGAACAGCCTCGTCGCAAATCTTTGCCCTTCTCCTCCCTCTCTGAGCAAAAAAATTATGCACGGCTCTGAACTGTGCACCTGCAAGTTGCAATTTGGTGGCCACACCAACTACTAAATATACATGCACCATAAATGGTGTAGGTGGTATGCTGCTAATCTGATCGCGATCAGAGGCACACAAAAACAGGCCGGCCACCCAATGATTCAAATCCGTGCGGATGGTCCTTGCACGCTCGCGGTGCAGTGGGGCTGCAAGAACTGAGTTGGCTGTAAGAACTGACAGCTTGAGTGAGTGACACTCTGGTTCTGTGGATCGAAATATGAACACCAATG
Source organism: Puccinellia tenuiflora (assembly GCA_012064385.1). Lineage (NCBI taxonomy): Eukaryota > Viridiplantae > Streptophyta > Magnoliopsida > Poales > Poaceae > Puccinellia > Puccinellia tenuiflora. Next base: position 242,414 of record QRDG01001566.1, on the reverse strand, counting down.
CTGCATCACATCAGATCACCCTCTATTGAACAGCAGCGCTAGCCAATTAAACCAAAAGTCCGAACTGATAAAAAGGGCTAGGCTATATATTTAACATTCTCCCTCACGTCTAGCCTGTGAACATACAGGAAGACCCTCAGACGTGGGATCGATGCAAGGTCGCAACTATTTTATATAAATAGTGCGTAAGTCATTCCCCCTCACGTCTAGGCTATGAACGTATAGGAAGACCCTCAGACGTGGGATTGACGTAAGGCCGCAACTATTTTATATAAATAGTGCGTAAGTCGGGCTTGAACTTAAGACCTCCTAGATCTGATACTATATTGAACAGCAGCGCTAGCCAATTGAACAAAAAATCTGAACTGATAGAAAGGGCTAGGCTATATGTTTAACACCCTCATTTTCCAGTACAAATAGAACCACTAGTTCAAACACCTGGTCCTGCTGTGGCCTGGAGCAGTGAATTCTCCGGCGATGTGTATAGTCGGCGGTCCATCGTTGCCAGCCAGATAATGCTTGGCCCGTGCCGTGCTGAGCAGAGTACTACGGCCCGGTGGTACAAGCATCAGCACTTGTCATAATCGTAGTCTTGGTAAACCCAACTGAAAATGGAAGCCCAACCAACCAACCAACCAACTAAATGTGCAACAATTTACTCTAGTCCTTGGCAGGAAGAAGACACATACCGGTACTGACCTCAAGTGCTAGCTACATACATTCATATATATCAGATCATCAAACAATTAAGATTCATGTATATGCTTACATCCGTGGTCTCTCGGGAAACCACATCCGTGATCTTTGGAAGCAGTGGATAAGAATGGATGCAAATGCCGGTGTGATGTTTTTTGCTTGCAGACCACCAAGAGACTGGACCATGCACACAGACATACTTACAATACACACTTGCAGTAGTCGTAGACCTACACACGATGCTCCCATGTGTGCTGTCTCAGCGGACAAGCCCTTTCGACATTGATTGCTTGACATTTCAATTTCATTTTTGGTGTGTCCACTTGGTTCAGAAGTGGAGTAAGTATGTAACACACAGTAGAAATCTGGAGCTGAATTGGAGCACCAAGTTGCCTGAAGCTGCTGTCATAGATAGATATCACATGGATGCCAGGTTATCCATGAAGAGGATGGAGGAAGAAGGGGCATCCAGCAGGGCCAAGCAGATGCGAACAAAACGAGCCAACAAGATAGTATGGATTCTTGCCTCGCCTGCCTGTAGCAACGTCGTCGTTTGTCCATACCTCGCGTCGTCGTCTGCCTGCGAATGTTGCCAAATCCGATATCCTCGCCAAAAAGGCGGGAGGAAGAAGACGAACGCGTGGTGACAGGACGTACGTCCACCTCCAATTCAACCTACGGCGACGACGAATCACTATTTTTTCCGTGCTGAATGAACGGTCATCGATGGCGATGGGGGGGATGATGTCGATGTTGCAACAGTCTGCGACTGTGTCCGTGCGTACACGGAAAACAATGGATCGGAGATTGGGCGCTGAATCCAGTAAACATAAATAAGCTGCATTTGTATACATTTTCAACAATCGTAGCAGTAAAAACGAATGGAAAGAAGAAGCTTTTTTACAGTCTCGATCACGAGCAGGAAAGATGGGGGAAGAACGAATCGAACATCGAAGCCTAGCTAACTGTTAGCAGATTAATGGTGGCGGTGTCAACGGATCAAGTCGGGAGCGGCAGCTAGCAGAGCTCGCTGGCTTGGTTATTGACCTTGTAGATGACGAGAAAGCAGGGGAGCACGGCGCGGCTGTCGAGCACCACGAGCTCGCCGCCGCCTGCGTCCACGGAGTCGTACTCGCCGGCGTGGCACGAGTGGTCGGCAGCGCGCCGGACGCGGCCGGCGATGACGCGACACACCAGCATGCCCCTGCGGCTCGGGGCGCCGCCTCCAGCGCCGGCGTCCGCCGCGCCGCTGCTGGCAAACGTGCGCACGGCCGACGACGGCCCGGTGGTGGCGACGGCGGCGCAGATCACCTCGCCGCCGAGGCCCCCGGTTTCCGCGGCGCGGCACTGGAACCGCATCATCTCGTTGCCGTCGGCGGCGCACCGCGCGTCGGCGCCCCGGGCAAGGATGGCGGCGGCGCGCGCGTCCTCGAAGCGCGCCACCGCGCGCGCCGTGCTGCGCACCCGGAACAGCGCCTCCACCTCGGCCTCGGGCGCGTGAGGGCCCCATCCGGAGGCGAAGATGAGCTCGACGACGCGCCGCGACGAGTGGCCCTCCGGCAGCTCCGTCATTGCCAGGAACGCCGAGCTCGGGCGCGCAGGGGACGGCGCGAGCTGCGTCGGCTGCTGGGGCTTCCTCTTCTTCTTCCCAGGCTTGGACGTGGCCTTCTTCTTCTCTCTCGCAGGCGTGTCCTTGTCCGTGGAGCTTTGGCTACGCCTCTCCCTGCTCAGCGGTAATGCCGATGCGACCGAAGCCTTGACGGGCGGCGGCGGGTGCTTCTTGGGCAGCAGCGGCAGGGTGTACACGTCGTCGGCGACGGCGCTGGACTTGCAGCTGAGAGAACGCGCGCGCACCCACGCCGTCGCCATTGCTGGGGGCCGGACGGAGACGTGGCTGGGCGGGCGGCGTCCGGCGCGTGCGTATAAGAAGCAGCGCAGGACGCGGCGAGCTAGACGAGTTTGTTGGCCTTGCAGCCGCGGTCACTTCAGCAGCTCGCGCTCAGCGGCTCTGGGCGTTATTATTACACCCGAAAGTGCTTCCCTCTGCTCTCACCGACGCGTGGGCCATCCTCACAGTGTCACGGCCCAGCCCATGACCGACTCCACACAACAGAAGGCCCAGACCCAAGCAGACGAGGGACGGCTTGCCGCAGCGGACACGCAAGCATAAAAGGAGGCGATCATCTTGGAGAAGGGGAGAAGAAGAAAGAGGAGAGCAGAAACACCCTGTAATTTACCTTCAAATCCTGTTGTATCTCCCAAACTGGTGAATTCTGTATCGAATCCCTAGTAAGGGCGTAACAATTGGTATCAGTCGCCTTCGATTCCGGTCCGCGCTTGATCAGTAAATCCGTCTGTGGTTGGTCGTGATCCTCGGATTGCAGCCATAAATCCTATCTCTCGGTAGATCGCGTGTTCTAGGCTTCGATCTGGCGCCACGGAAGAACCCTACGGTGGTGGAGACACAAATCGCGACGGCCATGGCGACCGTTGAGGAGCAGAACATCTCTACCAACGCCAAGCTCGACGACTTGGCTGAGAAGATGTCGAAGTTCACGGACTGGATGAAGACCATGACGGACACCACGTCCGAGCTCGCGAAGAACACGGCGTTCCTCAAGCTCCGCGCGGAGGACACGGCGTCCCGCATCGGCCTCCTGGAGGCGAACGCGGCGGCGCACCGCAGCGATGGTGGGGAGCCGATCACGCCGACGACCACCGTCGTGTCGATCGACGCCGACAAACAGCCCAGCGGGCGTGGCGAGGCACATCTTGCACGGGGGCAAGGTCCGGGAGTCACACGACTCTCCGATCTTCCTCCCGGCACGGGTACGTTCCGTTCCGCCCCTAACCTGTTCGATCGGGAGCCTGACCCAGACGGGCACCGTGCACATCACCACGTTCAACATCGTTCCTTCACAAGCACACCTAAGATGGATTTTCCTAAGTTTGATGGGGATGACTATCAGATCTGGATTGATAATTGTGAGTTGTACTTTGACATTTACGGTGTTTCGCCGCACATGAAGGTCAAGTTCGCAGCCCTGAACATGGTCGGGAACGCTGCTCTATGGCTCAAAACCATTCAAAAACGCCACAAATTTGTTCACTGGGGAGAGATGTGTGAGGCTGTGATTGAGCGGTGGGGAAAAAACAAACACACGTATTACATGCGGCAAATGCTGTTACTGGCACAGTTAGGCACAGTACAGGAGTACACTAGCAAATTCAATACTCTCAAACATCAAATCCTGTTAGAGGACCCTTACACTAGTGAAGTTTTCTTTGTCGAGCGTTATCTCGCTGGCCTGCGTGCCGACATTCGTACTGCTATTGTTCTCCATTGCCCTGTTGAAACAGAAACTGCTAGTTTGTTGGCTACCCTGCAGGAAACTGAATTGGCTACGGACAAGCTGCAAGCGAATCACAAGTTTTCACACAAAGAGAAGACCAAATCCTATGGGGAAAAGTACAAGGCTGTCAGCAGTTCAGGAGATGCTAAGAAATCAGAAGGGTCTCGTTGGGATGACAAGTTGGAAGCTCTGCGCACATATCGCAAGTCTAAAGGGTTGTGTTTCACTTGTGGGGAGAAATGGAACCGAGCACACAAATGTCCTGCCCAAATTCCCTTGCACATGATGGAGGAATTGCTGGAAGTGTTACAAGTTGATGGGGACGATGATAGGGCATCAACACAAGAGACATCTGACTCTGAAACTGATCTTATGCTCCTATCGGCAACATCGACACAAAGGCAGAGACGTACAATGCGACTTCATGGCATGATTGGCAAGAAGCATGTTCTGATATTGGTTGATTCTAGAGCCAACGCATCCTTTGTCAATGCTGACTTGACAGAGGAACTAGGTACAAAGCTGGAGGACACTGCACCCGCCAAATTTGTAGCAGCAAATGGTGCTCCATTGGTTAGTTCGCAAGTGCTGCCGCATGTCCAATGGTTCTGTCAAGGACAGACATTTACACAAGATTTCCAGGTGCTTCCATTGCCCTGTTATGATATTATTTTGGGTGCAGATTGGCTTGAGGATCATAGCCCGATGTGGGTGCATTGGAAAAAGAAATGGATGAAATTCACTCATCAGGGTCGGCGGGTGCGACTGGAAGGCATTCAGGAGGAACAGCAGCCATGTCGTCCAGTGTCAGCTGCAAAGTTACATGGCCTGCTGCGGCGCGGGGCCATTGTGGAATGCATTCAGGTTCAGCCAGTTCACCAGGAGGCAGACCTGCACTCCCTGACGATTGACGACACACTCGAAGCCGTTCCAGTGACAGTACAGGCGCTGCTCACTGAATTTGACTCTCTGTTCCAGGAACCGGTGGATTTGCCGCCTCGCCGAGCTTGCGACCATCAAATTCCACTTGTGCCAGGGGCTCAGCCGGTGAATGTGCGTCCGTACCGTTATGCGCCACACCAGAAATCAGAAATTGAGAGGCAGGTGCGCGCGATGTTACAACATGGCACGATCCGGCATAGCTCCAGTCCCTTCGCATCCCCTGTTCTGCTCGTGCGCAAGAAGGACGGGTCATGGCGTTTCTGTGTCGATTACCGCCAGCTCAACTCTCTCACGGTGAAGAACAAGCACCCGATGCCAGTGGTGGACGAGCTATTGGATGAATTGGCGGGCGCGAATTGGTTCAGTAAGCTGGATTTGAGCTCGGGCTATCACCAAATTCGAGTGGCAGAGGGCGACGAGCACAAAACTGCGTTCCGCACGCACCAAGGCCTTTACGAGTTCTTGGTGATGCCCTTTGGTCTGACGGGCGCGCCCGCAACTTTTCAGAGTGTGATGAATCGAATCTTCGATAAGCTTCTTCGCCATGGAGTCCTGGTGTTCATGGATGACATCCTCGTGTACACGCACACGTTGGAGGAGCATGTGAAGCTTTTGCGGCAGGTCCTCTGCCTGCTCCAAGACAACCAGCTGTTGATCAAGAAATCGAAATGCCTCTTTGCGCGATCCTCTCTGGAGTATTTGGGTCACGTGATTGGGGGCGCAGGTGTGGCCACTGACCCTGCAAAGGTTGCAGCTGTTCGTACTTGGCCAATTCCCCGCAATTTGAAGGAACTTCGCGGCTATCTGGGATTCACGGGGTATTACCGCAAGTATATGAGGCATTACGGTATCATTAGCCGCCCGCTCACGGAATTGCTCAAGAAAGGCGTACAGTTTCAGTGGACGCCGGCGGCGGAGACTGCTTTTCGTACACTCCAGACCGCTCTCATTCAGGCTCCGGTGCTTGCTGTCCCAGACTTCACTCAGCAGTTTGTGATCGAGACTGATGCTTGTCAATATGGGGTGGGAGCCGTGCTAATGCAGAATGGGCACCCGCTAGCGTACTTAAGCAAGGCACTGAGCAGGAAGAATCAAGCGCTGTCGACTTATGAGAAAGAATGCCTAGCTATTCTTCTGGCCGTCGACAAATGGCGGTCGTATTTGCAGCACCAGGAGTTCGTCATTCGCACTGACCAGAAAAGTTTGCTTCACTTGACAGAGCAGCGATTGACAACAGGAATACAGCACAAGGCCTTCGTCAAGCTCATGGGCTTGAGCTACAGGATTCAGTACAAAAAAGGGGTGACGAACGCAGCGGCCGACGCCCTATCGAGACGAACCCACGCTGACACATTCTTGGCGATATCGGCAGCAGAACCAACTTGGCTGCAAGTATTGGTGAACGGGTACGAGGACGATCCGGCAACCAAGCAGCTGTGGGCAGAATTATGCGTGACTGGCTCCAATGATAAAGGGTATACGCTGCAGCAGGGAGTCATTCGTTTCCAGGACAGGATTTGGGTGGGCAACAATATGACAGCACAGCAACATATTCTTCAGGCCTTACATGCGAGTGGAATTGGAGGACACTCTGGCGTATTGGCCACGTACCAACGCGTCAAACGAATGTTTGCATGGCCCAAGTTGAAGCAAACAGTCATAGCATATGTGAGCACTTGTCCTACTTGCCAGCAGGCCAAAACAGAGCATACAAAGATCCCAGGTTTGCTGCAACCACATGATATCCCACCGTTTCCGTGGCACACAATTAGCTTGGATTTTGTGGAGGGGTTACCCAAATCCCATGGTTTCGATGTCATACTTGTGGTGATTGACAAACTAACCAAGTATGCACATTTCCTGCCACTGAAACATCCCTACACTGCTGCAGGAGTTGCTGCCCTATTCTTAGATGGCATCTACAAGTTACATGGGTTGCCACAGTGCATCATCTCTGACAGAGACAAAGTTTTCACCAGCACATTGTGGCAGGAGCTGTTCAAAGCAACGGATACGCAACTGATGATGAGTTCAGCATACCATCCTCAGACAGATGGCCAGACTGAGCGCCTGAATCAATGCCTGGAAGCCTTTTTGCGGTGCTCAGCTCATTCCACACCTGCCCAATGGTCCAAATGGCTTCCTCTCGCGGAATACTGGTACAACACCTCTTACCACTCAGCGCTCCAGCGTTCTCCATTTGAAACTTTGTATGGCCATGTTCCTCGCCATTTTGGCACACCAGACCCAGCGCAGACTACGGCGGCCGACCTGGAGACCCTGCTCAGGGACAGGGAAACAACCATGGCATTGCTGCAACAGCAACTGCTTCGCGCCCAGGAACGCATGCGACGTCAGGCAGACAAGCATCGAGTGGAGCGCTCATTTCAGGTGGGGGATCAAGTCTATTTGAAGCTACAGCCCTACATCCAAACTTCAGTGGCTAGGCGCAGTACACAGAAGCTGTCATTCAAGTTCTACGGGCCATATAAGATTCTGAAGAAAGTGGGAGCCGTTGCTTACAAGCTGGAACTCCCTCAGGGCAGCCGCATTCACGATGTCGTCCACGTCTCCCAGCTCAAACGGCATCTGCCACCGCAGCACCAGGTGAGCGACATCAGCACCATTTCATTCTTGACATCTGATGCTTCTGTCCAGCCCTTGGCCGTGTTGGCGTCGAGATCCATCCAGCGGGGCGGCGTTGCTGTTCCACAAGTGAAGGTGACCTGGGACACAGCATCACCACCATCTACGACATGGGAGGACAAGAACAGTCTGCGACAGCGATTTCCGCAAGCACTGGCTTGGGGTCAAGCCAGCTCTCAAGGGGGAGGGCATGTCACGGCCCAGCCCATGACCGACTCCACACAACAGAAGGCCCAGACCCAAGCAGACGAGGGACGGCTTGCCGCAGCGGACACGCAAGCATAAAAGGAGGCGATCATCTTGGAGAAGGGGAGAAGAAGAAAGAGGAGAGCAGAAACACCCTGTAATTTACCTTCAAATCCTGTTGTATCTCCCAAACTGGTGAATTCTGTATCGAATCCCTAGTAAGGGCGTAACACACGGGTGGGTCCGGATGGCAGATGAAGCGGAAAGTATCGCAGCCTTTTTTTCTGTTCGGATTTTCTTTCTCGTTTACTTCTGAAAAGAAATCCGTCGCCTTTGCCTGAATCTGGATCGTTCTTTTGGCCTTTTGGTGATGGTATTGCTTTCGTGCTTTGCAAGCAGGAAATCTCTCCATCTCGTTGGATGGTGACGAATTTCTCTCTTTTAAGTATTTATATAATATAGATCCTGATTTTGCAGCAATGTTTTGTGTTTTCTCGCTCTCACTTGATCTGGACAATGATATCTATCATTGAAGAGTGTATGTATGTATGTATCGATTATTGAACTCAACATACTGTAGCATATCTTGACGGTAGAGTATTACTTTATTCGCAACGAATGTCGTGTATAGCGACGAGTGGCAAATAATAATGCGCCAATGCTCAAGCATGTATCATGCGCCACATTTTCCTAATTAAGAGCAACGAAATGATGCCGGCTACACCATTACTATCTAAAGGATCAGAAATTCAGAATTAGTGAGGTCTTGAGCTAAATAGGTACCAGCTAATTAGTGTACTTGCGTGCAACAAACAAACCGTTGACATGGAGTTAATTCCAATTAGTGAGCACCGTGGTTCTCGATCAGCATTTTGCACAAGCAATTGACCTCGACTACGAAATGCATCTGCTTGACGATCCTGTACATCTTCGATAGAATATAGTAGTGGTACATTTCATGTAAAAAGAAAGAATATAATACATTCCGCGCATGTTACTAACGAATTCAATTAGTACTAATACACCAGCATGCATGATGCAATCCTAACCACGTGAAGGTAGACCTGGTCGAAATTAATTAGGCATTTCAACTCTAGTGTTTACTACTCCAGTTAAATGGACAGATACATGGTCAAGATATTAATTAAGGTAATAATGTAGTTAGTTTATGAGGACAAGTAATGCTGGCTAGCTTAGATGAGAAGGTACGTGGCTCTTGAGTCTATGCTATGGCCGAGACATTCTTTCGTTGGTCTTTCAGACGCTGAGACCGCCTTGATTAATTTGTTGAACGGCCACATCAGGTTTGGTGGAGGAAGCTCTCTTTTTGCGTGTGTGTGTGTGTGTTACTGGGAAGTGGAGGAGGTAGCTTTGCACGGCACAATAGACATGGAAATCGAAGGCGATCTATATGGAGTAAAATGGAACGAACACGGACACGCATTCAAGTTGAAGTTCAACGTATTAGTTGGGACGGACGCTTCCACTCGTTGTCGCATAGTTAATGGGCTAGGACGACTACTCCCCAAAACACAAGTGTTGGTTACTTGGCTGTACTACTACCTATCCACGAACATATACATATATCCGGTATTAACTGAGTATAAACACTGTTGGTCACTACTAGCTACTCTGATATACCTACACATGAGACAGATACACATATCATAGCCGTTGGCAATGAAATCGTGAACAGTAGCTCGTTAATGCCAAAGAAAAGATGCACATGGCCGCCCCTTTAAATGGATAGAGCAAAATGCATAGTTAGTAACGACTCCCTTCGTTCCTTAATATAAGAAGATGTTTTCGCTATTACATTGTAGGTTATATACGAAGTGAAATGACACACTAAAAAATATCTAGATGCATACAAATCTAAAAAAGTGAGAAAACTAAAACATCTTATATTAAGAAACGGAAAGAGTACTAGTTAATTGGTTCAAGTTTGTTTGATAGTGCAGATCGATGCAGGCTCCACCGTGTCGATTATATCATGTCTTGTGAATATATACTTGGTTTTTCAGCTGCTGCTCATGACCGACACCGGCCATCTCTTCCATACAAAAGGAAAGTGATGGAATAACAGAATGAAGAGTAAAGGTGGTAACAAAGGGCAGGAAAGAGCCATGGAAAGTCTCCACCTTTCTGGTAGCGGAATATTCATCCATTGGGAAGGAGCAGTGGGATATTCAGCCAAAAAACAAAGAAGAAAGGGGATGACCCGGGAAAGAAGATGATAAGAAAAGGGGATGGCAACAAAAGGAGTGCCCGCAAATGCAAAGCGCTCGTGTCGCTCTCGCCATCTCGTGTGTGCAAATGGGCCGAGGAACAGAGGCTTTTGCTTTGGGCTGTGTAATTGGCGTTTTGCGTTAGTTTCAGTAGGCTATAATTTTCAGGGACCAGTACCGTACCTTTTTTACGGCACTGGTAAAAAAAAAAACTATAGCAAAAACTATTTTATGATAGGCCTTCTTCTGAGACAATGCAGGGTACTATGGCTGCATTTTGTGTTTATCTAAGCAAGGATACGGTTGAAGGGCTTAATAATCATTAATTCAACTCGATCAACTGTACCATATATACAGAAAGGTCGAACAGTGACCTGTTGCAGTAATTATCCGTGGTGTCCATCACCAAGCACGTACCACGTTTTCCTAATTAAGGGCAACAAGACGTCCTAAAGCAACGCGTAATGGCGTAGCCGAGGACATCTTGTTGCCCTTAATTGGGAAAACGCCTTGCAGCCGGGCACGATGGCAACAAGACGTCGTCGGCTACGCCAGTACTAGGAGCGAGATCATTAGCTAGCTTGCAACAAACCGTTGACACGTACTCCTAGTTAATTAAATGGCTTGCAGCATTTTGCACAAGCCAAAATGCACCGACAAAAAATATATCATGGCACGATTCTCTCGATTCGTTTGATATTGTATTTCCTTGAATTAATATATGCATTCCCTTGCACGTTACCTGGTACCGATTTTAGAGTTAATAATACACCGAATACGGGTACTAACCACGTGAATTGAAGATGCACGTGATCAAAATTAGGTAAGAATTAAGTAATATTGAATCACAAGGTCGGGTCTCCCGAACAGTTCCCCTCCTCTCCTCCCACACACGCACTGGCGACTAGGGTTCGTCGCCTTCCGTCGGCGCCGCCGCCGATCTGCCTCGCTTTTGTGGCCTCCGGGTCATGGAGCGGGGTGGATCTAGGCCCCCATCAGCAGGAGGGCTCCGTTTTTCCTGTTTTCAGGGTTCAACTTTGGTGGAGCGGCGCTCAGGTGGTGGTGCCGGAGTTGCTTTCAATAAGGTCTCCCCGGCTTCAACCCCATCTCGATTGCGACGCAGAGAAACTTGTGGAAATGGTGTGGTCTTCAGGTGCTTCTTCTGGCGGTGGGGATCTTCAGATCGTCAACGAGTTTCATCGGCAGTTCACCCTCTTCTTTGTCTCCGGGACGGAAGTAATCTTCTTGATTCGTTCGACGACTTCCTGTCCGCAACCAACAACGTCAGGCCGGCTCAAGGAGGAGCGGCGGCGCGCCGTGAACATGTTCTGAAGGTTGAAGATGAAGGGCTTCTCAAGGATTTCATTATAATTTTCATTGTTTTAGGTGCTTTGTACTGTTCGATGTTTCTTTTAATGTCAAGGTCTTTTTTTAACATGAGAGAAAGAATGTATAGTGAATGATTAAGTTGGTACTACTAATTTCAATCACAAGGATTGCCGTAGTTTTTTTCTAACCAGGAAAGGCCCCGAAAAATGGAATAAACCACATTGTTTTAAACCATATGAGGTTATATTTTAGCAGTTAGGTCCTCAGAAAGGACATAAAATGCAAAGTAGTCCCGAAGTTTTGCAGAAAGGACTTTAATCGAAGATAAAGTTTGTGAAAATAATAGGTAGAGTATTGCACATCGTCTACGGCTGGTGTGTATTGTATTATATATGGGTAAGTTACATGAGTTAGTTACATGATTGGATCACCGTATACAACTGCAGTTAGAGTCCTAATACAATACAATGTCTATCACCCTCCCTCAATCTCAATCGTGCCATGAACGTTGAGATTGCGCTTACAAGAAGTAAACAGCGGTAGCGGAAGGGGCTTGGTGAATATATCAGCTAGCTGGTCCTTGGAGGAGATGAAGCGTATCTGAAGCAACTTCTGAGCCACCCGTTCTCTGACAAAATGAAAGTCAACCTCTATATGTTTAGTGCGAGCATGAAACACCGGGTTAGCAGGAAGAAACGTTGCTCAAATATTGTCACACCAAAGTATAGGTGGGTGACGTTGAGACACTCCAAGTTTACCAAGCAAGGCCTGTACCCAGATCAACTCACCAGTAGCATTAGCAAGAGCCTTGTACTCATACTCTGTACTGGAGCGAGAAACTGTAGCCTATTTTCTGGCACTCTAGGTAACAAGATTACCGCCATAGAAGATGGCAAATCCCCCCGTCGACCGTCTGTCGTCGGAGCTGCCAGCCCAGTCAGCATCAGAGAAGTCAGACAAAAGATCAGGATCACCAGTAGAAGGTCGAAGAAGCAGACCGTTAGACAGAGTAGCTTTGACATAACGGAGTATGCGCTTAACTGCCGACCAATGAGAACACCGAGGGGCATGCATGATGATACTAACACACCTTATTCACCACAAATGACAAGTCGGGTCATGTCATAATGAGGTACTGTAGTCCTCCAACAATACTCAGCAGATAGCAGTGTACCATCAGTAGCTGAAAGCCTCTCAGAGGATGCCATAGGAGTAGAAATAGGAGCACACTTGGTCATCCCAGCACGCCGCAGAAGCTCGGTCGCATATTTGCATTGACTCATCAAAAGATCACGTCCCAGTGTATGAACCTCAATACCAAGGAAATAGTGTAGAGGACCAAGATCTTTGAGAGGAAAAATATTACCGAGCTGACGAACCAGACGATCAGTAGCCATCGATGAGGAGCTCACCACAATGATGTCGTCCACATAGACAAGCAGGTATATGATAGTGTCTGGTCGGCGCAGAATGAACAAGGATGTATCGGCAGTAGAGGTTGTAAAGCCAAGATCAGCAAGAACAGAACTTAAGCGAGCATGCCAGGCACGAGGCGCTTGCTTCAGCCCATAGAGAGCTTTATCAAGTTGACAAAGGTGACTGGAACAGGTAGGATCCTCGAAGCCAGGAGGCTGGCGCATAAAGACTTCCTCCTCAAGAACACCATGTAAGAATGCATTCTGTATATCCAACTGGCGAAGATGCCAGCCCTCAGAGAGAGAGAGAGAGAACCATGGATAGCAACAGGCGGATAGTAGCAGGTTTAACAACAGGACTGAAAGTATCCTTATAGTCCAAGCCATACCGTTGTTTGAACCCCTTGGCAACAAGACGTGCCTTGTATCTCTTAATAGAACCATCAGCTTCTTCTTAATCTTGAAGACCCATTTTGAATCAATAATATTCACACCAGACCGGGGAGGAACGAGACGCCATGTATGGTTGTTCTGAAGAGCAGTGAATTCAGTCTCTATTGCGGTGCGCCAATGGGGAGAGGAAAGAGCTGCTCGGTAGTCACCCGGTTCTTTATACAATAGAGTAGGATCATCGGTGAGAGTAACGCTCCATGCAATGGCACCGTTAGTGCGGTTCTTCGGCTGACGAACACCACACTACAACCGAGTAGTGGGACCAGTCGGGCCGGGCCGTGACACAGGAGGAGCAGCAGCGGGAATAGATGCCGCCGGGGTGGGCGACACGGAGGTATCGGCCGCTGAAGCAGCAGTTGTTGGCGAGGCGGGAAGCACAGGCGAGAGAGGCGGCCCAGCAGCTTCGAGCGTCGCATAGCTGTCAGCCGCGCCGGGCGACAGCAGCCGAGAGGCCGAGGGCCGCGTAGACGGGCCGCTCGCAGCTGCATCAGGCGACGCGCTGCTGGCAGTGCGTGAGGGCGTAGACGGGTTGGCGTCGGGGGCCCCAGCTGCATTGGGAGTCAGCCGAGCCATGCAGCCGCGCTGCGTCCATCGGAGCATGATCGACGTGATGAGCGGCTGGTGAGTCGTCGAGTAGTTCCATATGCGCACCACGACCATATCATGCACCATGGTTAGCTAACAGTGTAGGGGAGTATGCAGCATCAACAAATTGGTCAGAATGCAATGGAGTTATGGATGACATTGGGGGTTCAGGTGTAGAAGCGAGGTGAGAGAAGGGAAAAACCATCTCATCAAACACAACGTCACGAGAGATGTAAACTCTATTGGTAGGAATATGTAAGCACTTGTAGCCTTTATGGATGGAGCTGTAACCAAGGAAGACACACTGTTTAGAGCGAAACTCAAGTTTCCGATTATTGTAGGGACGGAGGTGTGGCCAACAAACACACCCAAAGACCTTAAAAAAATATGTAGTCAGGTGTTTCACCTAGTAGGTGTTCAAGGGGAGTTTGCATATGAATAACACGAGTAGGTAGACGATTAATGAGAAAACACGCCGTAGAGAAGGCATCGCTCCAAAAAGGGAAGGAACCAAAGCATGCGCTAAAAGGGTTAAACCGGTCTCTATAATATGACGGTGTTTACGTTCAGCAGTATCATTTTGTTGACTTGTATGTGGACACGAAACTCGAGGAGAGATGCCAATATTAGAAAAGAATTTGTTCAACTTAATGTACTCACCACCCCAGTCACTCTGGACATGAATAATTTTTCGATTTGACAGACGTTCAACATGCTGTTGGAATTGTAGAAAATGTGGAACACATTAGATTTATGCTTAAGAAGATAAAACCATGTAAAATGACTGTAAGCATCAATAAAGCTGACATAAAACTGCTGTCCACTAACTGAAGTTTGAACAGGACCCCAAACATCAGAATAAATAGTTCCAAGAGGTGCAGTAGCGACACAACTCAATACAGGAAAAGGTAACTGATGACTTTTGCCCTGCTGACAGGCATCACAAACTACAACATTATTGACTGACAAAGATGGAAGCTCATGGCGATGTAAGACATGTTAAACTATTGGAGTGGCTGGATGACCTAGACGCGAGTGCCACTGATCTCGTGACACCCTGATACTGCTGAAGACTTGTTTCACGGACTCGAAGTTGAGATTATAGAGACCTCCACGAAGCCCTCCTCTAAGCAGAACCTCCCTCGTAGCCCGATCCTTAATAAGAAAATACCATGGGTGAAACTCAAAGAACACATTGTTCTCATATGCAAACTTTTGGACAGAGAGTAGGTTACGTGTAACAGACTGAACATGTAGAATATTTTTGAGTTGTAGTGAATTGGATGATGTAGGAATTGTAGACTGACCAATATGTGTAATGCGCATACCTGTGCCATTGGAAGTTTGGACATGATCCCTCATAGTAAGCTTGTTGAGATCGTTGGTGATGTGGTCCGTCGCGGCAGTGTCAGCATACCATTGTGGATCAATCTGGTAGGAGGTAGTAGTCCCGCTATTGGTCGCGGTGTAGGCAGCACCGCCGCTCGGCGGGTTGATAACAGCAATCTGGCGATCCATGTTGCGTCCGTCGTTGCCGACGCCGAGGTAGTTGGATTGGAACCGCTTGAAGCAACAGGAGGTGACGTGCCCCACCTTCCCGCATATCTGACATACTGGGCGGTTGCCACCGGCAGGACCTGGGGCGGGTGCGGCGGCTGGATGGCCTGCAGGGGGCCCCGCACGGCCACCACCAGTGGGCGGCTGGTTGCCACGACCTCCACCAGGGCGCGCCGAGTAGTTGGCGTGGTGGACGTCGACGCGGAGTTCGGCGCGCCGGTTCTCGACATGCTGCTCCACGTTCAGTAGTTGCGCATACACATCACACATCAGCATAGGGTCCGTAATCGGGCGTACACCAATATGATCAGTGAGCGCATCATAGTCTATGTCGAGGCCGTCGAGGAGGTAGGAGTTGAAGTAGGTGGTGGTCGTCTTGTCCAGCTTCTTGCACTTGGAGAGGGCGGTACGAAGCTGCATGACACGCGAGGTAGACTGCGTGGAGAAGCTCCCCTCCAGCATCTCCCACGCCTCCTATGACGTGGTGGCAAGCATGACCATCCCGATCACCCCTTCTGTAAGGGAGGAGACGATGGCGGAGAGAATCGCCTGATCCTGCTGATGCCAAGCACCATACTTCGGGTTGGCGATGGTGGCAGGTTCTTGAGAGTCCTTCGTCTTGTACTCCGGGTTGGGGATCTCGGCGTCCGGGCAAGCGAGAGTCCCATCGATGAACCCGTAGATGAGGTTGCCTTGGAGAATCAGAACGAACTGGGTGCGCTAGTAGAGGTAGTTCTCGCCATTGAGCCGGATGGTGATGGAGTTGTTGATGACGATTGGCGTGGTAGGGATCCGCGACGCCATGGTAGCCTTCCCGGAGCCAGTGGCGGACGAGCCACCAAAACTTCTAGCGCAGCTGTTGGAGAAGGACATGCCGACAACTGTGGGTGAAGGCGGTAGCGGGCTGTAGGGTAGGATAGGGGGCAGGGCGGCGGCCTAGGTAGGGTAGGGCGGCGGCGCTACTAGCGATCTCAACGTGAGATCGATCAATAGTAGGCGGAAGTGAAACGTGAGCCGATCGCGGGTTCTGATACCATATTGAATTGATGCACTGCCAACTAATCCAAAAGTCCAAACTGATGGAAAGGGCTATAGGTAATATATTAGTTGGCTAGTGCATCAATTCAATAAAGTTCACGAAGGGGTCCTTCTCCATCGATGTTGAAGAGAAACTTCGGGACATGGCCGCCTGCGCCATGACCTGGAACAACACCACTTTTGATGGAGCAAGTTGAGGAAGCCATCCTGAAGCGGAAGAGCCTCCGCCTTGGCTTGCTAACCTGCAAGTAGAAGAAGCCATGACGACGATGACAGATGAACACTATGTGGCTAACATCGTTGTTGTTTTCTCTCTGGATGAAGATCCATGATATAGCTAGCCTTTTTTTCTTCATCAGATAGTGTCAACGTCCATGTGCCATTTTCTTGTTAAAGGAGTTGGTTCGTTGATCTGCTATGGAGATGATGCCCTTTTTTTTTGAGCAACACTACGGCGGGTAGAGCCAGCCTGAACTTTATATATCAACAATCAGCCAAGGTACAAGTTTTATTACAAGGAAGGGGATTCGGGGATTCAAAAGCCATAGCCTAGGGTGGTTCATAAGGGGTACACCAGGATTTGAGACATTCAGCAATGGTGGCAGAGCGACAGCGGTAAGCCCAAAGATGGATATCTTCGGTGCATCTTCGGACAACAATAGGGAGAGGTTCGTCGACGCCGTTGAAGACTAGTGCATTGCGGCGCTTCCAGATGTTCCAAAGGATGGCTGTGGTGATGGTGGACCCAAAATATGATTGACTTCGAGCCAGCCAAAGGTCATGAATACGGGTGCTATGTGTCTCAGCCTCGTTGGGAAAGAAGAAGTCCCAGATTTGTCGGGCTCGGTGGCATCCCACCAGCAAGTGGTCAACATCTTTGACCAGGCTGCAAGAGGGACAGTTGGGCGAGCTCCCCTGAAGGTGCCGGAAGCGACGCTCATTCGTCGGTAGGCGGCCGCGCCGGACGAGCCAGTTGAAAAAACTGCATTTTAGGGGGGGGGGGGGGAGCATTCCTCCAGACCAGCGTAGCTTGATCATCAGTCGGTAGCATCCTGAAAAAATTGGCATAGAATCTTTTGTTCGAAATGCATTTGTTAGTATAACGGCATAGGCGAGTATCAAATTGTTCCGGCTGAAGTTGGATGTCCTCAAGGATAGTCGTAAGAGTGGAGAGCTCAGAGGTGGCAACGTTAGTTATCCTGGGGACGAGGTACTGCGAAAGAGAAGAGTTGAAGACCGAGAGACGCTGATATTTGGGCGAGTAAAGTGGGAGAACAAGGCAGGGAACTGCTCAGCGAGAGGGGCACCGTCATGCCATCTGTCGAGCCAGAAGGCCGTGGTGGTGCCGTTTCCAATGGTGACCACAGAGTGGAGACGGAAAGGGGTTAGAGTGGACATAATCTCTTTCCAAATGGGAGTATCGAGGGAGTGGGGCTCGCCGAGGTCGTGGCGGGTGGACCATCCATAGAACCACTGAAGCCAACATATCCATGGGGTATCAGCAGAAGAGTGAAGCTTGGCGATGAATTTAAAGAGAAGGGCGGAGTTTTGTTTGGGGATGGAGAGGACGCCAAGATCACCCTGGGGNAAAGATAACATGTAAAGAAATGAAGCACAACCTATAGATGTTGAAATCTTCATCTGTCGACAAGGGAATATTGAAGTTGGATGTTGCATTACATGTGCATTTTGAGTTCATTTTGAGTTGAAATGGTGAAACTCATTCTCCCGTTTCCATTCTCTCTCCCCTTCGCACCGCTTTAGAGTTTTCTGTGATAAACTGAGCCAAACCCGAGCCTCTCCCGCAGCGTAGTCTATCGGGGATGGCAGAGGGGAGGTGCTGGAAGATACACTGTATATAGTAGTGTAGGCTTGTGCTTGTAGCTCTTGTGGATGTTATGCCGGTCGTTAGGAGTGGAATGCTGGAGCTTCAGGACTAGATCGGGTGCGTCCCGACGATTCTTTCTCTTCAAGCAGTGCTCCAACGGCTGGAGCCGGAGGTGGGGAAGAAGGTCATTGCTGACATCTCCTTGAATAAGGTTTGTGGTCTCGGCTGTGATCAGACTCTTCGTTGCAGCTCGATGGTGTCCTTCTCCCCATGTCAGCGTGCTGCCGACGGGGGTAGGGGGTCAAGCCGGTGCTTGGGGACGAGTTGGATGGCGACGGGGAAGTGTTGTTGTCGTAGTGCTCCCGGAGAAGAACGGTCTCGGTGGCACATGGCTTCTGACTCTGATGGTTAAGGTGGGCCCCATCCACATTGTTGGCGGTGACACCTTTCTTCTTCCCGGTTCCAAGTTGTTCCGTCCCTCGCATCGGCAAAGAAGGTCGTCCTCTATTCTCCACGGTGAAGGAGGACCTGATTGCTTGTTCACGAATAGGTTTACGGTATTCTTTACAAACATTCAGAACTATTCTGCAATTCCTTTGTTTGTTTGGGTTTCTTATGTAGTTTATAACCTCACCTTTGTTAATTAAATCAGCTTCCAGACCGTTCGGGGACTTTCCCATTACAGAAACAGTTGAAATGGTATATATGTATATACTCCGTTCCACATTATAAGTCTTTTTAGCAACCTCGTTTAACTTGCTAAACTGGTTGGGGGAGTGGATGCACAAACCCAACATCCAAGTTCAAGTCCTCACGGACGCGAATTTAGGTTCCTATTTATACTTGAGGATTAGGACTTCCTGATACTCATGCAATTTATCCTGAGGACCAGGCTTGGTTATTAATCAAGATAAAAATCCTGGTACTTATGCTTAATGGCTGTGTGCATCCCTAGTTGGTGCAGAGGCCGGGGAAGTGAAATTCTCCCCCAAAAAGAAACCAATTGGCTACACGGTATAGATTGCATGTTTAGAAAACATATTTGGGTGGGAGCGATCGCTTTATTATGGTCGCTTTGGCTATGTAGAAATGACAGAGTGTTTAACGCTAAAGTTTCTTCTCCAATGCAGGTAATTTTCCGATGTGCTCACTATCTCCGGGAGTGGTCTATTCTTCAGAGTCCGGCTCACCGAGACCTGTTTACAGAGGTTTCCTCGCGGTTGGAGCAAGTGGCGACAGATATTTTTTCCCATCATGGGTGGCAGCATAATCTGCGTATCGGCCCGCCTACACCATAGGATCGATTTTCGTCGCATGTGACAAGTTTTTCCTATGTGTCTTTCTCTCGCCCCTTTCAGCTTTCTATCTCACTACTTCTTCTTATCGGCTGTGTGCATCTTAGATATGCAGAGGTTGGGTGTGGACATTTTCAGTTGTATCTTCTGGATGTAAACTGGTTAAAGTCTAATAAAGCACTCTTTTTCGAAAAACTTATTAAAAAGGCTTACATTGTGGAATGGAGGTAAAATATTCCACTCAAATTTTTATTTGCTACTTGTGTGGTAAAGAGTAGTTTATATTCTTCTCATCACGCAGAGTAAGTATATTATCGTCGTATCACCAAATGAAGCTTGTGTATCCCTTCTGTTGTCTTGGAAGCCATGCCCATGAAGCGTGTAGCAAGCTGATGATCGTTGCAACGATCAGATCCTGAAGGCCTTCTCGATGCTCTCGCGGCGAGCTCCGACGGTCTTGTAGACGCGCATGAAGTCGCGGAACGCGATGCTCTGGTATCTCGCCGGGCTCCCCTCGCCGACGAGCTCCCTGGCCGGCCCCACCACGCAGTCCATGGTCGGCATGATGAACGCCGCCACCGACGTCCTCGCCACGGCGGCATTGGCCACGGCCCTGTGCTCCACGCTCCGGAGCAGCCCGTTGGTGGCGATCTCCAGCTGGTGGCCGAAGTTGATGACGAGGGCGCCCGGGACGGGCTCCACGTCGATCCACCCGCCGCGGTACGACACCTGGAGCCCGCAGACGTTCCCGGGCTGGAGGAGCACGGTGATGAGGTTCCGGTCGCAGTGCGGCGGCAGGCCGAGTGTGAGCCCCGGGTCCGGGCACGGCGGGTAGTGGTTGGCGTTGACGATCACCTCGCCGCCGCTGAGGTCGCCCTCGAAGTAGTCCGGCCGGAGCCCGACGCCCTCGCAGAGGAGCCGCAGGAGCTCCATCCCGACGCTGCGGACCGGGACGATGAAGTGCTCCAGGGCGGGCGCGAGCCCCGCGGGCTTGTCTGGCCACCCGGGCCTGGTGCGCTCGACGGGGTGGCAGGCGAGCCGGAGGCAGTCGCGCCAGTAGCTCTCGCCGGTGCCGGACTCGTACATGGTGCTGGAGAAGAGCCGGTTGGTCCGCTCGGTGTCCTCCGAGTAGAACGCCGCCTTGTCCGCCGCGGGCAGGCGGAAGAACTCGCCGCACGCCGCCTCCAGCTCCCGCAGCGTCCGCTCCGGCACGCCGTGGTTGATCACCTGGAAGAAGCCGAGGTCCTTGCCGGCGCGGAGCACGGCGCTGCGGACCTCGTCGCGGCTGCCGGAGAGGTCGATGACGGGAAGCGACACCGGCGTCGCCGAGGCCGGCGGCCGCAGCTCCGGCGGGAGCTGGAACCGCTCGGGGACAGTCTTGTGCGACGCCTCCGCCGAGGACAAAAGCTTCTCCATTGCTACGGCCGTCACGATCGAGCTTCCAAGAGATCGGTACTGGCTAGCTGGGGTTAGCGCCATAAATAAGCTTCTGAGCTGAGCTGGACGTCCATGGCGGCAAGCAACGTCTCATTCCACTGAGATGAGCTGCATTCATCAGCTGGTGTTTTGATGGCGGCAAGCAAGGTCTCACTATACCGTGTCGTCCGCGTGTTGGCGCCAAAATGGCAGCCGGTTTCCGCCATTGCCGATTGCTTGACAAACGGGGCCTCCTGAAAATTGACAATTGCGGCTATTGTTGGTAACACAACTGAATGGATGGATGGAGTGTAAAGATCTACCAGCGCACGCCTGCTGTCTCCACGATATTGCTAGAACTAGACCGGCAGATTTGGGTAGCCTGAGCAAAATTGAGTAGCCCCAAGCCCAATCTAGCTACCGGCCAACTACTGCCGAAATTTTATCTAGAATGGGAGTCCATAGATGAGGGATTATTTGAGAGGATGGGTAAAAAAATTATGTGGTGATTTCAAACAACAAAAACAAAAGTTAGCCATGCTTATTTATGTGCTAGATATTAAAGCTGAACAAGTCCTCTATGTGAAGTCGAGCGGGTTGCTGAGAAGGAGGCAGATGATTTTTTTGGCAAATTAAGGAGTGATGAGGAGTAAAATGGGCTCAACATGCCAACGTTGTATACATTCAAGAGGGAGGTGATAATACACGTTATTTTCATATTATCGCCAACGGTAAGCATATGAAGAAAATAAATTTTTGGCTTGAACAAGACGAGTGTACGATTGATGGGGAATCAAATCTTAGTGTTTATTTCTGAGTACTATAAGAAATTGTTCGGAGCACCGGCCACGAATTATTTTTCTACCGTGGAGGATAATAACTGTGATGTGCCTCAAATCTCTATAGAAGAAATGCCATACTAACTTCCGACTTTACGAAGGAGGTGTTGGAGGCTATTATGGGGATGAAACACAATAAAGCTCCAGGACCAGATGGATTTCCTGCTGAGTTTTATCAAAATCATTAGGGGGTCATCAAACCGGAAAACTAATTTGATTGTAACAGTTGGATCACGTAAAACTAGGACACCATATCCCTAAAGCCTACGAAAAAGAAATCTTCATCCCTATTATTCAAGTTGGATATCTGCTCCGTCTCGTCATTGCCAAGTTTGCCGCTCGCCTTGTGTCGGGGGACGACTGTAGGGGTCGTTGCATAAATTTTTTTCCCCTACGAAACAAGCGGAAGAAACCCCACGATCTAGATCTATTAGACGAAGGTAGCGAAGGTGAGATCCAATCTCTTACCCTTGAAGATCGAACAAACGTGTTTTGTCGGTGCAGGGGTTGGCTAGTCGATCCCCGCAACTAGACTCATCTAGTCGCGAGGAGATGTATTATCCACGCGATCCAAGATCCAATCCGATGGAGCACCGCATGAGCAGCACCTCCGCGGTATCCACACGTACGGCTCGATGTAGACTCCGCCTTCTTGATCCCGCAAGCAAGGAGGGAGTGGCTAGATAGATCTCGGCACCACGACGGTTGTGGTGGCGTTGATGGTGTAGATCTCCACGAGCAGGGCTTCGCCAAGCCAAGCAAGAGGAGAGGGAGAGGAGATGGTGCAGCAGCCCTACGGCTAGGGATGGTGCAGCAGCTTTGGTGGAGAAGATGGCGGCAGCCCTACGGGAGGGGTGGCGCCAAGGGGAAGTGGAGGGGTGCGGCTAGGGGCAGCAAGGGGGCGGCGGCTAGGGCATGAGGTGCCTCTCCCTTGGCCGCACCCCACCTTATATAGGTGGAGGCCAAGGGGAGGGGTGCGCCCCCAACTAGGGCCGGCTTCCCTTGGGAGCCTTAGCCCCCAAGCAAAACCTAGGGTTTTGGGGCGCCTCCTCTTGGGCCCCTTTGCCCTTTAGCCGCATGGGCCTAGGGAGCTGGTGCGGCCAGCCCATGAGGCTGCTGCACCACCCCTATGGTCCATGTGGGCCCCATACTCCTATGGGCCCCACTTCTAGACTCCTCTAGAACCTTCTAGAATATTCCGGTACTCTACCGTAAAATTCCCGAACCTTTTCGATACCTCCGGAAACCACTTTCCTTATATGAATCTTATTCTCCGGACCACTCCGGAACTCCTCGTGATGTCCGGGATCCTATCCGAGACTCCGAATCACCATCCATTCATACCATCAAATATGTCATCGCTAACCCTAGCTACATCGGAGCGTTAAGTGTGTGACCCTACGGGTTTGAGAACATGCAGACATGATCAGATCAATAATCAATAGCGGGACCGGGATGCCCATATTGACTCCTACATATTCAACGAAGTTCCTTATCGATTGAACCACGATGCCGGAGATTCTTAATCTCGTATACGATTTCCTTTGTCTCACGATATTTAACTTGCCCGAGATTCGATCGTCGATATCTCCATATCTAGTTTCATCTCGTTACCTGGCAAGTTCTCTTTACTCGTCCATAATATAGGATCTCCATGATTAACACTTAATCACATGGTTGCAACCTTTCTGATGCTATATTACCGAGAGGGCCCAGAGATATCTTTTCCGTCACAAGGAAGGACAAATCCCACTCTTGATTCATGTCACCCAACAAATACCATCGGATATACCTGAAAGCCACCTTTATAATCACCCAGTTACGAAGTGACGTTTGATGTCCACAAAGCATTCCTCCGGTAAACGGGAGTGACATAATCTCATGGTCTAAGGAAACTATACTTGGCATACTAAAAGCGTTGGCAATGAAACTATGTGACACGATCAATTGCAACTCTTTATTATTTGGGTCTTGTCCATCACATCATTACTCCTAATGATATGACTCCGTTATCAAGTGACTATAACAAGTCCATGGTTAGGAAACTCTAACCATCTCTTGACTAACGAACTAGTCCGGTCGAGGCTTACTAGGGACACCTGTTTGTTTATATTCCACACATGTATTATGTTTTCGATTAATACAATTATAGCATGGAGAATAAACTATTATCATAAACATGAATATGCTAATAAACCATTTTATTATTGCCTCTAGGGCATATTCCGAACAGCGACCCCCGGATAGGGTCAAGATAATGACTTAGGTGTAGTCCCGGAGTTGACCGGGTCAATATGAACCGGCATAAGATCGACCGGCGTGGTCGAGATAGCAATGCTGATGTAAACCGGGATACCCAAACCGACATGTCACTACCGACATACATGGGTATGTCGGATTGTCTTCACAGTTCCTTGTATTTGCAGGGGAAAGCAGACCGAATCAAGGGTATCTGGCATGGCTATGCCGGATCACGAAGAGGCACCTTATCACGGTTGACGGTCAAGGCAGGTGTCCAATCCCTCCAATCACGGAGCATGGGCAAGTGTCATGCCGCAGGTACGATGGGATATGTCTCCACCATACCGCTGACCAGGGCGGTACGGCGGAGCAGTGCACAGGAGTGGACGGAGTGTCCTGTCCAGGGCAGAGGCGACATGGCGACCAGGGCTGACGGCAGCCAGGGATGGCCACAGTGGTTACCGCCATACTGTAACTTGGGCACCATTATATAAGGTGCCCGAGGCTTTTGTAGAAAGGGAGACGCGAAATCACGTACCAAGGACCGAAACCTGATAGATCTGAGAGGGAGACTGGCTAAGAGATTGAGAGAGGAGCTGCTAGAGGCAGGAAAGGTAGAAAGAGCTCATATCATTGCACTGTCCGACATACAGCTCGAGGAGCACCCCTGTAACCCGGGTTGTGCCTCACATATACTCAGACAAGCAGGAGTAGGGGTTTTACCTCTTCACGAGGGCCCTGAACCTGGGTAAACCGTGTGTGTGTCCGTGTGTTTGTGTGTGTAATTCTACACATCATCCCTCCCCGGTGCCAACAGCGTCCATCAGCCCAAACTCAAGCCATCCTATGGCATATGTCTGTTCACCACAACGACACCTTGGTTTTCCTCAACAGATCCATGGGTGAGGTACTATTTGAGGACATCTCGTTATGCGGATGATGCGATGGTATATGTGGCTCCTATTAAATAGGATGAGAGTGGATTTTCTACCCATGGGGGTGTGTACCCACCCCAGGAAAACATCAATGAAAGTTGTATAAACCCATTTTGAGCTTGCTTTCCTAGTAGAACACGGATTTCTGGTATGCAAAGTGGTTTCAAAATTTGATTTTTTTACCGAAGTCAATTGAATGCTAACTTTGATGAAAAATTTTTTTTTCGAAATTTTGAAACCACTTTTGTACACCAAAAATCCATGTTCTACTAGGAAAAGCTCAAAATGGGTTTATATGGGTTGCATTAAAGTTAGACGGGGTGGGTACGCACCCCCATGGGTAGCGGATCTTTTTTGTAAATAGGATATTCAAAAACTCTCGACCATCCTTCAGGGAGCCTATGCATAAATTTCCAAAAAAGCTCCTTGGTGCCATTCGATGTGGGGACATTAACCTAGCTGACGTACTGGATGGCATGCCGGTCGTTTGGGCAACCTTTTGGATGCGATACCTAGTTTGGCCTTTCACTTCCGGTTTGGCGCCTCCGGAGAGTGGAGTTTCAACACTTTAAGAAAAGTCTGTGGGGAATATCCCCTCTTGGGACATTAGATATGTCACCACAACCATTCATGGCGTTCTCATTAAATCATCTCTCAGCTCTCAAGAAATCTAACATTTGACAACGCTTATTGTTCCTCCTGGTGTCGTCAAGAACTTTAATAAGATAGAGCATGTCTTCATTTGGTCGGCTGCCGACATGGTCTCTAGAGTGCAATCAAAAGTTAACTGGGAGACCGTTGGCTGGCCTAACACTCTCGGCAGGATCGGTATTCTCCATGTTGAAATATTTATGAGGGCTCGACGGTTGAATTGGCCATGGCTCCAATGGAAAGATCATAAAACATTTGGGCTGAATCGGGGAACCCGTGCACATAGGAAGACATGAGCCTTTTGTATTCCGCCACCACCATCACGGTTGGAAATGGAAAGAAGATTCCTTTTGGGATGCTCCATGGCTCTTAGGGCAGAAACTGAAAGAAATTACACCACTCATCTTTGTGATCTCCTCGAGTATTAAATGGAATGCGCGACAAGCTTTGCACAATAATGCCTTCATTCGGAGAACTTCCATTTGCGAGAAGTTCTTGATGCTCCGCGTCTACCGATTCGTGGAGCTTTGGGTCCAACTCCAACGAAGTGCATCTTGATGACGTTATGGAGGACGACATTGTTTGGAATTATCGACATATAGCCAATACTCCAGGAAATTGGCCTATAAACCTCAATTCATTAGGGCTACTGTCACCGACTGATGAGGACCGTGTGGAAGGTTGGGGATCTTCCCAAAATTGTGTGGCTTGCTATTCAAAGTAGGTTGTGGACAGCAGACCAGTTAGAAATAAGATGTTGGGACAATTGTGTTATTTGTTCTCTTTGTAAGAGAGCTCCCGAGTCGGTGGTGCAACTTCTATTCAATTCCCGTTTCACCGTGACACTTTGGGGCCTCTTGAAATATTAGCACGTTCTCCCTGCGCTTGATCTTCATATTTGGTCGGCTCAATCTGTCAAGGAATCGTGATTCCACATGTTTTATGGAGAGACGCCTAACCGCAAGGTAATGGATTCACTTATCCTTCTCACATCTTGAGAAGTTTGGAATGAGAGAAACACCCGTATGTTCCACAACAAACACTCCACGCCCCTTGTAATATTTTCAAAGATCAATAATGAGCAAAAACTTTGGGTTATAGCGGGTGCAAAACGCTTGGGTAAAACCTTGTCAGGAGAGTAGACCAGTTGTAATCTCTTTATTGTCTTGTCTTAAACAACTGCTACTTAATTAGTAGACTGGGGCAAAAAAAATCCCCGTTTCAAAAAAGAAAATAATTTTGGATGGAGGAGATTGTTTTGGATGTATCATGCAGGTGGGAGACAAGGTTAATTGCGCTCCATATTTCTTTTTGTCATACACACATTAATTTTGGATCCATTACGTAGGAGTGAATTGCACACCATATATGGTTTTGTGATACTACACTAATTACTTTTGGGGAGCGACTAGTGCTCAATCAGGTGAGAACTAAATTAAATCTCACTCACCTGACGTCATGTCCTTATGACCCACCATCCTGAGCTGTCCTCCCGTCCCGCACTGGGTTTGGCTAGTTGTTGGACCTTAACGGGTGTGGCCTTTTAGTTGTGGGCTGTGTTTTGTTTGTTCTGCTTTGTTTGTATTGTTTGGGCTTTGAGTGACGTTGGGCTTTTTTGTTCTTCAGAACAGTACCGTCTAGAAAGGCCTATATTTGGGTTAGACAGAAAAGGCCCATAATCACGCGGGAAGAAAACTTGATGACTACGAAAGAAAATCTGAAAGGCAGACAGGACAAATGTAACCAGGCCCCAATCCCCTCCCAGGCAAAATAAACGTAACCTGATGTGCCCGTCTTCTTCCTCCCCTATCTCACCGTCCCCCAACACAAAAAAGGCGGGAGCACGCACAATAGATGGCGATCTGATCATGGACGCACATGGGGGAGTGATGGATTACGGACCTGGTGCCCATCAAGGTAAGAGAAGCATTATCTCCAATCACCTGTACCACTCACCAGCTCGCCCCCCTCACCATCTCGAATCACCTGCACTCCTTGATTCGCACCACCCCCCCTTTGTAATCTAGAACTTTCCCTATTCAGACAAAGTTTCATAGCACCTTGTTAGAAAGCAGTCTTGTTCAGATACAGTAAAAAAGACAGATGCGCTTGTAGATAGCTTCATGCAGAGAAACAAAAGTGCATGACAGATTTGTAATTCATTAAGCAGTCGTAGTTAATGTTCCAGATATCATAAAATACGAAAAGTTCATAAAACATAGTAGAAAATTTCTAATTCATACATAGGAAAGCAAAAAAATGTATCATACTAAAGCTACTTTGATTTGTTAAATACATGTATAACTGTGTGAAAAATAATTTTGTTGTTCTTGTTTCACAGGGACCTCATATTACGAACATGATATCATAGGGACACAGGTAAGTGTGCTTTTAACTCTGTTTTTATGAGAAAAAAATAATTGGAACAACAAGTACATTATGTATAACAATGTGACATATGCAGGTTCCACCGTCTTCTTACAGTGAGTATCATGCCAGTGGACAAATGATTTCTCCTATTGCTCGAACATCACAGGTAAAAACAAGATGGACTTAGAATGCTTGTTTTTCAAAAGAAATATCATGCAGTCAACAAACATATTGATGAAATACCATATGACCACGCAAACATATTTAACTTGTAATGCACTGAAAATCAAAAAAATTGTTATCTGAAAATACCATATGACCATGTTTATTTTGAAAATCAAAAAAATTGTTATCTGAAAAATGGTTTCTATCATATCGAACAGATGAATTTTGGCATGAATACATCATATACAGAATTGCTGCTAGGATTGGAAGAATCGAATATAACACAGGGCCATTTTCAAAGTTTTGATTCAGCTATGTTTGAGCCAATGGGCACTGAGGTGAGCCTTTGCGCTGCTGATATGAATTTTATATCTGTTATCATGATATGAAAAATTGAAAACAACTAACTATACCTCATGAAAAATTGCAGAATCATATGTTTATGATAACAGAGAGGTATGCTGATGCGTCTATGAATCAAAACATTCAAGATCAAGGGCAAACAAGTCAAGGAGAGCAGCAAACTAGCAAAATATTTAGCTACACTAATCAGACGGAAGACACATGTGACGACGAAGATGATGGTGAATACAAATATGAACAACCAAAATGGCATAGAAATGGAAGCAACTGTGATGATGCTATAAATATTGAAGATCAAACAATTGATAACTTGGGCTTTTCTGATGAGGACATAGCAGATGAAAACTCAAGACAGCTCATAGTTACTGAAAACATACCTGATCCATCAGCAGCAGATGGAGATGAAGAACTGCATGAAGAGTTAGAGGAGCTGACAGAAGATCACATCCGTTTATTCCTGGAAGAAGAAAGTGTTGAAGCAGCGCGGACCTGCAGTCAGGAAGTACTCAGTCACCATGTACCACACATGAATATGCTTTTTGATTCAGATGATGTAGCGTACAAATTCTACAATGAATATGCATCAATTTGTGGATTCTCAATAAAAAAAGCAAACAATTATAAAGGTAAAAACCAAGACAATGCTGCATCTACAAGGAGAACTTACAGATGTAACCGGTCTGGTAAGGTTGTAGACCAAGAGGTTTTGGAAAAAAGGAAAAAGGCAAAGCAATTGAGAAAGCAGGAAAGGACAGGGTCAACAACACCACAGAATAAAAGAAAAAGAAGGAGGAATATAATTGAGATCACAGACTGCAAAGCAAAGATGATAGTGACACTGAAAAATGGCAAATGGGTTGTAACAAATCTTGATCTACAACACAATCACCAGCTCAGTCCGCATGACGAATCAAAATTTCTAAGGTCTCACAAGAACATGACAGAGGATGAGAAGTTATTTATCCGCACATTTAACTCTGTCAAGCTGCCTACAAGAAAAATATTTTCCATCCTAACATATCTGAGAGGTGATGATCCAAAGAAGGTTCCATACAGCAAGAAGCATGTGAGCAATGTTAGAACTGCTATTAGACAAGAAAACAGTCTGAATGATATGATGCAAGTCCTAGAATATTTTAGGAAGAGACAATCAGAAAATCCCAGGTTCTACTATGCTTTCAAGCTAGGAGAAAACAACAAAGTTCAAAGCATATTTTGGTCTGATGCCTTCTCGAGGAACATGTACGACCTATATGGTGACTGTCTAAGCTTCGACACAACGTACAAGACAAATAAATATAACCTCCCATTTGCTCCTTTCGTTGGTATCACTGGACATGGCCAGAACTGCTTATTTGCTTGTGCTATCCTACACAATGAGACCATTGACACGTTCACATGGTTGTTCCAGACATTCTTGCATTGCATGGGAGGGAAGGCACCACTGACAATCATAACTGACCAGGATGTTGCAATGAAGAATGCAATACCAGCAGTATTCCCAAACAGTCGGCACATGAACTGTTTCTTCCATATCAAAAGAAAGGCAGAGGAGAAGTGTGGACGGTCCTTTGCAAAGATACCTAACCTACATGCAGACTTCACTGATATCCTACGCAATTCCTTGACAGTTGCTGAATTTGAGATGCTGTGGCAAGAAATGATAGTAAAGTACAAAGTAGAACACCTCAAATACTTCAAAGACATGTGGCAGTACAGAGAGAAGTTTGTGCCCGTGTACTTCAAAAAGGATTTCTTTCCTTTCATACACTCCACAGCCAGGAGTGAAGGGACAAATGCAGTATTTAAAGATAATGTTGGGTCAACTTATAGTGTCATTAGTTTCTTGGCTGAGTATCAAAGAATTTCAGAAAATATAGAAGAGAATGAAAGACAGCAAGATTCAATTACAAGAACAACAGATCCTACCTATTGGGTACAAAGTGAGCTTGAGCTTCAAGCAGGTCGGCAGTACAACCGGTAAATATTTTACAGATTTCAGAAGCAAATAGTGTTCACCACAAAGCTACATGTTGATGAGGTTGAGAGGCATGTTAGATATGAGGTATACAAGTCAAACATGTTAGCTCTGAAAGATTTTAGGCATCGAAGATATATTGTCGATGTTGATCTAAGTGCTCAGGACTTTAGTTGCATCTGTGGTAAATTTCAGAAAGATGGGATTGTCTGTGCTCATATTCTTAGGGTGCTTATTCATTTGAACATGTCAGAGTTGCCAGAAAAATACTACATTGAAAGGTGGAAGCCTAAGGAGAAAAAGGACATTAGACACAAGCAATTCAATGTCCCAATTGAACTCACTTCAAGCAACAGACACCTAAGATACTCAGTTTTATCAAGGAGGCTGAATGACATGGCTTCAGAAGGAGCTGCTACTAATGAAAAGTACATGTACGTTATTGAACAAACAAAGAAAATAGAACAAGGTCTAGATGAGATGACAACAGCAGAAGAATTGAGAGAAATTCAGGAGAAAAGAAAAGGAAAGCAAGCAAGTACATTTCAGAATGTTGCTCATTCTGATGGTTATGGAGATTTCCTACAGAATCCAGATGTAGCTCCTTCTAAAGGCCGGCCACAAACAGTTGGAAGACAGAAAACAATTGTCGAGGAGCTATTCTCAAAACAACAGATCACATGTAGCCATTGTGCTTTTCATGATCACAACTTTGCCACATGTACAAAAAAACACCTAGATAAATCTATGTTTGAGAAGCAAACTCCGAATAAGAATAAGAAAGGTTTGGTTTCTTTTCCGGGTACACAAGAATTTGATTGAATACACGTAGAAAAAATAACGACAAATATATATGATTATTGTTTTGCCTTTGATGCAGCTGTAACCCCTGGGGCGAAAGACTCAAGTAATGTTGTTGGGAAATCTCAGAAAAAGTCAAGAAGCACAGTTGAAGCAGGGGAAAACAAATCAAAACGGTCTGAGGCGAATGCACGGAAGAAGAAGAAGACAAAACAACAACCTGAACAAACAATGTGAACAAATGCAGTGGCGAAAGCATAAATGTATTTACTTATTCTACTTTTGTAATCTGATCCAAGATAATATCCTAGTAAACCATATTTAAGAGATTTAACATGGTTATTGCATGGTAATTTGTAATGCTTTCGAAAGAAGACAATGCACCTTCTTTATGATTTCTTGATTGAATCACCATTTTCATGTGCTTGCGCGTGAAGTTGCTTGCTTGGTCCCTGTGTGGAATAAACGGAAAAAGGAAGAGAAAAATACAAGACGAAAGATAATATATACACTGCTGAAAATACAAATGCATGACACTGAATCCACATAAATTACCCGTTGACACCCCTACCTGTGTAGTTGTAGAGCAAGAATTTGAGTTGTATGCAGAATAGATACAACTGACAGTAAGTGGTAGACTTGCCTCAACTTCGTAAACTGACATATATTTTAATTGACAGTAAACTGAATCCGTTTGGGTGAATAATTCGTGCACAAAACAATGCAATTTGATCTCACTGCTGAGCACTCAAAGCTGAAGAATAACCATGCTTTAAACCTCTGACCATGCAAAACAGTTTAAGTGATCCAGTTCAAACGATTTAATTTAATTGAGTTGGCAAGTACTGAGTTACAGCTGCTTTCCTGACTACTGAAACAAACAGGGACTAGACAGATTAGATCGTGCAAACAGTTTCAAAGTACTTGAAAACAAAGATGTTCATGCTTCCAACTCGAACAGTTTCAAAGTAGGATTCAGATGCAAAGATTCCGAAATCACGCACAGAACAATGCAATGCACGCAAGTAGGATTCAGAAAAAGAGAGGCTATCCATGCACGAAACTGAAGAATAATCTTGCACTGAAGCTCAAGAATAACCATGTAGTACTACTACTGAACAATGCAATTACGCAAACAATTTGCGTTGTCATCGATCCATCAAGCACCCATAAGAAAAGCATTCGTAAACAAAAAACATATCCATGATCCATCAAGCATTAGCATACTATTACATTTACAAAAAACAAAACAAAAATTGGTGGTGGAAACAATAATTTTGCTCTCCTCGTATCTCTATGTGAATTCATTGTTGCTGTCCTTGATCCGCCGTTCATCTTCTCGTTCTGTCCCATATATAAAAAATTAAAAAGATATATTTTAGTTCAAAAAATAATGAAAAGAAAACATATAACAGGCCGAGACATTTCAGTTGCACATGCAATTCTCTAGTTAAGTGAGTTGCATACGCAACTAGCTTGGTCGACACATTTCAGTTGCACATGCAACTCTAGTTAACTGAGTTGCATATGCAACTATCTTGGCCGGCACATTTTCACTTGCACATGCAACTTGTTCAGTGAGTTGCATGTGCAACTAGCATGTTCGAAAAACATTTCAGTTGCATATGCAACTCACAAGTTCAGTTAGTTGCATATGCAACTAGCATCGCAAAAAAGCAGTTCAGTTTCATGTGCAACTTTCTAGTTCAGTGAGTTGCATGTGCAACTAGCTTGGCCGGCACATTTTCAGTTGCACATGCAACTTTCTAGTTCAGTGAGTTGCATGTGCAACTAGCTTGGCCGGCACATTTTCAGTTGCACATGCAACTTTCTAGTTCAGTGAGTTGCATGTGCAACTAGCTTGGCCGGCACATTTTCATGCACATGCAACTTACTAGTTCAGTGAGTTGCATGTGCAACTAACATGTCCGAAAAACATTTCAGTTGCATATGCAACTCACTAGTTCAGTTAGTTGCATATGCAACTAGCATAGCAAAAAAGCAGTTCAGTTTCATATGCAACTTGAGCAAACTCATAACAACAAAAACTAAAAATGCACGAATAGACAACAGTGATATGTAGTTCTACCTTAATTTTGCTCTCCTCATATCTCTGTGTGAATTCATTGTTGCTGTCCTTGATCTGCGTTCATCTTCTGGTTCTGTCCCATTTATCAAAAAATTAAAAAGATATATTTTAGTTCAAAAAATAATAAAAAGAAAACATATAACAGGCCGAGACATTTCAGTTGCACATGCAACTCTCTATTTAAGTGAGTTGCACATGCAACTCTCTAGTTAAGTGAGTTGCATATGCAACTAGCTTGGCCGACACATTTCAGTTGCATATGCAACTTACTAGTTCAGTTGCATGTGCAACTAGCATGTCCGAAAAACATTTCAGTTGCATATGCAACTCACTAGTTCAATTAGTTTCATATGCAACCTGAGCAAAAATCATAACAACAAAAACTAAGAATGCACGAATAGACAGCAGTGATATGTAGTTGTACCTTAGAAATAAAATTTTGTATAAGCAATTTGCCCTCCTGTTGAATGTTGTACTTGTTAAAAACACTGTCAACTGCTAGCTGTACGCGATAGCCAGGAATGTCAAGATGTGAAAATGACGTCATAACAGGATTCCTTGGGCACCATAGTTCCATCAGCTTCATTGCAAAAATCCCGCAATCATTTCTGCAGATTTATAAAAGTTACAATACATCATTAAAAAAAATGCATGTATCAGTTGTTATCACGAAAAAAAAACTTATAAATATCCTTACGGTGTCTTTTGTTTAGGAACATTTGGGTAAATTTGGTCGAAACTGTTGAAGTCCATATTTTTCAAACCAGCCTCGTACCAAGTTGACACAAAACTTGTAATCTGCATTTTACATTATTTCCGTACATTATTACATGTGTATAACTGATTTTCATATTAAAAAATATATAATAGATGAAAAGTATCGCAAAAGTAAAATAACAGAAAAGATAAAAAGATTACCATTCTCTTATCACATGCCTTGTGATAGGTGCTATCTTTTCCAAATAGTGAATCAAGGAACACAAAATTGTGATTCTTTATATCCACAACAAACACAAAAAAGTGTTGTTCGAACAGTGTCGGGAAATATAGCTATGATAGAATCCAAAAAGAAAAGGATTTATAAAGACATGATATTACTCACAAACTAAAGACATGATATTACTCAGAAAACAAAAAAACTAGTCAGCAATTGAAAACAGTAAAAAAAATAGAATATTACGCGGTCAGCTAAATGAAGTGGGCGTGCAGAGCCAGATCCATGAAACCCTTTCAATACATTCTGTTTCCACTTATCTCTCGTATAGTCATTGGGCCACTTCCCCAGGAAGTACTCCTGCAAAAAGAACAGTAGAAACATGTAAAAAGGTGTAGGTAAGTGCAACCAAAAAAAATACATTAATAAGACAAACTCTGTGCAAAAAAAAAGATATATAAGAAGATCACTTACGGAGACTGTGTGGAAAAAGTAATGTTTCTTCGATATCTTTGGATGCTTGTCCCTAAATAGCTTGCGGCAAAATGCATTGATAACATATGCCTCCACCCATCCGTTTGGTTTAAATGATTGACCAATTTGTAACATTGATGCTATGCAGTTATCTATGTTTACAGCCATTGTGCTGTGTGAACACAAGAAAAATGAATAAAATGATATTAGAATAACAATACAATATGTACAACAAGAAAGAACATCAGAGACACAAACTTACTCTCTGTGTTCATCCATCTCGGAAAGGCTGACAATTGCGTGATATATCTTTTGGCTGTTAGCTTGGATCACAGCCTTTTGGTTGTTGTCGTACGGAGAGCATAGATAAACGCTTCGGTTCATAGTCCTCCTTGGTGGAACATTTTCTTTGCCAGATGATGAAGTGGCATTCCCAGAAATCATTTGCTGGTTGTAGTATATATCTGTCTTGTCACACATGTTGCTGCATGCTGCCTTGAAGGATTTCTCACCTAGATACTTGACGTCAGGTGAAATCTGTTTAGACAAGAAAAATCAATGAGGATATGATATTTCTTAGAACAAAAAATAATGAAGAGAACACATCAAAACTAAAAAGTTCAGTTGCATATGCAACTCGCTGGCACGAACTCAGTTGCTCTTGCAAACTAACAAGTTTTCAGTGACTTGCATAAGCAACGATCTCAGTGAGTTGCACATGCAACTGGCATTTCTCTAAACAGGGTTACCTTGGAGTTGCAACTATAAAAATGCTTAATGCATGTCTTCTTAAGTTACATATACAAATACATATTTATTTTCCTTGGTTTGTGTCGAAACACTTGTATCTGGTAAAAAAGCAGTAACTTACGGGTTGCATCACTGCTTGCTGATGGTTGTTATTTTCATTAGTGTCTTGGTTGTCGTCGTCTACGAAAAGTTTGCGACCTCTAATGATAGATGCATCAAAGACTTGTTGGTTTGGTGCCTGCATATCTCATTAAGTATCAGTTAATGAAAAACAAAAATATAACAGAACAAAAATAATGAAAACTAATCTATGTAATCGAACTTACCGAACAACCATCCTCTTGTGTTGATTCAATATAGTAATACTCATTTCTCATTAATTTACTTTGTGAGGAAATGCCGTGACTTGGTGGATCAGGGGATACCTAGGATGAAAAAAATAAACCATCAAACAAAATATGGATAAAATAATATATAAGAGAATACATACAGTATTTCGGATTATTACAAAACGAGCTAACATGAAAAAGACTTACTAAGTCTACATATGAGTATTCACCGTTATTGCATGTTGGTTCTGGAGAATTAGTAAGATATGTGTAGCTTGGCTATTTTTGGGCACACTGAATAGTGCTATCATGCTCGCTCCCATTTGCATTCTGTCAATGTAAAAACACATGAGAAATGAGCACAAAACTAATTATATTTTCTCCATGAAAGTGAATGCAAAAAGCGACAAAAATAGCACACCTTACTGCTTGAAGCACGCATTGGAATTTTTTGTTCCTCACTGGTTTCATCCTTCATTTGAAAAAAAAATGAGATAGACAGAAACAAACAATAGTCAATAGACAGTCTAAAATGCAACTCAGGTTACTACAAATTGCATATGAAAAACTCATTCATGAGTTGCACATGCAACTATAGTTCAGCAACTGATGTTGCATGTGCAAAGTCATGAAGGTTACTTGCATAAGCAATTCAGGTTCAAAAAAATATAGTTGCATTTGGGACCCAGGTTCAAAAAATACAGCTGAAGTAGAGTTGAGTTGCAAATGCAACTCGGGTTCGCTACAGTTGCATATGTAACTCAAAATCAAAACAAACCAAATGATACTCTTTTGTTTTACCTCATTTTGTAAGTTGTCCACTATACCATCTGTTCCCACTGGTCTCCACAACTCAGGCTCTTCAATATACTTCCCATTTTCATCTAAATACTCGAATAGCCTAAATGATGGCACTGATGCGTCATTGAAGTAGTATTTCTTTGCTGCTTCTTGAAGGTAATCAGTCCTGCTTGTTGTAGTCTTCGTGCTAGAATCTGATTGACCATATTGTTCTGCTGATATAATGAACAAAAATAAAATTGAAAAAAAGAGAAAAGGAGGCATACGTTGAAAATTCATGCTACTTTTTTTTGAAAAAAAGATAAAAACAAAACATTATGTACCTATGAGTGCCATGCTTGTTACATGGTTTGTGGGCTTTGCAAAACCAGAGAACATTATTGTTCCATCAGTTCCATTTTTTCCCCAACTGGTTATCTTGATTATCAGTTGCTACATTTAAAGAACATAGGAAGCAAATGAGATTGTTCAAAAAAGGATTGCAAAACAATACAGTGAACTGGAGATAAAAATGAAAAAATAAGACAACAAATATCACGTACTTCGATTTCCAAGGTTCAGCTGCTCACTGCGAACTGGGCTGCACATGCTCACATCTTCGGTTCGGTTCTCATCCTAGCTTGCTCTTTTTGCAACATGTAATCAAGGCTTGCAGTTTGTTCGCAAGCATGAACTTTATCTTCAGAACGATTATAATGTACTGCAACCTATTTAGAAATCATAGAATCAAACTTTCTGTACAATACAAAAAAACAAAATAATACGGACACATGCATCTCAATCTAAAAAATAAAAAGATCATTACAATCAAAGAGACAGATGATGACCATTTGAAAAAATAAGTTTGTTAGATAACCTGATTATTTTCCTTAACACCTTCAATACTCCCAGATTTATTTAGTTCTTGCAGTTCAGTTCTTGTGCATGTCTCCGTCTCTTTTAAACCAGCTTTATCATTTTTTACTTGTGAACTGCTAGATTGCTGGCTACTAGTAAATCCAGTTTGTTTCCTCCTCTTCCTTGGATTAAGGTCATGAACTGGAATAAAAATCAAATTTACAAATTCAGTTATTCAGAAGTAATGTATAAAATAATCATAAAAGTGGATAAAATAAAACAGAAAGAATAAAAAAGTATACACTCTTGCCCGGCCTCAAAATCATCCTTGTCATCTTCTGGCAGTTTGTCATGGTCATCTTCTGGCAATTTAACAGTGCTACCAGATTCAATCAGCAACTCGTTTGAATTCTGATTCCCACCAGAAGATTCAATTTTAAGTGTATCCTCTGGTTCAATGATACTTGTTTTAACATTTTGCAAAATATCAAGGACAAGATGATATGCTTTTGACTGAACTTTTGGAGGTTGGCCATTCATGTGATTCTTGAAAGATGCAATGATGTCTTCTTTGGCCTACAAATAAATTTAAAATCAAGCATCAAAAGAAGGGAGACAAAACAAGAAAAAAAACAAATGGAGAAAACAAAAACGAACTGAAAAAATCATTAGTTAAAAAGAACTACCATGTCTGCAATCGAATTTCCTAAAATATCCTCAATGGATGCTCTTAACTCGGGACCAGAGATGCTGGGGTGGTATGCATAGCAAGTATCGCTGATATCCTTGACCTATTTACAATTATAGAATGGAATAAGTTCAAGTAACAGATATAAAAAAACACAAACCAACTTACCGAAAAGGAAAACAGATAACATATGAACGAAAAGATGGATCGTCAGAAAACTTACTGCACGTGCGCCGTATTTCCCATTTTTTCCAATATCCATATCACTAAAATGCTTTATTAAATCGCCTTTCCACACACGGATTCTTGGAATGGTAGAAGGTAAACTGATTGCACCAAAATCAATGAAATCCAGGTATCTAACCTACAGAGAACAAACAAAATAAAAATAAAGGAAATCAATTCAATAAAAATCATGTGTTGATTGTTCAAAAAATGAATAACTAACTTGTTGAACCAAGAAAACTGTTGGAGATTAACAAGAAAAAGAATCATACTGATAGTTGGTATATACATCCCCCAAGGGTGAGGGAGACACGATTTTCTTTAAGCTTTTCCTTCAGGTACTTCTTGATGTAGAAAATCAACCACTCATGAACAAACTTGCACCAATTTCTGTCCTTGATCTTGTCAACATCAACCAAGGACCCCAAATACTTGGTTCCAATTTTGGTACTTGAGTTTGGACACAGGAATGTAGCCAAAGACACACCCATGAAACACCGACAAAAAACATCATCCTCCAAAACCTCATTCTTGATCTTGTCTCCAAAGTACTTTATTTTAGGCACTTCACTTAGTCCAAACAGGCCTAGGAACCTTAACTTGCCTTCTTCTTCATCTGCATCCACTGGTAAATCCCCTGCCGGTAAATCCAGAACATCCTTTATTGATTGTATGGTGATTGGGATTGATTTTCCATTGATAACAATATCTTTAGACTCTGGGCAAGCATTGTCAGCTATCCATTGAGCCAGTGGTCTTGGAACATAACAATCATCCAGGTCTAGAAGTTCCCCAAAACCCATTTGCTGAACCAAATGAATTCTGTGTTCACTTTTGCGGACATGCTTGATGATTTCATGGAAATAGCGAATACTACACCTGTTATACGCTCTTGCAACTGCTTCATCACCACTACCATTGGTTATATGCATGGCAACCTTTGACTTCTGAAGAAAAGCAAAACGAAAAATAGATAAATGAGATATGCATGAACTTGATTACTACAAATAAAAAATAGGACAGAAAACTCTAACTATCAGATGCAACTAGCTGCAAAAAAGGCAAACAAAGATTGCAACTAGCATGCCCGACACAGTTCAGTTGCATATGTAGAAACTTCACTTTCAAAAACAAAGACTTGAGGTTTCATATGCAACTAGCTGCAAAGAAAATACCTTCAGTTGCATATGCAACTCAATGAAATAGCATGGTCGAGAGAAAAATCAGTTGCGTATGCAACTCGTGCATTATTCATACACATTATTAGAGCAAATGTAGAACAAAAAGGTGTTATCATGCATTTTAAACGGTTGACAATTTTTATTGTAGAAATCACATGAATACACACCTTCCTCTTGTTATTCCTTATTGTCTGACGCATTACTTTCCTCTTGACACTTTTCATCACCTGAAAAAATATAAAAACTTATGTGTTAGAACAGATACTCCAATAAAATCAAATAATGTACTAGAACGAACAAATTTTTTGACACATACTATTTTTTAATTCCCTCATAGAACATATCTTGAGAAAGTTCAGTATCAGTCAACTCATCATTCATGATATTCTCGTCACTTTCTGCTTCTTCAACAAAATATTCCTTTGGTGGAGACACTACAAGGCTTGTTGTCTTGTCAGTTTTAGAACCAGCCATATTCATTCCTTGTGAGTCTTTATCTCCTTCATATAGAAATGGCAACATATTATAAATAACAGTACATAGCAAGCAAGGGCAAAAAAAAAAGAAGCTATCATATGGACACATGTGCATATGAGCTAGAATTTATACCGTCATGAATTCAGCTATAAAAAATCACAGAAACATGACCGATGAACAGAGAAGGATACGGATTGGTCATGCTCCACAATAGCACGTCCCTACTTCTGCTGTCATTATCAAATTCTACCATAATGTAATGATCAACAAGTACTGAAAATCATACTCTGCCTATAAAAGGTACTAAAAGCATACCTGACTTCACTATATAAAAAAAGAACCATACATGATAATCTCTTATTCATACAGCAAAGTACTTGAAAACAAATAGCAAAAAATGAACAGGAGATGTTAATAAAGAACACAACAATCAAATGACATAGACAAATTATGTAAAGCAGGCTTCCAGGACGTACAAAAAGCATATATCATTCCACCAAGTTGTACAAACCAACAGTATCATAGACAAAAGGCACTGAGCACCAAAACAAAAATTAGTGCACTTCACCATCGAAGCAAAAACGATAGCAGAATCTGAAGCCACTAGGGCACCATGGCGCCAGAATTGAGGTTCAATGATACTTGATTTAACATTTCGCAAAAATATCAAAGGAGAAAAGATGATATGCTTTTTACTTAACTTCCACAACGAAGCAAAACACAGCAGAACCTGAAGCCACCAGGGACCATGGCGCCAGAATTGCTCGCAGGTATATGACCCCCCAATCCCCAACCCCAAATTAACAACGTGCCCCGCGCACGATTTACCATCGCCCTGGGCTAAGCGGGGTCCTGCACCGCAGCAATTCGTGATAAAGCGCCATCCACTGCCTCCTTCCCCCCGCGAAAATCCAAAACACAAATCCGGCGGCTAAGCTGCGACTAGGCGGCGGATCGCCTAATAGCTAAATTGGACAACTAAATCCATGGGAACACCGTGTATGAACAAACTATTACAAAGGAAGGGGAATTTAGGAAAGACCTTGAAGATTTTCCGTCGAGCGCCTCAGCCTCAGAGCCCTTGACGTTCCACCGGCGCCGGAAGCAAGGAAGAACTTGAAGATAACCGGATCTCCCCCGCTTCCCGGCTGCGGCGCCCCCTGCGCGCAGCCGGCTCCCTTGGTCCAACGAGAGAGGAGTTCTCCGCTAAGCTCTGTTTCTTCTGGAGGAGAGAGGAGCAATGGGGGAAAAGGGGAAAAGCGAAATGGCAACAAGTGAAATTAAAAAATGGAAATATATGAGCGGTGGCCTGTATCGACATCAGACATGCCGACATGGGACAACCGGACACGGATTAATGTCACCGAAACATGGGGCCACCCCCGGTTGGTGGTTCCACATGTCAGTGGCTAAAAAAAGGTCGCAAAGACGTGAGAAAAAAACTGCTAACCATTGCCTGTATCGGGATCAAAAAAGCAAAAATCCATGGGCCAAAACAAAACAGCCCCCACAAAAAAACAGAGACAAAAGGGCTATAGGGCTACGCGGGCCAAAAACAAGGCAACCGAACACAAAAACAGTGACATGGGCCGCAGACAATAAACAACGGGTCATCGCTGTGACAAAAACAACGCGGCCTGACCACGAACCCAGCAGCGACAACACGAATCGCAGCGCCACAAAATCGAGCGGTTCAAGACGCGAGTGAGCTCTAAGTTATTTCTCACTTGAGTGAGGAATAGCAAATCTGTTACTTTTGGATCTATCGGGTAGCTAGGAGATACAGTTAATTGCATGCCAAATATAGTTTTGTCCTATGTACTAATGCACATTTCGGTTTGGATCTATCGAGCATGCAAGGTGTAGTCAATTGCACATCATATATGCTTTTGCCATACATATCTTTACTAGTTTTGGATCTAGTACGAAGGGAGGAGGTGTGCATCTAATTGCATGACATATATGATTTTAAATGTACTCATTTGGATCTATTGGAAATGCATACATGAGGTGAGGTCCAGCTAATTGC
Organism: Puccinellia tenuiflora; assembly: GCA_012064385.1. Taxonomy (NCBI): domain Eukaryota; kingdom Viridiplantae; phylum Streptophyta; class Magnoliopsida; order Poales; family Poaceae; genus Puccinellia; species Puccinellia tenuiflora. The sequence continues at coordinate 200,290 of QRDG01001566.1, read as the reverse complement.
ACGCCATATATGGTTTTGTCGCAAGTATACATTCATTAGTTTTGGATCCATGCATGAGGCAGGCAAGAGGTGGAGTACGTTCATTTGTTTTGAATCTATTCATTGATTGTACTAACTAATGAACCTACCTCGTAAACATCGATCGATCTTCACTCCCTAGTGTTCCACTCCACTAGTTATATACACCTCTTTGCTGACCAAGAAGCTCCATTCATCAATCGCCATGGAGCTCTTGTCCAACGCCATTGCGCCGCTTGCCACGGTGCCGACCGAGTACGTGTTCCCGCCGGAGAAGCGCGCCTCCTTCCTCGACAACCCCAGCTCCGATGACGACGTGTCACTCCCGCTCATTGACCTTCACCATGGCGCCCTCTCCGACGGCCTCCTCCGCCGCCAGGTCGCCGCCGAGATCGTCAGGGCCGGTAAGGAGTTCGGCTTCTTCCAGGTGGTGAACCACGGCGTGGGGGAGGACGTGGTGCGGGCGTTCCGGGAGGCGGCGTCGGAGTTCTTCGCGATGCCGGCGGAGGACAAGCTCATGTACTGCTCCGACGACCAGAGCAAGCCCTTCCGCGTCGCCTCGAAGACGCCCTGGGACCGCAACGACAACCGCTACTGGCGCGACTACCTCAAGCTCGTCTGCCACCCAATCGACGACGAGCTCGTCCGCCACTGGCCGTCCAAGCCGACGACCTTCCGGAGCTCCCTCGCGGATTACTCCGCGGCGCTCCACGAGCTGTCCCAGACCCTGCTCCAGCTGATCGCCGAGGGGCTGGGCCTGGACGGCGGCTTCTTCGGCGGCGACCTCAGCGGCGGCAACACGCAGATGAACGTGAACTACTACCCTCCCTGCCCGGACCCTTCCCTGACGATGGGCCTGCTCCCGCACTGCGACCGCAACCTCCTCACCGTGCTTTCCCAGGGCGACGTCGCCGGGCTCCAGGTGAGGCACGACGGGCGGTGGCTTCTCGTCCGCCCCGTCCCCGGCGTCTTCGTCGTCAACTTCGGCCACCAAATCGAGATCGTCACCAATGGCGCGCTGGCCAGTGTGGAGCACCGCGTCTTCACCAACTCGGCCAAGGCCAGGCTCTCTTTGGCCACGCTGGTGCACCCCACGATGGACTGCCTCGTCGGACCGGCGCCGGAGATGGTGAGCGAGGAGAACCCGGCGAAATTCAGGGAGTTCAAGTTCAGCGAGTTCCATGAGGCTTTTGACGCTGCCGCCGGCAACAGGGACGATGTGCTCGAGTCTTTCAAGATTCGCGGCGACTAGCTCGAGATCGTCGGCGAAAACTCCATAATTTCCGATCGGTGCATGCCGAGACGATGCATTCATCTCATGCAGGTGCATGCCGGGACGATGCCGTCAGTGCATGCATGCAGTAGCAAATGGATTTGCTCTAAATAAAATAAACCGAAAAGGGAATGGTTATGTGTATGTGCTCGGTTGGGCTGTGGGCCTTTGATAGGCCTCGGTTTAGTCGTGGGCATTAGAACTTTTCCTGAGTTTTCCAAATTTTTTTTTAAATAAGTTAAGAAAATCTCCTGAATTTGCAGTTTTGTACACCTAAATTACTTCATTGTTTGTTAAAGTTATGCAAATCCCATCTATTAACGTTACACAGAGACCCTACAGAGTGCCCAATGATAATTACTCCCTCCGTTCCACAATATAAGATGTTTTAGATCTTTTCCATATTCACATGTATATACATATATCTAGACATGTTTTAGTGTATATGTACATTCCTTTTAGTTCGAATCTAGACAACATGTGAAACATCTAAAACATCTTATATTGAGGAACGGAGGGAGTACAAGGAACTGGAATGCCACCGCTAGCTCGGTGTCGTCGACTCCACCGCATATCAGATGAATATAATATTTATTGAGATGATTTCTTTTCTCAGGATACGGAGAAGGGGAATAGAAACAAGCTAAGAGAATAGATGGAGCGAATTTTTTGTTGTACAATATGTGCAATTACTTGTTGTATCTATCTATTTTTGTACTAAAAACAAGATACAAAGGTCTAAAATTGAGGCCCCACACTAAGCCACGTCATCCAACTTAATTGGACAATTGGATCTCAAGTTTTTGGCTAGGATTTAGTGAGAGATTATACATGGCTTTCGGCATGTTCTCTACTGGAACATCAGGGGAGTTAACAATCCTGACAAGTGGCCTTTCGTGAGTAAGATAGAAGAAAGTAACGCCTCGATTGTGTGCCTGCAAGAAACAAAAAAAAAGGATTTTGATTCAAATTTTATTAAGTGCATTGCCCAACGCCGCTTTGATAAATTTCCATATATCTGTGCTAGTACCGATTTTCTGTTGGAGCACAATTGTTTTGTTGCTATTCATTTTACTTCTACGATGTCTATGAACTCTTTTGTGGTAGTAAATGTCTATGGCCCTTATGTGGGTGTGGAAAGAGAAAATTTGTGTCTTGGGTATTCCATTTAGATATCTAGGATGATGCTCTTTGGCTTCTTTTGGGCAATTTCAATTCTTATCGTGAAAACCGGAAGAGGATGGGGACTGACATGAATGACACAACCATTTTTAATGATAATATCAGCTACCTCGGTTTTATCGAACTACAGATTAATTAAGGCTCGTCATAGTGGGAAGTATCATGCACAAGTATCATGCAATGTATGACATTATCTCTATAAGGCGTAGTATCATATGTTAGTGCCATAGTCTCTTTCTATTTATTATTCGATAGAATCTCACTGTAAATACGTGTACAATATATATTTGGCATTTATATTTCTAGTTCTATCTGTTGTGATACGGTATCTACCAATGTTATCCTAGTACTCTCTCCCTTCTTTAATTATATGCTACATCACGTTTTTATGGGGCCGAGCTGTACTAGCACCATTGGTAGCCTAAAGGTCGTTCCTACACTTGGATTATTATGCAAGAGCACCCCTTGTTCAATTAGATAGGTTTCTTACTTCTACTTCTTGGACACTTCACTTTACCAGCACTATTGTTAAGCCTCTTGCTCGGCTAATGACGGATCATGTGTCGTGCGTTGTTTCTGTTGGTATGTCGATACCAAATGCCAACAATTTTCAGGTTTGAAAATCACTAGATTAGGCTTCCGGGATTTTTAGATGTGGTTGGGACATTCATTAGTTGGGAGGGATTAAAAATGGAGTTTGAGCTTTTCCATGCTAAATGCTTTAATTTCCAATTGTAGTGACATCATTCCTTTTTTGTATGAATTTGAAGAACTTCGACCATTACACATTTCTGAGGGGAACTTCCACAATATTGTGAAAAATAGACTTCAACAGCTCCTGTTATGCAAGCAGGACTATTGGAGGAAAAGAGCAACTCCTCATTGGGCCCGCTTGGGAGATGAGAACACACCGTTTTTTCATTCTATGGAAACAATCCCTTAAATGAAGAACTGCATTTTTGAAACGTGATGATGGATCTGTTGCGTTAGATCATCAAGGAAAAGCTGGTATCTTATGGCGTACTTATCAAAATGGCCCTTTAACTTCTGTGCTTATTGCTGATACCTTGGACTATGCTCAATACTTTACACCATTGACCGGTCTGGAATACCTTTCGATGTTGTTTTCGTTGGACGAGATTGATAGTATGGTTTCTCAAATGCACTGTCTCTCCGGGTTATTTCTTAAATTGTGTTGGCTGGTTATTAATTTGATTTGGAAGGGACTGTTAATCTCCAAAGCATTAACGAGTCTTTTGTCACTTTCATCACCAAATTTTTATCTCCGGAGATACCAAATGATTATCAACCCATCTCCTTTCTCAACATCTGCTTGCTTATTACATAAACTAGAACGACACCCCGCGCGTTGCAGCGGGTCTCTCTAGAAATTTAATAAAACTCATGAAACTTGAAGTTGGCTACAGAAACATGAAAGATTTAGTTAATCATGGCAGTCAAGATGCTATAAATTTTAGATATTAAATATATGTGTGGTTTATAATTTAAGATCGTTATGCTTTAGGGGTGTATCTAATTGATATAGATAAGGTTGTATCAAGGGGTTGAAGAAGCAGGTGTTGTGGATGGCTTGCATGAAGATGACATGCTGCCGCATAATATTTCTAGAAACTATCTGAGTGAATACATATAGAAGAGCCCACAATTTATAATAACAACAGTATGATTTTCATCCTGAAAGTAATTGGCAAAAGTTCACGGACAAAACTTATTCCGGTGTTCTACTTGTACATTATTTACTTGCGTAACTACATAGCGACATGGTGTGATCTTATCATTTAAACATAAAAAAATGATGTGGACAATTTGATGGGCTAAATAAAGATTATGTGGATGCTTGAATATAGAGATAGAAAAAATTAATAAATGTTAGTGGGTGACATGGACAATTGATTGGCTAAAAGAGCAAGTGACGTGGATAGCTTGCATGTGGAGATAGAAAAATATTACTTGCACTTAGTGGGGTTTTGCTTTATAAGAAGTATAGATTTGGCGAATCGTCTTCAGCTTAAAATTCTTCAGTTGGTTCAGATCAACCAATACATCTTTCTTAATCTATTATATACTAAAAGCAATATAAGGATGTAGAATAGAACTAGTAGAAAATAGGGCTTCCGTTTGCCCTTTTGTCCCGGATCAATAAAGAACCGGGACCAAAGGGGGCATTGGTCCCGGTTCCATCGGCCGGGGCGCCGGGGACCTTTGGTCCCGGTTCTATTTGGACCTTTGGTCCCGGTTCGTGGCTGGAACCGGGACCAAAGGGTCTGCACATGCGGCAGCAGCCGTGGGACCCCTGGCAGGCACCCTTCCCTGCCTATATCATCTTCCACCCGAGCTCCACCACCATTTTTAGCTTGAGTTCATCAACATTTTCTCCTCCATTTTTTTTTTCACCATTTGCGAGGATTGAAGGCACCCCATATATTCAAGGGTTAGCAACATCATCCTTTTCTCCGAAGTTGCAACTTTAGCTCATTTCATTGCTAGTTTAGCTCATTTTATGGTTTGTAGTGCAAGCAAGGTGTTTGATGAAATGCCTAGCTAGAGAGTTTAATTTTTTATATGCATTTTGAGCTCAAATTAATTTATTATTTGTGGATTTTAGTGTCGTCCCGTCCTCACCGCCGTCGATAGCCCGCGTCGTCCCGTCACCGGCACCACCTCGGTGAGCTTTTTTTCTTTATCTTCTATTTTAAGAAAAATGACATGTATGATTTAAAAGCATATTTATTTCTTGTATATTTTTCTTATGTTTTTTTATATGTATAGTGTCATGGTTTTGATATCCGCCCCCGTCGGCCCTCGTCCGGTCTATGATTCGGATGTGGTATATTTTCATAACTATTTGTTTCATTTCGTGTTTATAACAACTATACCTACCAACTTGACATAGACACTTTTATCTAGGAGGTAGTTGAATCGGAAATTCCAACCGACCCTATTGTCGAGTTTTTTGTAAAAGAAAACAATGATTTGAAAGCAAAATTGGAAATAAGTGAAGATCTTCGTCTGCAATGCCTAGAAGAGAAGATGAAATTGGAGTTGAAGCTTGCCGACATCATCGATGAACACGAGTTCAAGCTTGCCGACGTCGCACATGCCCATGAGATCAAGATGGATGCAATGCGCTTGAAGATTAAAAAGATTAGAAAATATTCCATTAGTCAGGAGGCTTGGTACCATTATGTTGTTGGTTCAGTAGTTACCTTAGTTGCGATTTTGATCGCATTTGGTGTTGGATTTAAACTATTTAGATAGTTGTATGTTAGTTTCAATCAATGTATGTTTTATGAGGACTATGCATTACAATTACTTTACTTTGGCTTTAATGTGATGAACTTGTATTAATTAATTTGGTCACTATTATATACTCTTGATGTAGTGCAATAGTTTTTGATATATTTATATAATGCAGATGAGCCGGCAATGGATGTACAGTGACCGACGATTTCCCGACTATATTAATGGCATGCATTATTTTCTCCGTGTGGCTGAGAAAAACAAGCCGTCGAATGGTTTTATTTCTTGTCCATGTAGCGTCTGCAAGAATACGCAGGATTACTCTACCTCAAAAACCATTCACGTCCACCTGTTGCAGCATGGTTTCATGTCCGGTTATAATTGTTGGACCAAGCACGGAGAAAGAGGGGTTATAATGGAAGAAAATGAAGAAGAAGAGGATAATGACAACTATCCTACGTTCACCGAAGACGGTGATACTGCAATGGGGGAAGACGAAGCTGAAGAAGAGCCCATTGTTGATGAGCACGATGATGATTTTGGTTGGGGCATTCTTGATGCACAGATAAACAGCGGAAGTGAAAACGAGAGGTTGAAGTTGGAGAGCATGTTAGAGGATCACAAGAAATTGTTATACCCAACTTGCGAAGATGACCAGAAAAAGCTTGGTACCACGCTGGAATTGCTGCAATGGAAGGCAGAGAATGGTACATCTGACAAGGGATTTGAAAAATTGCTGAAAATAATAAAGAAGATGCTTACAAGGGATAACGTATTACCCCCCAGTATGTACGAAGCAAAGAAGGTTGTCTGCCCTCTAGGATTAGAGGTGCAGAAGATACATGCATGCATCAATTACTGCATCCTCTACCGTGGTGAGGAGTACGAGAATTTGAATGCATGCCCGGTATGCGGTGCATTGCGGTATAAAATAAGGCGAGATAACCCTGGTGATGTTGAGGGTGAGCCGTGCCCTAGGAAGAGGGTTCCTGCCAAGGTGATGTGGTATGCTCCTATAATACCACGATTGAAATGTTTGTTTCAAAAGAAAGAGCATGCAAAGTTGTTACGATGGCACAAAGAAGACCGTTTGAAAGACCTGATGTTAAGACACCCCGCCGATGGGTCGCAGTGGAGAAAAATCGACAGGGAGTTCCCGGAATTTGCAGCTGACGCAAGGAACTTAATATTTGGGCTAAGTACAGATGGCTTTAATCCTTTCGGGGAGCAGAGCTATAGTCATAGCACCTGGCCTGTGACTCTGTGTATTTATAACCTTTCTCCTTGGTTGTGCATGAAGCGGAAGTTCATTATGATGCCAGTGCTCATCCAAGGCCCAAACCAACCGGGCAACGACATTGATGTGTACGTGAGGCCATTGGTTGAAGAACTTTTACAGTTGTGGAGTGACGAAGGTGTACCTATGTGGGATGAGCACGAACAAAAGGAATTTGACCTACGAGCGTTGCTGTTTGTAACCATCAATGATTGGCCTGCTCTTAGTAACATTTCAGGACAGTCAAAGAAGGGATACAATGCATGCACGCACTGTTTAGGTGAGACTGAAAGTATACATATGGGAAACAAGAATGTGTACCTTGGGCATCGGCGATTTCTTACAAAAGGGCATGCCGTAAGAAAGAAAGGCAAGCATTTCAAAGGTGAGCCAAATCATCAGACGAATCCTAAATTACCTAATGGTGATGTTATATATGACATGGTCAAGGACTTAAAAGTAATCTTTGGAAAGGGTCCTGACAGTCTATCTGTTTCGAATGACGCTGATGGACACGTACCCATGTGGAAGAAGTGCTCTATATTTTGGGAGCTACCCTATTGGAAAATACTGGAGGTTCGCTCTGCAATCGACATGATGCACGTGACAAAAAATCTGTGCGTGAACCTACTAAGCTTCTTGGGCGTGTATGGGAAAACAAAAAATACACCGGAATCACGACAGGACCACCAACGTATGCACGAACGAGACGACCACCTGAATCCAGATAAGTATCAAGGTCTTGCCAGCTACGCTCTTACCAAAGAAGAGAAGGAGATCTTTTTTGAAGTCCTGAGCAGTATCAAGGTCCCGTCTGGTTTCTCGTCGAATATAAAGGCAATAATAAACATGGCAGAGAAAAAGTTCCAGAACCTAAAGTCTCATGACTGCCACGTGATTATGACACAATTACTTCCGATTGCATTGAGGGGGCTTCTACCGGAAAATGTTCGAGTACCCATTGTGAAGTTATGTGCATTTCTCAATGCAATTTCTCAGAAGGTGATCAATCCATTAACTCTACCAGGTTTACAGAGGGAGGTGGTCCAATGTCTTGTCAGCTTCGAGTTGGTGTTCCCACCATCCTTCTTCAATATTATGACGCACCTCATAGTTCACCTAGTCGAAGAGATTAATGTTCTCGGTCCTGTATTTCTACACAACATGTTCCCCTTTGAGAGGTTCATGGGAGTCTTAAAGAAATACGTTCATAACCGTGCTAGGCCCGAAGGAAGCATCTCCAAGGGCTATGGAACAGAGGAGGTAATTGAGTTTTGTGTTGACTTTATTCCTGACCTTAAGCCGATCGGTGTTCCTCAATCGCGCCATGAGGGGAGACTGCGTGGAATAGGCACGCTAGGAAAGAAAGCAATAATGTGTAAGGACTGGGATTCTTTCAATCAAGCACACTACACAGTTCTACATAATTCCATCTTGGTGGCTCCGTATATCCAGGAACACATGAATATTTTACGCTCTAAATGCCCGGAGCAGCCTGGAGAATCGATTGAAAGAGAACACATGAAGACTTTCAGCGGATGGTTGCAAACACGTCTCATTAATGACAACACTGTTGAAGAACAATTATACTTGTTGGCCAAAGCACCATCGTCGACTATATTGACTTTTCAAGGGTACGAGATAAATGGAAATACATTTTACACGACCGACCAAGATAAAAAGAGCACCAACCAAAACAGTGGTGTCCGCTTTGATGCAACAAACAACAATGGGAAAAAGGACACATATTATGGTTATATAGAGCAGATATGGGAACTTGACTATGCACTACAAGAAATATGCTCGTTAATGACCCTCCATTTTGGTCACTAAAAGGTCATTATTTTTCATTTATGACCTTTTTATGACCAAAAACCAATGGTCACATACCGAGCGTCTTAAATGAACCGTAATGACCTTTTTAGTGGTTTGGTCATAACCGTTATGACCAAATCATAGGGTCATAATTTTATGACCAACTTTTTTGGTCATTGGCTGTCCGACGAGTCCACGTCAGATCCTACGTGGCAATGCTGACGTGGCAAAATTATGACCAAATTAAAAGGTCATAGATCAGAATCAGCCCAATCCATACAGCTCCACTACACGGGCCGAGCCCAATAACGCGGCCCATTGATGTTTTCTTCTCTAAATACTGGTCAAATTAGTAGGCTCTTATTGTATGGGCCGTGGCCCTTTTACAGTCCAATCTTTTTAGGCCTTTTCTTTTTTCAGATATTTTGTTTTCCTTTTATTTCAAAAAAGAATCCGATACTGGCTGGGCTTAGGCCTTTTAACAGGCCAATTGTTTTGTGAACGATTTTACCATCGAAAAATATTTGGGCCAAAGGCCTCATTAGCCCAGATGCAAACAACAGGCCCAAAATTTAAATCACAACAATAGGAATTCAAATTACATCCATACGAATTCAAATTACAGAACATAATATTTCAAATAATTACATTAATTTCGGCAATAGATATCTTTACATCCCAGGCCTAATACATCAAATAAACACTGTTATACTATCCTTACACAGCACAAGAAATTTAGATCATCACAAACAACACGAATAAGGTAACGTGGCCAGGGTTGATGTGCTTCAGCAAACAAGTATAGCATCAGGGCACCTTCAGGTCTGCAAGAAAAAAGCTGGGGTCAGTAAGCATCAAAGATGCTTGGGGCACCAATGATCATTTAGATGCTATTTTAGATCAGCATTACAGAATTTCATAGTTGAAACAAAAGCAGCAAATATAAATTCTGGTTATTGGCTATTTTACATAAGCATTTGTCATTCATAAGAATGCATCAAACCTGTCCAACACAATGGTTTGACCGATAACAGGAACAACTTTGTATCACACACACAGAGCTCTATACATAGGTAAAAGTAGAATATATTTACATGTCATATGGTTCACAGAGCATAGAATGGTATGTAACAATGAACATGTTCATCTTCAATTGGTATCTCATTTCAAATATTCATTACATCTGGTGTTCGGCATTTCAGTTTCAAGAGTTAAACCAATCTAATTCAAATACATATTTCACATTCCATATGTTACATTACTCTTCACAGACTAGATGGTGAGAGTCTGGATATGCACTACTCAGCCATTCAATAAAGATCATGTAACTTGTCCTTTCATGATATAGTTCATTACTTATTGTTCGCCACTCAGCCATCTAAACACATGCATCATAGTTCAATAGTTCTTACAAACAATCAAACTAGTCCTAGTTGTAAGCTAATTGTACAAACGCACACGCAATATACATGTACCTCTTAACTCTCGAGATTATCCAGCTCCTATTCATCCGTTGTTGTTCTATCCACCTCCGTATGCACCCACTCCTCCAGCTCTAAGCAACTTCTAGCACAACAGCAATAGTCACTCAAACATGCATGCAAACAAACACGACGAACAAATTACATAAGACAGAGCAAAGCACGAGCTATTCAAGGACAAGCCATGTGAAGAGATTGATGATTATATTTGACATTGGCAGTTACACGGGAGAGTCTGTTACATGTACAAATTTCAGCTTTTCTATCTAAGTACAAATAGCAGAAAAGTAACATAGGCAGGTTGATCAAAATTTGACAGAGCTAACTGAACAAAAAAGATAACATAATGCTGCAACTTGTTGAGGACGGAAATAATAATTTTTTATATTATGGTACACAAATTAGTAATATGGGGATCATGCTTATTGTTATTTCTATTTACAGTACAACACGCTATTTACTGTATGAGGGAGTGCAGTCAACATAATAAGGCTCTCTAACATTAGGCAAGAAGCAGAGCAAGCATAAAATTATAGAAAACCAGGAGGGAGGGTTGGATAGAAAGCATATCCGATCACTAGCGCAAGTGCATCAGGTAGGGGAAACACAATACGAGGCCATATATACCATAAGTGTTGTAACTTAGCTAGGCGGCTGGTGACTACAGGAAACAACATGTGCATGTAGGTTCTGGATCTTGAGTGGTGATGTGCACCGCACATCAGGCACTGCTAACAAAATAAATTTGAACCAAAGTATCTACTGTACTTGGGAGGGACATACAACATGAAGCACGCAGGCAGATGAGCATGTACAACACACCAAAGTACCAGAGAAGGGAGATTACCTGGACGTCGTACGTGGCTGGTGGTGATGCTGGCCTGTGCGAGCATGGTCGTCCACTGTAGATCAACAGCAGGATGGCAGCCAGGGACGTCGAGCACCAGAGCAGAATGGCGGAGCAGGTGGCGACTATTCTAGCATAGCGCCGCCGCTGGAGCCGGCAGGTCGCGCGGATCCAATCGGGGCGGATCAAGTCAGGAAGAAAGGGAAAGAGGATCCTCTTCCTCCTTAGAGATCTGGTTGGTGGGGAGGGCTTCTGCTGTGAGGCCCGGCCGTCTTCTCCCTGCGGCCGTCCAGATCGGCACCAAACTGACGGTGGAACAAAAGGACGAGGAAAGGGCGTGAGTTGCAGAATGAACATGGGAAGGAGGGAGGAGGAGGGGGAGGAGGCACTGACCGGGTAGTTGGTGGATCCCGTCCACTGCGGCCGCGGGAGCGCCTCCCTCGTCGAAGAGGGGTGGGTCGCCGACGTGAATCGAATAGTCGACCTCGCCGGCGCGGCAAGTACGGGTGGTGGCAGTGCGCCAGACCTCGCTCGGCGACCACGACGACGGCCCGTCCCTGGTGACGCCACGCTCACATCAGAGGTCCATGGGGAGGCCGAAGGAGGTGGGGAGCTCGGGGGCGGCGGGGATGGGAGAACGGGGCGGGATCGAAGGAGGCGGCGGCGAACGAAGAAAATGGGAGGGGAATTAGGGTTACGCCTCGGAAGGGGATTTATTGGCCGATCTGAAAATTGTAGGCCGCGCGGTCGTTTCCAAATTTTTCCCTCCACCGCCCATCTACTACTACATGTGCACCCTACACAAAAGTGGCTGCAGGTAGGGCCAGCCTCTTCCTGACCCCACACCACGGTGTCTTAAGATTGGCAAGTAGATATTTTTGTATAAGAAAACACTTAACAAGTGTTATAAGACCGCCATTATTTGCTAAAAGTTTCTTGCTTTTTTATTTAGTACTAGTAGTTCGTCGCCATTATAAGACCGCCAATAGTTTCGGAATATTCAACCCCTAGGTAAGAACAGTCGTGTTATCAATTTTGAGCGTATTTTGAAATCGATATAAAGAATCAAAAAAAATCAAAAAATTGAAAAACCATCACAAAGTGTCATTGTATGGAGAATAATGACCTTATATTGTGCAAGGGGTGCATCTTGTAATGGAGAATAATGTTGCCGAAGAAAGTTTTTAATTTTGTTACACAAAAAAATCATTTTTCTTTTTTTGAGTCCCACAAATGGGTTATTTGTGAAGCACCTACCAAAACTATGTCGCAAATTTGAACCACACCAATTTATAAAAATATTAGACCATATTTTATGAAGAAATAACCAAATGGTTGTGTGTCAATAGGTTTTCATCTACCTCTAGTAAAAAAGACAAACTTCTGGCGATTCTGTTGGAACCGGGTTAAATTTGAACTACAAGTGCTTCGTATATTGCTCCTGAATTTTTGAAAAAATCATTTTCATGTACATAACTAAGAACGGTCGTGTCGTCAATTTTGAGCGCATTTTGAGACCGGCATAAAGAATTCAAAAAAAAATCAAAAAATTCGAAATCTTTCGCAATGTGTTATTATATGTGACCTAGTTTTGAGGAAAAATAATAAACTTGTAATACAGAAAATATCGCGAAAAAGTGTTCTCATAAATTAGCTACCATGAACGAAGATTCATGGCTTTCGGGCCAAATGACGAATGTTATGAACAGATTCATGGAATAGTTTGTTAAAATGACCTCATATTGTGCACAGGGGTGCATCTTTGTAATGGAGAATAATGTTGCCGAAGAAAGTTTTTTATTTTGTTACACAAAAAAATCATTTTTCTTTTTTCGAGTCCCACAAATGGGTTATTTTGTGAAGCACCTACCAAAACTATGTTGCAAATTTGAACCACACCAATTTATAAAAATATTAGACCATATTTTATGAACAAATAACCAAATGGTTGTGTGTCAAGAGGTTTTCATCTACCTCTATTAAAAAGACAAACTTCTGGCGATTCAGCTGGAACCGGGTTAAATTTGAACTACAAGTGCTTCGTATATTGCTGCTGAACTTTTGAAAAAAATCATTTTCATGTACATAACTATCTATTTTATCATATATATATACCAATAGATTTGCAAGATTCAACCTCTGACTAAGAACGGTCGTGTCGTCAATTTTGAGCGCATTTTGAGACCGGCATAAAGAATTAAAAAAAAATAAAAAAATTCAAAATCTTTCGCAATGTGTCATTATATGTGACCTAGTTTTGAGGAAAAATAATAAACTTGTAATACAGAAAATATCGCGAAAAAGTGTTCTCAGAAATTAGCTACCATGAACGAAGATTCATGCCTTTCGGGCCAAATGACGAATGTTATGACCAGATTCATGGAATAGTTTGTTAAAATGACCTCATATTGTGCACAGGGGTCTTGTAATGGAGAATAATGTTGCCGAAGAAAGTTTTTAATTTTGTTACACAAAAAAATCATTTTTCTTTTTTCGAGTCCCACAAATGGGTTATTTTGTGAAGCACCTACCAAAACTATGTTGCAAATTTGAACCACACCAATTTATAAAAATATTAGACCATATTTTTTGAACAAATAACCAAATGGTTGTGTGTCAATAGGTTTTCATCTACCTCTAGTAAAAAAGACAAACTTCTGGCGATTCCGCTGGAACCGGGTTAAATTTGAACTACAAGTGCTTCGTATATTGCTGCTAAATTTTTGAAAAAATCATTTTCATGTACATAACTATCTATTTTATCATATATATACCAATAGATTCGCAAGATTCAACCTCTGACTAAGAACGGTCGTGTCGTCAATTTTGAGCGCATTTTGAGACTGGCATAAAGAATTCAAAAAAAATAAAAAAATTCGAAATCTTTCGCAATGTGTCATTATATGTGACCTAGTTTTGAGGAAAAATAATAAACTTGTAATACATAAAATATCGTGAAAAAGTGTTCTCAGAAATTAGCCACCATGAACGAAGATTCACGCCTTTCGGGCCAAACGATGAATGTTATGACTAGATTCATGGAATAGTTTGTTAAAATGACCTCATATTGTGCACAAGGGTGCATCTTGTAATGGAGAATAATGTTGCCAAAGAAAGTTTTTAATTTTGTTACACAAAAAAATCATTTTTCTTTTTTCGAGTCCCACAAATGGGTTATTTTGTGAAGCACCTACCAAAACTATGTTGCAAATTTGAACCACACCAATTTATAAAAATATTAGACCATATTTTTTTAACAAATAAACAAATGGTTGTGTATCAATAGGTTTTCATCTACCTCTAGTAAAAAAGACAAACTTCTGGCGATTCTGCTAGAACCGGGTTAAATTCGAACTACAAGTGCTTCGTATATTGCTGCTGAATTTTTGAAAAAATCATTTTCATGTACATAACTATCTATTTTATCATATATATACCAATAGATTTGCAAGATTCAAGCTCTGACTAAGAACGGTCGTGTCGTCAATTTTGAGCGCATTTTGAGCGCATTTCAAGGGTTTCAGGCCAAATGACGAATGTTATGACTAGATTAATGGCATAGTTTGTTCGAATGATCCCATATTGTGCACATGGGTGCATCTTGGAATGGAGAACAATGTTGCCGAAGAAAGTTTTCATTTTCGTTACTCAAAAAAATCATTTTTCATTTTTCGAGTGAAAAAATGGGTTGTTTTGTGAAGCACCTACCAAAAATATGTTGCAAATTTGATCGATACCAATTTCTAAAAATATTATACCACATTTTATGTAGAAACAACCAAATGGCTGTGTGCCAAGAGGTTTCCGTCCACCTCTCGTAAAAAAGACAAGTTTTAGACGATTCCATTGAAAGCGGGTCAAATTTTAACTACAGTTGCTTCGTAGTTTTCACGTGATTTTCCGAAAAAATCATTTTTAGGTACACAAGTATAAATCTACTTTACCAGAGATACACCAATAGTTTCACGAGAATCAACCCCTAACTACGCACGGTCGTGTCGTCAATTTTGACCGCATTTTGAAACCGATATAAAGAATTCCAAAAAATAAATAAAAAAAATGAAAATCCTTCGCAATGTGTCATTATATGTGACCTATTATATCATTGCATCATGCATGTTTCATATTATATCATAAGCATTACATCATTCGAAATTTTACATTGTAGTTGACTTGCAGTTAATTTTTTTTAAAGACAAAAACCCAAAAGCCTAATTTAAAATCCCCTAAAGTCCCTATTAATGAAATAAACGCTCATGGGAAATATTGTATTTTAGGTCTGTTAAAACTTGTTCCAAATGGTCTATAATGATTAGGAACAATTTTGTAAAAAATTTAAAATTCATTTTGGTCAATTTGGAGGTCAAAATCAATCTCCAGAAATGAAAACAGAAAAAAATCCCGAGCCAGCCCAACCCAGGTAGATACCAGTACGTGGACAGTTTGCAGGCCGACTTTCAACCCATTTCAATCCGCACACCGGCCCGTAGGTAGAGGAATGGAGGCCTCAGCCCAAGCAAGCAACATAATTTGTCTTAAAAGAATGTGAGTGCGGTGGGATGACACAGACGGACTGGTGGCCTGGTGGCTAGGTGAGCCAGTGGCGGGATGGAGGTCTTGTGTTCGAACCACAGGTTTTCCCTTTTTCATTGGTTTATTCTCCACAAACAAAAAAATGGAAATGATTTGGCGCCGAACCTGGGCCCACGTGTCAGTTTGGCGTATGAACCCACATGTCAGGTGGGTGGTTGCGGGACCCACATGCGGGCTGGGCAGGACCCATGTGTTTGGCGGGTAGGCCCCTACCTCTCAATTGGTCGTAATCGACTAGAAGAAAATGTGTAGGCTACTGTCGTTCGAATTATGACCAATTCATGCAATGAGGTTATGACTTTTCTGAGAAATTTGGTCGTTATATTTTTGGGTTTGGACCTTCCAAAGCAACTTACGACTAAGTGGTTTAAATTGGTCATAAATCTATGACCAATTTTTCCATGGTCATTATCAGAAAGTCATAAATGAGCATATTTCTTGTAGTGATGGACCTTCTTTCAAGGTACCTTTGT
This sequence comes from Puccinellia tenuiflora, assembly GCA_012064385.1. Taxonomy (NCBI): domain Eukaryota; kingdom Viridiplantae; phylum Streptophyta; class Magnoliopsida; order Poales; family Poaceae; genus Puccinellia; species Puccinellia tenuiflora. The sequence goes on along the minus strand of QRDG01001566.1, from coordinate 184,071 downwards.
TCAGGTGCAAATGGTTCAACCTGGAAGGCGGGGTAAATGTAGACCCGAAGTACGGAATGACTACGGTGGATGTAAAAAATCTTGGGTAAGACACCGAACCATTCGTCCTAGCCAATGACGTGGCTCAGGTTTTCTATGTGAAGGACATGTCTTCTAGACCGAAAAAAAGAAAAGATAAGCAAGCGAATACATCATACGATGAGCCAAAGTGCCACATAGTTCTTTCAGCAAAAAGAAACATCGTAGGAGTGGAGGACAAGACGGACATGTCGGAAGATTACAATAATTTTCATGAAATTCCCCCCTTCACGGTGAAAACTGACCCAACCATCGCGTTGAATGATGAAGATTGTCCATGGTTGCGGCGCAATCAGAAGAAAGGGACACACACGAAGAAGAAAGGGACACAAACTAGATAGAGATGTTGGTGGTGATGTGTAATAATTAATGTATTAAACCTTTTATCAAATGCACACGGTTTCCCCGTCATACAGCCTAACGGTGGCTCGTGAGTGCCTGCATATCAAATGCACCGTTGGGCTGTATGACGGGAATCCGAATGATTTGTATTCGGTCGATGAACTGAAGTATTTTGTAGATAGAATAGCCGCAAGTATTTTGTTGAGGGCTGTGAAGTGAGCAGCAAATCGACCTTCGATCCAAGCAGCCGCAAGACTTCTTTGATGATCTAACGACCGTCCCAAAAAGTGTTGGGAATCTTGTAGATCATCAAAGAGCCTTGCAGCTACTTGGATCCGACCGAGGGGCATGGCTACCACTTCCACCACCACCACTCCCACCTCCTCGGCAATTCATCATTGTGTCACCCTAATCCAGTGGTTAGATTTAACCTACCCGAGGGCTTGTGTTAGGGAACATGCCAGCGGGTAGGCTAAATCCAACCATTGGGTTCGGTGGCAAAGGTAGACGCTCGTTGTGTGCCGTTTCGCTGCAGGGACGTCGCTATTTATAGGCGTGTGCTTCTGATCCAACGGCTCACAAGCGCTCTAAAGAAACACACCCCTGATCCAACGGCTCACAAGCGCTTGAAAGAAACACACGATCCGTGTGCTTCTTTAGTCCCGGTTGGTAACACGAACCGGTACTAAATGCCCTGATCCAACAGCTTACAAGCGCTCGAAGGAAACACACGATCCGTGTGCTTCTGATCCAACGGCTCACAAGCGCTCTAAAGAAACACACCCCTGATCCAACGGCTCACAAGCGCTTGAAAGAAACACACGATCCGTGTGCTTATTTAGTCCTGGTTGGTAACACGAACCGGTACTAAATGCCCTGATCCAACAGCTCACAAGCGCTCGAAGTAAACGCACGATCCGTGTGCTTCTGATCCAACGGCTCACAAGCGCTCTAAAGAAACACACCCCTGATCCAACGGCTCACAAGCGCTTGAAAGAAACCTAGTATGACTTGTATTCGATACTGATTTTCAAATAATAAAAAGAAACTAGAAAAATAAATAATAAAAAGATATGATTATCAAATATTGGAACATTTGACTAGCTTCTTCTCCGATGTTGCCGTACTCTTGTTCTTCATCTCCTCCTCGATCATGTTTGGTATTTATAGCTAAAAGATCAGGGCAACTCTTCATCTTTAGTCCCGGTTGGTAGATTGAACCGAGACTAAAGGAGCGTTGATATGTGAGCCGTTGGATCAGAAGCACACGGATCGTGTGTTTCGTTCGAGCTCTTGTGAGCCGTTTGATCGGAAGCACACGGATCGTGTGTTTCTTTAGAGCGCTTGTGGGCCGTTGGATCAGGGGTGTGTTTCTTTCGAGCGCTTCTGAGCCATTGGATCTCAAGCAGAAGATATGGCACACATATCAACGCTCCTTTAGTCCCGGTTCAATCTACCAACAGGGACTAAAGATGAAGAGTTGCCCTGATCTTTCGCTATAAATACCAAACATGATCGAGGAGGAGATGAAGAACAAGAGTACGGCAACAGCGGAGAAGAAGCTAGTCAAACTAGTCCAGAAGGCAAAGACCGAATACAAATCATTCGGTTTCTTTCGAGCGTCTACCTTTGCCACCGAACCCAATGGTTGGATTTAGCCTACATGCTGGCATGTTCCCTGGCATTATTGTGTTTGTCCCTTGTTCACCGGCCAGCCATTGGAGCCACCTACTGTAGGTCGGTGAATAAGGACAACACAACGACGCTGTTTGGAAACACAAGCACTCAGGTAGGTTGAATCCAACCACTGGATTAGGGTGACACAAATGATGAATTGCCGAGGAGGTGGGAGTGGTGGTGGTGGAAGTGGTAGCCATGCCCCTCGGTCGGATCCAAGCAGCTGGAAAAAAGTCCAACCTGTCGATCTACCCCCTTTGACCGGCGCCAAGAGGGGGTAGACGCATGAACTTTTTTGTTTGGTTGTGTTAGTTGGTACATAGAACCAATATGAACCAACGATCCGTGTGCTAGCTATCCAACAGCTCAGAAAGTATGCTTTAAAAATATACAGATCATTATTACAATTTTTAGATATTAAATCAATAGGTATTGGAACATTTTAAAAGAAACTAGAAAAAAATATGATTTTCATTAATAAAAAGAAACTAGAAAAATAAATAATAAAAAGATAATGATTTTCAAATAATAAAAAGAAACTAGAAAATAAATAATAAAAAGATAATGATTTTCGAATACTGGAACATTTTAAAAGAAACTAGAAAAATAATAATAAAAAGATAATAATTATATGACTTTTTAAATAATAAAAAGAAACTATAAAAAGAAAACAGAAAAAGTACCAAAAAAGAAACCAGAAAAAGAAACTAGAAACCAGAAATAGAAACAAAAAAAAGAAAACAGAAAAAGAAAAAAAAAGGCCTTTGGTCGCGTTTGGTAACAACCAACCGGGACCAAAGGCCCGCTGGGCTTCGCGCGCATATTTTCGCGGCCCAGGGGGACCTTTGGTCCCGGTTGGTGTTACCAACCGCGACCAAAGGGTCTTTGGTCCCGGTTCGTGGCTGGAACCGGGACCAAAGGTCCCTCCCCGCTCGATTTGAGCGGTTCCCTTCTTCTTTTTCCTCATTCTCGTCTCCCGAACGCCGCCGCGTGCTCCGCCCTCCCTCTGCCCTCTGCCACCGCCGCCGCGTGCTCCGGCGCCGTCCTCCCTCTCCGCGCGCCTCGCTCCCGTCGTGCTCCACCGCCGCCCCCCCCCCCCCCCCCCGATCTCCTCCGCCAGCGCATCTCCGTCCGCCAAGAGCCCAGCTCCGACCGCGTCGTCCAGCGCAGCTCCGCCCGCCACAAGCCCAGCTCCGACCGCGCCGTCCTCCGCCAGCTCATCTCCGTCCGCCGCGAGCCCCGCTCCGACCGCGTCGTCCAGTGCAGCTCCGCCCGCCACGAGCCCAGGTCCGAGTCTCCGACCGCGCCGTCCTCCGCATCCTCCTCGCTCCTGCTCCGTGTTGCCGTCGGGGAAGATCCTCCTCCGCCGGCGAGCTCCTCCTCCGCCTTCCCGTCGATCTACTCGCCGCCGGCCGCCGCGCCTCAGGTATCGTTCTCAACCTCCTCCCGAACTGAAGAAAAGTGTCGATCTGTCTGTTTCCCAACTTCCTTTGTATGCTGTACTGCTGTCGTGTGTGCTTGGGCTTAATGATTTTAGTCGAATTGGCTTCATGTCTGAACTGAATCGAGTTGCTGCTACCTGCTTGTAGTTTCTGACTGTTGCTACTTGCTTGCTAGTGCTAGGTCTGTGGAGCTGATGTGCATTGTATACATAATCTGCTACTAGTTTTGCTACTTGCTTGCTGCTAGTGCTAATTTTGTTCGACTAACCTTAAGCATGTGTGGCAAATATTGCTATACTTAGTATATAAACCTTAAGCTTGAGATGCTTCTTGTTCTAGACTGTTAGATGTGCATGCAATACAGTTTGGTCCCAGTGAATGTGTGTCATTCTTTTGTAAAAGGGACAGAGGGAGTACTACTTTTCAGAGGCCGATTCTTTTGTAATTTCCTCTTGTATTTATGTATTTGTAAAACTCCAGTGTAAGACAGTTTGTAACAAACAATTCGTATCATAAATGACTATGTATATTTGATTCCTAGTTTTGTTGTATTTTTCATGATTTTAAATGTGTAAGTGGTGAGTACTTCACCTATAGATGACTTTCAAACATATATGATGAATTTCTCAAGTGTATTAACTTTGAGTGTTTGCAACGACGATTCCCACTTGTTCGTTGATAAAGTTCCTGTCAAAACATATGCTAAATGCTTTCTCAATCATGAAGGACAATGGTAATTCCAATGGTGCAGCTGCTTTATATTTTTATGACTAATATCATATGTCAAAGGAGCTAGTAAAGGAAGATTATGAACATGTGAATAGAGAAGAAAATCCCATAACTCGTGAACTAGCTCGCATGAAAAAAAAAACTCTAACCCCGGATACTCGGCTAGACCCCCCCCTCTTGATATTGTACCTCTTTTAGTCAAAACTATAACTTTGATGACCAATGAATAAAGAGGTATTATTTGGTAAAAAAAGAGATCGAATAGACCCACCTGTCGGAGCTGGAAGGAAGAGAAAAAGGTGGAGCGAGCTCTGATGGAGAATGCAATTTAGCGGATTGATTTGTGCGACGTATGTAATACCAACAATTAGGGGAAATCAAGTTAATTTAGTCTTTAGAGTACACTTGTTGGCTGTCCAAGATATATATGGATGATATTGATGCTAGGTTAAATTAATTAATCTTGATTTTGTTTTTATTTTCCAGATTAGCAAGCGACGGACTTGGAAAGGTTTGTGCAGAAGATGGATCCAAATTTTCCGGACATCGACAGAGATGAGGACACCGAACTGCGAATCATGGAAGTTATAGCAGGACGTGCGGCCGCGCCTGTCGGTGAAGAAGATGCCTTCACCGGCGAAGATTACGGCTCCCAATTTCTGAATGATTCCGGTGAGGGGGTTCAGGAAGAAGAAAATGATAGAGAGGGGGAAGAAGTGCCCATTACAAACTCTGGCGAGGTATAATAAGCCTATGTACATCGATCACACTAGATGTATTATTTGAGTTATATATTGTTGTTATTAATGAACCATTTTTTTTTCTTTTAGCCCTCCGGATCATCCTCATCTACAGCATTGCCGAAACGAGGCCCGACGAAGCCGTTGAAGGCGGGTCGTAGGATATTGATCGACAAAGTTAGTGCTAGTGGGGAACCTTTGGAACCCATCGACAACCGCCGCAAATACATTAATCAATGCGGGGTTATTGTAAGGGACATTGTCCCGATCAACCTTAAAGAGTGGATTAAGCCGAAGGATGTAAACAACCCAGCTACTTATGTCGAGGAGAGGCTAAAAACATTGTGTTGGGACACGCTCTTAACAAAGGTCAGCCTACCGTCAGATCTGCCGGTTCCCCTGATGGACAAAGTGAAGGAGTGGTCGCTTAGTAAGATGGCCGAACAATTCCGGACCTGGAAGAAAAACTTATGGAAAGCTTATAAAAAGGCCGGGGAGACGGATCCAAATTTCACTGGAGCACTAGTGAAGATACAATAGTAGTGGCCCACATTTGTGGAGCAAAGAAAATCGGAGGGTGCTCTGTCCCGATCGGTTCAAAATAAGTTAAATGCTGCGAAGAAGGAATATCACCACCATTTGGGGGCGGCTACAGGGCTGCCGTGCCTAAGTGGGAAGCCTTTGAAGCACGACTGCTTGATAACGGGATCATTCCACAGACAGCGGAGTGGCCCCGAGGTCCAAGTTTTGGTTGTTCGCGCATGGGGCAGGGTTGGACCCACAGACAGGAAATATTATTGCTCAGGGAAAATGGAAGGCAAAAATTGAGTATATAACCAAACACTTGAGGACGCAATAGATAAAGTTCACAGGGGAGAGTACGTCCCTGACAGAGAGAATGACGAGCTGACACTAGCACTCGGGAATCCTGAACATGTTGGACGATTACGAGGCTATGGAGGCGGTGTCACCTTGAAGCAAGGTTTTCCGGAAGACGCTGATACTTATAGAAGCCGTTAGAGAAGAAAGAAGCAGGAGTCTGACCGGTTATCAGCACTGGAACGCAAGGTGCATGAGCAGCAGGAGCGACTCGACTCAATTAGTAAGCAAAATGAATCTCAGCTGCAGGTAGAAGCCGCCCCATCTGATCAGCGGAAAAGCAGCATGGGTTCCACGCATGTAGAAAATTCTCAATTTCAACCGGCGGCTCACTACCCCGTGGATGATATCACGGAGAAGTCAGACTGTGAGCTACACATGTCAATGAAGAACATGTCTTTCAAGGTGGCGGTCGGCTATGCTTTGCCTAATCCAGCTGGAGCAAGCTACCATCTCGAAGGGATTCCACAGGGCTATGCTCGTGTCGGGGTGGATCAAGTTGTGCCGTTATATGCTAATCTGGAACTTGACATTCCCGGAGGTGACGGCGAGAAGACACTGGGAGAAGTCGAGAAGGGTATCGCTCTCTGGAACAAGGAATACATCGTGTTTCCGAACTTGACTCCTCGATCCAGCAGCAGACCCCTACATCAAGATCCATCCCCCCCACCTAATGATCCATCCCCCCCACGTCAAGATCCACCCCTCCCACTGCAAGATCCATCCCCCCCACCTAAGGATCCATCCCCCCCCACCTAAGGATCCATCCCCCCCGCCTAAAGATCCATCTCCCCCACCTAAAGATTCATCCCCCCAAGATATATCCTCCTCACATGAAGATCCATCCCTCGATGCCCCATCTGTCGCGAGTCCATCGCGCGCGACGTCCCGTCCTTCGATTCCGCCCCGGGAAATGACCTTCTCGTCAAAGCGGAAACTATCCTTCACGTCGACACGTGCAGATAAGTTATCTCGAGCGGAACGCGAGTTGCTAAAGCCTCTTCCAAAGAGACCTTACGACTTGACTCCAGAGGAGCTCGAGGAATCGGTGCGTGCCCATATTACAGAACAGTTAGCTCCGAAACGGCCCCCGCCTAGAGAGAAACTGGATCCAGAAAAAGTTGAGACATTTCTGAAAAATTTCAGGAATCCCCGCCAAAGTCACCTCCATTGGCAAATGACTATGATCGTGTCATGCTGAAGACAATTAGTCAAGAGGCCGAGGAAAAGAAGGCTGCCTATCTCCTAAAGAAGAAGAAGATGAAGGAGGACAAGGAGGCGGCAGATCGACTAAAGAAGGAGCAGTTCTATGCTGCAAACGCGGGAAGAACAAGTGGCCCAGCTCGGAGAACAGGCAAAAAGTCGATATCCCCGCTGAGGTGATCTCAACTAAACAGTTGCCTAGCTCGTACAACCACAACAACAGTATCAGTATGCATGGACATATAAACTCGGGAAGTCCCTGGTCAGACCTGAGGAGATCAGTTCTCTATCATACCAATTGCGTCGATTGCATCACTGGTACGAGAAAGCTTGTAGCGGCCGGGCATGAAGCTTTCTGGGTGAGTTATAAGAAAAAGCATTACTTCACGGATGACTTGTTATATATTCCGTTTTCGGAAATATTTCAGTTATTCAATCAAGATGCCCTCGACAAAGTCATCGTCAGTTCCTATTGTTGTAAGTGATTTATTTCTGCAATTTAATTAAGTCTTCAGCTATGTACGTTCATTGCCTTTAATTATCTCACTATATTCTTTTGTATTGTAGAATGATGATTGTCGAATGCAGAACAAAGGGCATCTATGACAACTGGGTTCATTGACCCAAATTATGTTAATGAAGGGACCGTAAAATACAATTGGAAGACCACCGAGGATAGCTTGGTCAATTGGTAGTGAACCAAAATACTTGCGGAGAAATACTTTTTCCTTACGTCAACAAGTGAGTGTTACTTTCTACCCATTCTATTTTGCTTTGCATATCTTTAGTGTAACCGATGAGTCATTGACATATAAACATGCGCATTTTCCACTGGATTCTGCTAATCATTAGAGTTGACCAAGGAGTCGTTCAAGTCATGGACTCGCTAAGGAAACCAATGGAAAAGTACCAACGCATTCAAGATATGCTCCAGATGTAATTTCAATCATTATCGCTCTATATCGACCTCGGTCATTTCATTTCAGATACCAACTAATCAATAACTCTTTAATCATTTTTCTATTGCGGGCAGTGTTTGGAAACGCTTCATCAAGATCGTTCCAGGGGAGTGGAAACCGGAGCTGTATTTTTATACCACCAACGTAAGTAGTACTATATATATAGGTCCATTATGAAGCAACTCTTAATTCTAGTTTCAATACCATTATGAAGCTTCACTATTATTTGATTAAATTCTATTTTTTTGTAAAGTGGTGTCTGAGGCAGGAAACTGGGACAAATTTATGTGGATTCTATGTTTGCGAGTACATACGCTCTTTGTCTCTGAGCGGAATAGAGAACAAAGAACGCGTGATGTATGTATACACTCTTCTCACTTTTTATTACCATGCATATTGTGTTGACTTCCATCCATAAATTATTTTATTATGATTTCATATATATATATATATAGTTATAAACAACTAACATATTCATATTGATCTAGATGGAGAGAATGCGGGACCAACTCATACCATCGAAGCGCCTAAAAGCACTTAAAGAGGAAATTGCGGGATTTTTTAACTCCGCGGTCCTTAAGAGAGATGGAGAATTTTTGTCACTCGACAATTTTGTTTGTTGCCCGAGGACATGTAATTGACATCATCTCGACGTGTGAGAAACATTATGTCGGCGTGTGACGTTATGTATGTATATATGAAACATGATCTCGACATGTGAGAAAACGTTATATATGTATATATGAATTAACTATTAATGCCCTGGTATTACCACTGACACGACACGACACGGCATCGGACACGACGACACGGCACGACACGGCACGGCACGGCGACACGGCACCTATTGATTAAACCCCCACCCCCCCCCCCCCCCCCCCCCCCCCCCCAACCCACCCACCCAAAAGGAAAGCATTGGTTAAAACAAAAAAATAGAAACCCTAGAAAATAAATTAGCAGGAAACAAAAAGCAGGAACTCNAGATGCCCTCGACAAAGTCATCGTCAGTTCCTATTGTTTGTAAGTGATTTATTTCTGCAATTTAATTAAGTCTTCAGCTCTGCACGTTCATTGCCTTTAATTATCTCACTATATTCTTTTGTATTGTAGAATGATGATTGTGGAATGCAGAAAAAGGGCATCTATGACACTGGGTTCATTGACCCAAATTATATTCATGAAGTGACCGTACAATACAATTGGAAGACCACCGAGGATAGCTTGGTCAATTGGTTAGTGAAACAAAATACTTGCGGAGAAATACTTTTTCCTTACGTCAACAAGTGAGTGTTACCTTCTACCCATTCTATTTTGCTTTGCATATCTTTAGTGTAACCGATGAGTCATTGACATATAAACGTGCGCAGTTTCCACTGGATTCTGCTAATCATTAGAGTTGACCAAGGAGTCGTTCAAGTCATGGACTCGCTAAGGAAACCAATGGAAAAGTACCAACGCATTCAAGATATGCTCCAGATGTAATTTCAATCATTATCGCTCTATATCGACCTCTGTCAGTCATTTTCAGATATCAACTAATCAATAACTTCTTTGTTCATTTTTCTATTGGCGGGCAGTGTTTGGAAACGGTTCATCAAGATCGTTCCAGGGGAGTGGAAACCGGAGCTGTATTTTTATACCACCAACGTAAGTAGTACTATATATATTGCTCCATTATGAAGCAACTCTTTAATTCTATAGTTTCAATACCATTATGAAGCTTCACTATTATTTGATTAAATTCTATTTTTTGTAAAGTGGTGTCTGAGGCAGGATACTGGGACAAATTTATGTGGATTCTATGTTTGCGAGTACATACGATCTTTTGTCTTAGAGCGGAATAGAGAACAAAGAACGCTTGATGTATGTATACACTCTTCTCACTTTTTATTACCATGCATATTGTGTTTGACTTCCATCCATAAATTATTTTATTATGATTTCATATATATATATATAGTTATAAACAACTCACATATTCATATTGATCTAGATGGAGAGAATGCGGGACCAGCTCATACCATCGAAGCGCCTAAAAGCACTTCAAGAGGAAATTGCGGGATTTTTTTAACTCTGCGGTCCTGAAGAGAGATGGAGAATTTTTTCACTCGGCAAATTTTGTTTTGCCCGAGGACATGTAATTGACATCATCTCGACGTGTGAGAAACATTATGTCGGCGTGTGACGTTATGTATGTATATATGAAACATGATCTCGACGTGTGAGAAACGTTATGTATGTACGTATGAATCAAATATGAATGGTAGTACCACTGACACGGCACGGCACGACACGGCACCGGTCACGGCGACACGGCACGGCACCTATTGATTTAAAATCCCCCAAAAAAAAAAGCATTTGGTTAAACACCCCCCCCCCCCCCCAAACCCTAAAACCCTAAAACCCAAAAAAAAATGTGAAACTCTTTGGTCCCGGTTGGTAATACCAACCGGGACCAAAGGGTTCCGGCCCGGAGCGCACCCGCCCCGCCCACGTGGAGGGCCATTGGTCCCGGGTCTTAAGGTACCGGGACGAAAGGCCCCCCCCCCCCCCCCCTTTTGTCCCGACCCTTTAGTCCCGGTTAGAAAACCGGGACCAAAGGTCCTTTGGAACCGGGACCAATGGGCCATTTTCTACTAGTGATCTTTCAGTCATTCCATGGTCCTATGTTTGATCTTACAGTTGTGTCCTTAACCAGAAATTAATTTATATGTCTATCTGGTTCTGTTTTGCCCACCGCGACTAATGAGCGCTGGATCACTGTTTGGCTATTGCCATGTGACCTCACTGTCAATGTAGAACTATTTTCTTTTGGAGTCTGGGCATGGGCCTTAGAAGATGTGAAAGATATGTCATATTTGGCACAATGATACATTATATAAATGTAGGTCTATTGCAAACTTTGCTCTAATTTTGTGTGCCTTTCTCTTTGGCTATGTAGTCATGCCAAATGCAGAATACATAATCCAAAGTGTTCCAGCTGTATCCGAGGTAACTAGCATGTATTCTTTGTTCTTTCGTGAGAGCAGCAAAATGTAGTAGTACCAAAAAGGAGCTATTAATGGTGCATGGAACTTTGACCTTATTCTGAACTTTGATCAAACATAAATACGATTCTTTGCTCTGGGAAAGACTGAGCTTGCTTACATGATAAATGCGTAAATATTTCCAAGTAAGAAGAAAGCCCGTCTAGCTCAGTTGGTAGAGCGCAAGGCTGAATCGTTGAAGCCTCCGTCTAAATTCACCTTTAGGTAGTCGATCGGAGGTCTGCACCAGCGTACCATAGTTTGCTTGGATGGTATGCCATTTTGAGCATTCCATAAACTCCAGAGAAGAGTAATACAGTGGACAGCATTACCTCTTCCCAAGTAGCAATCAGCTAACTTCAGTCTAATAAGTTCTAGGTTTACCTCCTGCCACCAAGTTTTGGAGAATTTGCAGTTTATGAAAACATAACCACGGTCGACATGAAGGCGATGGCATACAACTAAAACACAGATTCAAGAAATGGATGTTAGGGGTGACATTGACAGATTTCTTTGCTATATTCTTGAAATGGATGTTGCTTAACTCCAGCGTCAAAGTTTGTTTCTCGTGCCTGTTATATTATTTTGTGTCCCTCGCTTATCCTATTTATTCTCGCCGTGACTTGTTGCATACACCATTCATTGTGCCGGAGAGGTGTGCCTTATAGATTGTTACACTAACTTGGGCACCTAAACTTTCCACACTTATTCCATGACCGGGACCTGGAAGCATACAAGTTTTCGTTACCCCGGCTTCGAGCAATGTAAATTCCGTCATTCTCTGGGCTGTCTTCAGGCGCAATGGTTGTGACGCACTTTAGAAGTACGCCTTTGCAATCTTCGACGGGCATGTGGATCTGATGCACAAGAGCTTAATATTTTCCACCTTTAGCTCATTGCACTTTCTAAGCATACACCTTGTCATAACCAATCACTCGCATAAACTACCTCTTAAACAAGCTAAATTAACACATCAGTTAACTTCTAATATCTCACATGTATATATATTTCTTTATGCAGGCATGCATGTGTGACTAGAAAAAAAGTTCATGTGTACCCTAGAATATGTCCCGCGAGTTGACGCATGGGTGAACACTAGACACTGCCTCAATTTATAGAACCAACTGGTGCGGTGATAATCATGCTCTTGTTATGCAAAACTAATGTCCGTGCATGATACACATTCCTACATGCATGATGGTGCGGCAATGTTCATGCATGAGCATGAACATAACATGCCTGAAGTTATTTAGGGACCGCATGTAACTAATCCCTTTGATTCACAATACTAGTTTAGAATTCTTACAAAAATAGTCATTTAAGCCTTTGAATATATTAGTTTTGAAGAAAATAATTATACACTGGACGTATATTGCATGGACAATCTAGTGACATCTGTTCAGTATTGTTCTTGCTAATAATTCGTTCTATATGGATGTCCAAACCTACACATATTTGACCGATAGAAATGCAAAAGCTGCTTACACTAGTCATGTGGAGCAGTCATATATATATACACGATGGAGATGAAACGAACAGAAATAACATCACTTACTTACGTTTCAAAAAAAAAATCACTTACTTACATAAGAGAAGTTACTTGATTATTTCTATTGTTTAAGGTAGCAGGAGCTCTGCTTTTGTATTAAGTAAGTGAGAAGAAAATTGGAATAACCATCACCAACCAGCCGGCCGAATTAAAATGAAAAAAAAACTAGAACAAAGATACAAAACAAAAACCAGACCAATTTGGAACGAGTCAATTGACACTGGGATCTATTCTCTGCACGCTTTCCGCATACAACAGTGGATCAGGTATTTTATGGGTGGGAACATAATCTATTGTGTATATCATGAAATAGGTGGTTAGAATACTGCCATGGACGCGAATACTTTGATGTACTATTATTTATCCACGACATGTTCGGGGGACAAAAATCATCTCTACTTAGCATCACCATACCACTGTCGTGGGCTTGATTTCTTATAGAATGTCCGTCATCTATTGAATCACGATATCGAACCGTTTTATAAATTAATCAACACGCCAAACCGATACAAAGTGATTAGTGAACCCTCTTATGTAGCAAATCAAAGACAAAGAACAAAAACAAGAGTAGCCACACCCATCAAGAGGCACCCAAGACTACCAACTAGAGGAGACACCACGCATTCTTAGGAGACCACCGGACATCATCGTACCACACACACCAACCTGTTGCTAAAGAGGGTTGTCCGCCCTATCGCTTAGGACCGTGGAGCATCGATCCTGCCAGCGGACAACGAGGACCATGCAAGGTGATGACAAGGTCACTCATAAAAGATGGAAGGTCGCTGAGATCACCCGAGGCTAGAGATGAAGGAGCTTCGATACATGACCCAAGCTTGCCCGTCGATGACAATGAGACACAACCATAGGTACCTAAGCTCCATGACGACGCCCACAAGAGGAGGCGATGCAAAGCGTCACTCTCATCGAGATTAAAAAGGGCAAAGGTTTTCACCCGGATCCTTGACGCGAGGGGTGACCACAGTGACACCCGACACCTGCAAGCATCACCATCGCTAATACCGAAGCTGTGTACTTTGTCCCAAAATCACCCCTCCGCCACAACCTGCTACCATGGTGCTCCCACTGCCACCAAAACAGACCTCGAGAACACGATCTGGCAGCCTCCACTACCGTCAACATCAGGGTTCCCTACGCCCACTCCTTACCATCCCCACAACCAATGATAGAGCCATTACCACCGCAACGGCGTTCGTCGGAGATCCGGACAGGCAGACCACCGTCCAGGACCGCAGTCTCGAAGCCCGCGGATTCGTACCAGCGAGTGAATGCACCTCATGGAGCGGACATCGATGAGCATGTCAGATCTAGGCCCGGCGCCTAGTCCAGATCCCGTACCCGTGAGTGGAAAAGGGTGGGTGGTAGCAGAGGATGACCAACACGACAGCTGCAACACCCCCACGTCGTCACAACTGCACAGGTGCTCACCAAATTTCAGTGACAACTCACAAGGCGCAGGACGAGGCTCACCTGAAACTATGCCACTCCGAGCATTCCATAAACCCTAGACAAGAGTAATCTAGTGACGTTGAAGAAAGAGGCCCGTTTCACTGTTTCAGCAGGTCTTTGGAATACATTGTCCGAATTCTTTAGCTTCACGTTGTTGCATATGTTTGTTGTGGCATCTGGGTTGAGAGGATGTCTTCCTCCAAGCTCGTATATATGCATGGTTTTAATTCCCCCTTGGAAATACGAGGTGCTCCCTTCATTTATTTTTTTATTTCCATCAAAAACTTGTGACCATCTAATTGATCTATGTGCGTACTTATAAATTATCAGGCTGTCTGTCGTTTATGTAGGCGAGACTACCTAACCAAGAAGGGTACCAACAGCTAGGCCAGGCTGCATTCATGGTTGTCATGCATCCTGTGGGGGTGGCGTCGCAGGGCAGCTCGAGATAGCCACCGTCGAGGCGCCATCTGTTAGCACGTATTAGCCGAGGCTTCCAAATTTGAGGAAGTTTGGGAGAACATTAAATTGTTTCTACCTACAAAGATCAAATTAGATATACTTTTTGAGAATCAGGATGCAGCCTGATTTGATCGGTTACTACGCTCTTCCATTACAAGTCCGAAACCTATAAATCAACACACGTATGTATATAATATGTGCAAACATGCATGCCTACAAATATAGCCCTGTACAATGGAGAAGCTTGATAACGCTGGTTCCATATATCCTAATTATGAAAGAAAATATTGGTACCATAAACCTTAATCATTTATAAGTGACACACTGTACTAAAAGATCTATACAATTAGCAGTGTTCCTAATCACCGTACATAAATCTGAACTCTGCCTATACAAGATATTGCTTGAATAAATTTACATGTACAACAAAGATTGAAGAAGCATAAACGGGTCACTGCCTTAGCAGGTCTTATACAAGATTAAGAAAAAATGAAGTAATTACATGACATAAATCTCAACGCTGCTTATACAAGATATTGTTTGAATAAATTTACATGTGCAACAAAGATTTGAAGAAACATATACGTGTTGCTGCCTAGCAGGTCTTTGGGGTAACATTGTTGGAATTCTTTAGTTTAACGTTGTTGCATATGCTTGTTGTAGCAGCACTCTTGTGCCCCTTAAACATAAGATTCACATCTTGCAACAATATGTCATGGCACGGGACGGTGTCGCTGCAGTCTAGCTTGATTGCATCTTTAGTTGCGCTCGTGCCTCGTATATTCTTGAACTTTATGTTGCTAAACTCCACCGCCGAATTTTGTTTTTCGCACGCCTTAGGATTCCATGGTGGGTGCGTGCCCTTTCTGACTTTTTTCAAGAGGATGTCTTGCTGCAAGCGTTCTTATTACCATTTGAAAATACGAGCTGCTCCCTTTATTTATCCTTTGATTTCCATCAAGAATTGTCACCATCTAATTGATCTACGTGCATACTTGTATTGCTGTCGTCTATCTAGGCAAGACTACCTAACCGAGAAGGGAACGATTACAAACTACAAAGAATCGAATTAGATATACTTTATGAGAATCGGTATCCAGCCGCAACAGGTCCGAAGCCTATAAAAATCAACATACGTATGTACAACAATATGTGCAACCTGCATGGCTACAAAATATAGTCCCGTACAGTGGAGAAGCTTGATAATTAACGCTTGGTTACATAAGAAAGAAAATATTGGTAGCATTAACCTTAATCGTATATAAATGACACCCTGTACTAAATGATCTTCACAATATACTATTTCAATTTTTTACATGTACAACAAAGATTTGAAAGAGACATGTGACACTGTCTCAGCAGGTCTTTGGGGTGACATTGTTGGGGTGACATTGTTGTAATTCGTTAGTTTGCCGACGACGCACACACGTACTCCAGGTCTGCCGAGGCAAAAGCCGTGGCTACAAGGTTTCCTGCTGGGCCCGGCCCCGAGGGCCTGCGACTGTAGGTCATTTCATTTGTGTTTGGGGCGGGAAACCTTGGTGCGATGTAAGTCTTTTGTTTTAACCGCTCCAAAAAAAAAGAGACATGTGACACTGTCTCAGCAGGTCTTTGGGGTGACATTGTTGTAATTCGTTAGTTTAACGTTGTTGCAGATGCTTGTTGTAGCAGCACTCTTGTGCCCCGTAAAAATAAGATTCATGTCTTGCAACAAAATGTCACGGCACGGGACGGTGTCGCTACAGTCCAGCTTGATTGCATCTTTAGTTGCGCTCGTGCCTCGTATATTCTTAAACTTGATGTTGCTGAACTCCACCACCGAAAATGGGCTAATAGCTCCTATGCGACATATTTGAGTTGAATTGTCTACAATGCAACATCGTTGGCTGAAATAATTCCAACTGCTCAGCTTTCTCTTGCGGTTAAGACTAATTATGTGAGTTGGGGTGAAATGTCGCATGAGAGCTATTTCAGCCAACGATGTTGCATTGTAGACAATTCAACTCAAATATGTCGCATAGGAGCTATTATCCCGCCGAAAATTTCTTCTCGCACGCTTTAGGCTTCAAAGGATCGGCCATCGTGCAATAGTTTTGGTCAACGATTATTGGATTCTTGACGTTGTCCATTGTTATATCTTCAAACGTGATGTCCTTGGCGTATCCTCTGCCTCCCTGCCACGACTTGATGCGTACGCCATTCATCGTGCCGGAGAGGTGTGTCTTGTAGATTGTTACGTTCGAAACTCGGGCCTCGGAGTTGTTGTCACCTAAGCTCCCGACGCTTATTCCGTGACCCGGGCCGCACGTTATTCTCGTAGCATATAGGTTTTCTGTGCCGGTCTCGATCGACATGCAGTCGTCACCGGTTTTAATGTTGCAGTCGAGCACCTGGATATCCTTGGTATGGGCGATGTGGATCCCGTCGTTCTCCGGGCTGTCGCCGGGCGCATTGATTGTGATTCGCTTCAGGATTACGTCGTTGCAGTCTTCCACCGACATGTGGATCTGCTTGCTGTTGAGAAGCTTTATGTTTTTGACCTTGAGCTGAGTGCACTTGCTGAGCAGCAACGCGATCAGGGCGTGCGTGCATTTGAGCTTCTTGTCCACTCGGCATGAGTTCTTCCACCACATCTCGCCGTCCCGTCTATAGTCCCGCCACCGGTCACGGTCAGGCTATCAACATTGTTAAACACGATCCACTTCCGCGTGTTGTCTTTTGGCCAGGTCGATCTGGCGGGGGCGACCAGTTTTCCTTGGAGCCTGAACGTGATGCTAGACTTGCATTTACCGGAGAAGGTGATCTGCTTGACGAGATACGTCTTGTCCTTTGGAACCAGAAGGGTGGCCGGCTGAGACGAGGAGCAAGCCGCGATCCATGCTTTCTGAAATGCCAGCGTATGTGTCGTCTTGTTGGCCGTCACCGACGGCTCCGTGGCTCGCGACGTTGATGATGACGTTTTGAGATGATGATGGCGTGCTCTTCTCTCCAAGTCTACGGCCATGCCGAGATGCCCGGCCGCTACGTACAGTTTGACTAGGCTCCTCTCTCAGTTGGCGGCGCGCGGAGAATGTCGTACGTCCACCGGCGGTACTGGCGGCGTGAGCACCGGCCGGCAGCAAGAGCAGCAGCAATACGATGATGAGAAGTGCAGCTGGTAGTAACACGAGAGCTCGAGAGGCCGCCATGTCGTTGCGGCCTGTGCTCGATCACCAAGAAACTAGCTAAGCTGTAGACGCTCTTGATCGATGGGAGAGATAAGGTGAGTGCAAACGTATTTATATACTGGACAGAAGGTGCAACGCTCTTCCGATTCGGTGAGTGTCGTGGGAGATTATAGCTAGGCAATTTACAAGATTATAACAAATCGGACTAGTGCAGTTCAGGCCTACGAGCTACGAGGCACTTCGGACATATGCATACGTTTGCACTCACCTTATCTCTCCCATCGACAATCGTACTATGGGTAAACTTAATCTAGCTATGACATAGAGAACATGATAATATTTATATAGGCATCACGATAATGAACAAAGACCATTGAGTCCAACTGCATTTTTATCAAAAAAGTCCACCGTGGGATCGCTATCCAGCCTGTCACCCAACGGTATTAAGTTGCACGTAACAGACATTTGCATTAAGTAAGACGCATGAAGTAAGCAATACTAACATCAAAAGAGACATTAACACCGCTGTTTTACCCTTAGTAGCAACAACACACCCTCGCTCTTAGACGTTTCTGTCACTCGTGCCCAGAAACAAAAGGGGGCATGAACCTACAATCTAGCATAAATACTCCCTCTTGGAGATACACACAATCACTTGGCCAAAGTAACTACGCACATCGGAGAGCATGCAAGAACATAAATCAACATATAAGAATCATGCACAATCTGATCATAACTTTATAATCAATCAGATCCCAGCAAACGCATCACATAGCATTACAATAATCGATCTTGATCATGTTAGGCAGCTGATGGTGGATATTGATAAGTTGGGTGGTGTCCCAAGCGAAGGTACCTTTAACAGACGCGGACCTGAACACACTCAACCAAAATACTTTGCCCCAACGGCGGAGAGGTTGTCAATCTCTCCGGTCTCGCAGAACACAAAGCGGTTAATTGTATGATGAAATAGATAAAATATGAAAAGTGACCAGAGGAGTAATAATGATTAAAAGCAAGTAAATGAGGTTGAAAACAATGTAAAAATATGGACCGGGGGCCATGGGTTCACTAGTGGAGTCTCTCAAGTAAATAAAATATGCATGTGATGGGTGAACGAATTACAGCTAGACAATTGACAAGATCATGACACAAACCCAATTTAGATATGACAAAAAGGACATGATAATATTTATGGAGGCATCACGACAAGAAACAAAGACCGTTGAGTCCAACTGCATCTTTGTCTAAATAGTCCACCGTGGGATCGCTATCCAGCCTATCACCCAACGGTATTAAGTTGCAAACAACAGATAATTGCATTAAGTAAAGTGCATGAAGTAAGCAATACTAATATCAAAATAGACATTGACACCGCTGTTTTAACCTTAGTAGCAACAGCACACCCTCGCCCTTAGACATTTCTGTCACTCGTGCCCAGGAACAAAATGGGGCATGAACCCACTATCTAGCATAAATACCCTCTCTTGGAGATACACACAATCACTTGGCCAATGTAACTACGCACATCGGAGAGCATGCAAGAACATAAAATACTCATATAAGAATCATGCACAATCTAAACATAACTACATAATCCATCGGATCCCAGCAAACACATCACATAGCATTACAATAATCGATCTTGATCATGTTAGGCAGCTCACAAGATCATAAGACATGAAGCACAAGAGAGAGAGACTACCATCTAGCTACTGCCATGGACCCGTGGTCCAAGGTGAGACTACTCACAAATCATTCCGAAGGAAGGCATGTCGATGAAGAGCCCTCCGGGATCGATCTCCCCTCCGGCAGAGTGCCGGGATCAGCTTCAGATTGGACCCCGAACTAGGGTTTTCGGTGACGGCGCGTCGGGGTCGAGTTTCTGGAAAATAATCGCCGCCTCGACGTTTTTAGGTTAATTATGATTTTATAGGAGTCGGAGGGGGCCGAGGAGGTGCCCACAGGGCAGGGGCGGGCCCCACCCGCGGGTCCCCCAGGCCGCGGCAGCTACCCGCATGTGCCCTGTGGGTTGCCTCCGAGGCTGCCCTTCGGACTCTGTCTTCGTCTTGGCGTAAAATAATCCCCGTAAATTTTCGTCCAATTCCGAGAATATTTCCAGAAGTAAATTTCTGAAACAAAAAGACAGCAAAAACAGGGAACTGGCACTGGGCATCTTGTCAATAGGTTAGTCCGACAAAATGCATAAAAATGATATAAATAACAGTAAAAACATGTGACAATATCACAAAACTAGTATGGATCACTCAAAAATTATAGATACGTTTGAGACGTATCAGCATCCCCAAGCTTAACTCCTACTCGTCCTCGAGTAGGTAAGTGATAACAAATAATTTTTGATGAGACATGCTACCAATACAATCTTGATCAAGATAGTAATGCAAAGCACGTGAAGTGAATAAGGTGATCCAAAACAATTGTCTATAGTTGACATTAAGCAAACAATGATTAACAAACGCTAGCTAACAAATGCTAGAAACTTTTCATGAATAAGTGCGTTGGAGACATGGAACCATACATAAGGTTTAGAAAGAAGAATTGCGAATTATGTCTCCAATGTAAAGTATCAATCATATTTCAAAGCATCTAATTAGTCATTCATGAAAATAGCCAAGCTCAAGTCAGGTGTCCTAATCCATCTACTTCATAAATCAACTATTTCGAAGTCTAGTCAACTAGTGCAAGTAAGAAGTGGCTTTGGCACCATGATGTTATGGCAAAGAGAACAATAATGAAGGTTTGGAAGGTCAAAAAGAAAGGGTCAAACAGTGGAGAAGGTAACCACAAGACAGAAGGAAGTCCCGTAGTTGACACTGTATGAGGAGTAGTGATTGCCATGCAACGGATGCACATAGAGCTATAAGTGTATGAAATCTCTCCAATGGAACTAGTGGGGGTGCATCCAACTTGCTTGCTCATGAAGACCTAGAGCTCACTTGAAGAGGCTCATCCTTGGAATATACAAGCCAAGTTCTATAACGTTAATTCCCCACATAGTTGTACAAATGAAACATGAAAACTCTCTATAATGAAGTGTAGGTACTACTAGCACAAGTGTGGAATAAAGGATAGTAGTGCTGCCCCCTCTCTCTTTTATATTTCTTTTTTTTTTAATTGTGGCCTCCGTGGCTCTTTTAAATTTTCTCTCATTGGTCTCTTTTGGACTCTTTTATGTGGCCACTTTGGACTCTTTTCAATATGCTCACAGGTAGGGGCAACACTCTCACTACAAGAAATATGTTGATTTATGACTTTCTCATAATGACCCTTGAAGAATTGGTCATAGATCTATGACCATTTTGAACAATTTGGTCGTAGGCTGTTTTGCAGGGTCCAGACCCAAAAACATAATGACCAATTTGGTCAGAAAGGTCATAGTCTCATTACATGAATTGGTCATAAGGCAGACATTGACTATTGACTATAAAATCCAACTACAGGGCCTATCCCATGACAGTTCGGACCCACCGCCAACCAGACATGCAGGACCCACTACTGATAGGACAAGTGGGCCCCATGAAACTTGCATGTGGGAGATACCACCAACATGACAAGTGAGCCCCACCAAATTGACATGCGGGTCCCACATCCGACCTGATAGGTAGGGCCCATCAAATTGACATGTGGTCCCACAAAACTGACATGTGGGACCCACCACCGACATGACATGTAGTCCGAGATGCGGGTCCCACAGCCGACCCACAAACTGAAATGTGGGGCCCACACTCTGACCTAACAGGTGGGTCCCACAAATTGATATGTAGGTCACACAGCCGACCTGACAGGTGGGACCCACCGACTTACATGTGGAGCCCACACTCTGACCTAACAGGTGGGTCCCACAAATTGAGATGCGGGTCCCACAGTCGACCTGATAGGTGGGACCCACCGACTTACATGTGGGGCCTACTCTCTAACCTAACAGGTGGGTCCCACAAATTGAGATGCGGCCCCACAGCCTACCTGACAGGTAGGACCCACCGACTACATGTGGGGCCCACACTCTAACCTAACAGGTGGGTCCCACGAATTGAGATGCGGGTCCCACCACCAACCACCGACTGACACAAGGGTACAACGCCACAAATCGACGCATTAAAAGAAAATCGCGGGGGGAGGAATCGAACCCACAACCTCTAGCAGCGGCCTGCATGTTGTTGCCACTGGGCCAAGGGAACGTTGGTGATACGATATAACATGTAATTCTTTTGTATAGTCAGTATCTCGTTTTGGGCCAAGGCCTGTTTCAAGAAACCTGCCAGAGACCGAATGCTTGTGTTGGTACGTGACTATTGGGCTCCCTGGTGGACCGTGTCTCCCAAAGGCTTGTCCACGTTTTTTCTCTCCTTTTCTCTATTTTGAAAAAATCCCTTTATG
This sequence comes from Puccinellia tenuiflora, assembly GCA_012064385.1. Classification (NCBI taxonomy): domain Eukaryota; kingdom Viridiplantae; phylum Streptophyta; class Magnoliopsida; order Poales; family Poaceae; genus Puccinellia; species Puccinellia tenuiflora. The sequence continues at coordinate 161,950 of QRDG01001566.1, read as the reverse complement.
CCTCTAAGTCAAACAAAAATCTACTCAAACCTTTTTTTGATATTTTTTGTAAACTAAATTATATATATTAACAACTTGGAAACCATCTCCACTAAAATTTAAATTTTAAATATTCAAATAATGCAAAAGTTTGTTTATCATATTTATGTCATTTTTGTTTATTGAAATTATGACTTGCCAAAATATTCAAAAAAATCAAGGAAAATACGAAATGTAGCATTTACAAATATAGAACAAAAAATGTAGTTTTAGAATCAGAATAATTATTTAACACAAATGTTTTCTCTTGTTTTGAATTTGTTATGTCGGTTTTAAAATATGGTCAAAACGGCGATCAAAATGAGGAGCTAGGGTATGGCCTTTAACATAGCATAGTTTGTCGGAATAAGGCCATATTTCACACACTCGTGTATTTTGGATGTAGAACAGTGTTGAATAAGGGGTTTAGGGTTTTATTTTTATAAAGAAAACCGTTTTCCATTGTTTTAGTGTCGAAAATGACTTTTTTTAAGCAGCTACCAAAATGGCTCACCGAAAGAGGAACATCCAAATGTATAGAAAATAATGGACCACTTTATAAGTACATATCGCCCTGGGTTTGAATATAAAAACATTCTTAGATATTTCTAACATTTTGTAGAAGTTCCTGTCGATTTCGTTGGAAGTGGGTCCGATTTGAACTACGAGTGTTGCATAGTTTGGTCATTATTTTTTGCAAAAATCACTTTTAGATCCACAATATCTACTTTCTTTGGTTATTTATGCATTAAATATGATCTAATATTTTTATAAATTATTGTGGTTCAAATTTGTAACATATTTTTGGTAGTTGCTTCACAAAACAACTCATTTTCGGCACTCGGAAAATGAGAAATGATTTTTTTGTGTAACAAAAATGAAAAATTTCTTCGGCAACATTGTTCTCCATTCCAAGATGCACGCTTGTATATAATATGGACATATTTAAACAAACTATACCATGAATGTCATCATAACATTCGTCATTTGGCGTGAAAGTCATGAATCTTCGTTCATGGTAGCTCATTTCTGAGAACACTTTTTCAAGATATTTGCTGTATTCCAATTTTCTTATTTTTCCTCAAAACTAGGTCACATATAATGACACATTGCGAAGGATTTCCATTATTTTGATTTTTTTTGAATTCTTTATGCCGATTTCAAAATGCGGTCAAAATTGACGACACGACCGTTCTTAGCTAGGTGTTGAATCTTACGAAACTATTTGTGTATCTCTGATGAAATAGATAGTTGTGTACCTAAAAATTATTTTTTCAAAAAATCACGAGCAAACTAAAGGGCAGGTGTAGTTCAAATTTGACCCGGTTCCAGCTAAATCGGTAGAAATTTGTCTTTTTGATGAGAGGTGTATAGATACCTTTTGAAACACAAACATTTTGTTATTTGTGCATTAAATATGATCTAATATTTTTATAAATTATTGTGGTTCAAATTTGTAACATATTTTTGGTAGTTGCTTCACAAAACAACTCATTTTCGGCACTCGGAAAATGAGAAATGATTATTTTGTGTAACGAAAATGAAAACTTTCTTCGGCAACATTGTTCTTCATTCCAAGATGCACGCTTGTATATAATATGGACACATTTAAACAAACTATGCCATGAATATCATCATAACATTCGTCATTTGGCCTGAAAGTCATGAATCTTCGTTCATGGTAGCTCATTTCTGAGAACACTTTTTCAAGATATTTGCTGTATTCCAATTTTCTTATTTTTCCTCAAAACTAGGTCACATATAATGACACATTGCGAAGGATTTCCATTATTTTGATTTTTTTTGAATTCTTTATGCCGATTTCAAAATGCAGTCAAAATTGACGACACGACCGTTCTTAGCTAGGTGTTGAATCTTGCGAAACTATTGGTGTATCTCTGATGAAATAGATAGTTGTGTACCTAAAAATGATTTTTTCAAAAAATCACAAGCAAACTAAAGGGCAGCTGTAGTTCAAATTTGACCCGGTTCCAGCCAAATCGGCAGAAATTTGTCTTTTTTATGAGAGGTGTATAGAGACCTTTTGAAACACAAAAATTTGGTTATTTGTGCATGAAATATGATCTAATATTTTTATAAATTATTGTGGTTCAAATTTGTAACATATTTTTGGTAGGTGCTTCACAAAACAACTCATTTTCGGCACTCGGAAAATGAGAAATGATTTTTTTGTGTAACGAAAATGAAAACTTTCTTCGGCAACATTGTTCTCCATTCCAAGATGCACGCTTGTATATAATATGGACATATTTAAACAAACTATGCCATTATTGTCATCATAACATTTGTCATTTGGCCTGAAAGTCATGAATCTTCGTTCATGGTAGCTCATTTCTGAGAACACTTTTTCAAGATATTTGTCGTATTTCAAGTTTCTTATTTTTCCTCAAAACTAGGTCACATATAATGACAAATTGCGAAGGATTACCTTTATTTTGATTTTTTTTGTATTCTTTATGCCGATTTCAAAATGCGGTCAAAATTGACGACACTACTGTTCTTAGCTAGAGGTTGAATCTTGCAAATATATTGGTATATCTCTGATAAAATATATGGTTATGTACCTAAAAATGATTTTTTCAAAAAATCACGAGTAAACTACGAGGCAACTGTAGTTCAAATTTGACCCGGTTCCAATCGAATCGGCATAAATTTGTCTTTTTGATGAGAGGTGTATAGATACCTTTTGAAACACAAACATTTGGTTATTTATGCATTAAATATGATCTAATATTTTTATAAATTATTGTGGTTCAAATTTGTAACATATTTTTGGTAGTTGCTTCACAAAACAATTCATTTTCGGCACTCGGAAAATGAGAAATGATTATTTTGTGTAACGAAAATGAAAACTTTCTTCAGCAACATTGTTATTCATTCCAAGATGCACGCTTGTATATAATATGGACACATTTAAACAAACTATGCCATGAATATCATCATAACATTCGTCATTTGGCCTGAAAGTCATGAATCTTCGTTCATGGTAGCTCATTTTTTAGAACACTTTTTAAATATATTTGTCGTATTCCAAGTTTCTTATTTTTACTCAAAACTAGGTCACTTTTTAAAGATATTTGCCGTATTCCAAGTTTCATTTGACAATTTTCTGCCGATTCAGCTAGAAGTGGGTCAAATTAGAACTACATCTGCGTTATAGTTTGCCCGTGATTTTTCACAAAAATAGTTTTAGATACACAAGTAGCTAGTTGTTTTATCAGAGATACACCAAGAGTTTTGCATGATTTTGTCCCTAGATATGAAAGGTCATGCCGACAATTTTGACCGCTTTTTGAAATCGGCATAAACAAATTTGTCATATTATGTGACATGGTATCAAGGAAAAATTATAAATTTGGAAGAATACAAATACCTTGAAAATTATTGTTACTAATATTAATTAGGAGTAGAACGATGATTAGCGATGCATTTAAGTCTGAGACTACTTATGTGAATGCAAGGTGAGATGGAGACATGTAGTTCATATTATTCAATAACTCTAAGTTTTTGTTATTTTTTACCCGTTTAAAACAAATATTCAACAATATTAGTACCAATTTCCTTATATATTCCACTGATAGATGCAAAAATGTGAAGTTATTTATCCAAAATTTCCCTCCCAAAGCACACCCCCGCCCCAATTATAAACATGAAAATTTAGCTCAGGGCGGCAATTCTCTCGCCTCCTTATTTTTTGGACCGAAATTACCAAATCACCCTAGGAATCTCGAGTCACTCTCGCGCATGACCTAAATAACCAGGTCAATTTAGTGAATGCTCCCAGACTTACTAGATAACCCCAGCCGAAACAAACCCTAGCCACACCACCCTCGATCCTCTTCTCTCTCACTCTCCCGCCGCCTCCCTCGATCCAGATCGGCCACGCCCCGCTCCTCGCCGATAGGTCCCTCCGCCACCGCCACCTCCTCCCCAACCCGTTGTCTCTCGAGTCCGCCGCACCTTTAGTCTCTCTCTCCCCACCCCATCTGCCGGTGGCATCCACGCCTCCGCCGCCATCGCCCCAATCCAGATCTACCAAGGAGTCTCCCTCGACAACCGCCACGCCTTCCTCACCCACCACTCGGCCCCGTGTGCCTCCTCAACGGGTCACGTGCCTCGCCATCGGCGACGCCGAAAACCACCGCCTTCCTCGCCATCGACGACAACAAAGACCGCCACCTGCGTCACCATCGTCGCCAGCTTGTCTGACCACCCGGTCGCTGATTCCCGCTCGATGGAGGAGCCAGCCGGTCAGGGTTCAAGGCTACCAAGGGAGAAGATAGGGCGGAGGACGGCAGCAGGACCCTAGGTCCACCCCTCCGCCGTGGCGTTGCGCTCACCCGCATCAAGCCCATCGTCGAGCGCTCTTGCCATCTCCCTTGAGCTCTACAACCAGGGATCTGTATGAGTACTCCTGGCCTGCCTACTACCCTTGTGTCCATTCCCCTTTCGCTACGAAACTGATGAACCCTTCTTGTTGACTTTGTCGTGTGTATGGCTTTTCTTTTGGCTGGACTGATACTGAGATCTGCAGCGCCCATATAATTATGTGTTTAGTTCCTATAATTCACATGCTCACAGCACAGTTCGAATCAGTACATTCTCGTTTTGTCAACTGAACTGATTACGATTCTCTATGAATGTTCTCCCACTGCACTGTATACACATTTACTAAGTAACATGTACTTGTGCACTTCTCATTCAAGTTTTGCATTCCCTGAGCTAGTACATGCTTATATTTGAGTGATAATCAATCGATATTGACTGAGAACTTTATAAACATGTTTAACAATGAACTAAGTTGTTCCCTTGTTATTTCATCTTAGGATTTATTAAACTATGGCATGTCACTAGCAAAACTTCTACTTGATCTGGGAGAATTATCTCCTTACTAGCAAAACATTTTGATTTGTTTTAAGACCATAGTAACACAAGTTAATCAACATGTTTGTTGTAGTAGACCCTTGTTAAATTGTGTCAGCTGTATATTTGTGAGCTCAATACTTTGGTTGTACTTATAGTTACAAAGCTACAATATAATTCTTCTGCACTATATGATCATCCTTCCGTGTATACTATAATATAATAATGGCACTTGTATCAGTTGTACCAAAATGGTCTAAGGCCGTATTTGTTTATAATGTCTTGGTATATTTATATATTACCTTGAACTTTTTTTTGAGTACTCTTCCAGCATGTGTATGATGCTATGTTTTATTATTTGTTTAGCGTTTTGTATCTCAAGCAAGATACCTGATGAAGTTGCTTTTATTTGGCTGGACTGGCTGCGAACTACCTGAAAACTTGATCTGTATCCGCTTTCTTACCTTTCGTATTTTTTGTAGTCATTGATGTATATGTTTACCATATCATTATCACACCGAGAGCTTTGTTTTATGACTTACTTTTGTGATTCACAATGCAAATTTGTTTCCTTTCTAACTGTTAGCTGTTGTTGGCAAATGCATATGCAAAAATGATTTTTACGTCTCAGTAGCGTGTCGTGATGTTTGCTATGTATTTCCAGAACATCCTTATTGGCATCAATATTGTTTGAACTATACACATGTTGCATTGACTATTGTATAATTGCTTTTTGGAGGCAGCTCATAGATCTCTGGTCGTGTGGTATCAGTGTAGAACTGCTGCTATGCTAGCTATGAGCTGTTGATGTCAAAATTGCATTGCATGATATAGTGCAATTCAGGTCTTTGTAGTACTATTTGATTCATTGGAGGCTACTAACTATATTTATATAGTATCATGTAGTTTATTACTCATGTAAGATTTACTATCAACAGATGAAGTGTCATTATATTGGTCTGTATTAATATAGTCTCATGTACTATTTGATTCATTGGATGTTAGTAAATGATCTGGTTATTTAACAGAATAAAGCTGGAGTTCTAAGAAAATTGATGCATGTGCCCTGTTTTGAAGTGGGAAATCACTGATAGCTACACCTCCTTTTGCTTGTTCTGATCACCTTTTTTACCATTGTTTGCTACTAATGGTATTTTCAATCATCTCTGTCTAGGTCTTCCTCACCGACAGCTGGCAGGAGCGCTTCAACAATGATGCAGACAAGATTGTTTAGATGCATCCCCATCCATAGCTTCGACATGAAATCAGGTATGTTTTGATATTGGCTATCATAGGACTTGTATATGGCTATACCAAGATATGTTTGAGATTTGCTTGCATATATCCTCCGCAGCCAGAAACTATTTCTTGCCACACGCTTCACATGGTGAACATGTATTCTTTATTGCACACCATGATCTATTCGATATGTTTGGTTAATCTTGAAGCATCAAGATGTAGTAGATTGAAATTACAGTACAACTACATTAGTTGGCAACATAGAACATCAAGGTGTGTGCTCGATATCTCGTTCCGTAGGGTTTTGTTTTGGGGTTTCTTAATGTACTGTTGCTTCACAGTGGGAGATTGAACTGATGGTGCTCCTCCTTATGGAGCCAACATGTGATAGTCTATTTGCTTTTATTTTGTTAGATGCTCTTAGATTTGCTTTTATTTTGTTCCTAACTAGTTCGTTTTATAAGTTGCAGATGCTGGCCTTCATTCGTGTTTCGTCTCAAACTCCAGGATGAAGAAGTCGAGAACCAGAGTTATAGCTCATTTTAGCTAGTTATACCTTGTTATTTTTGTTGATATTTTAATTATATTACTTGATGTGAACTATGTTTGATTGTAAGCCTGGTGTGAAAATATGTTTGATTGTAATGTGCCAAGTTTGGTGGTTTGCTCGGTTTAAAGTAATGTTCAGTCTATGTTCTGATTTAAATGTTGGTTATTTATTTACTAGAAAATTGTAAATTGAAGAAAATGACCCTGACAACTGGGACCCACCCCCTAAACCTGACAACTGCGACCCACCCGAGGGACCCATCTGACTACTGGAGCTATAATTTTTGGGCCAAAAAGGCCACTGCCCAAAAATAAAAAGCCATAAATGATAGAATAGGCCCATGTAGCTGATCAAAATTGGCAGAAAAAATATATAAATGGGCTGAATTGTTGGGCTTGGTCCATATAAAACACCAATTTGGGCTGGGCTGATTTTGATCAATGACCTTCCCATTTGGTCACAATATTGCCACGTCGGATTGGCCACGTAGGATCTGACGTGTCAATGGCTGGCAGCGTATGACCAAAATAATTGGTCATAAATTCTATGACCCTCTAATTTGGTCATAGACAGTTATGACCATTTCACTAAAAAGGTCATGTTCGACCGTTTTAGTCGCTCGGTATGTGACAATCGGTTTTTGGTCACAGAGGAGTCATGAATGGAACTTTGTGACCTTTTAGTGACCAAAATGGAGGGTCACCAGTCAGCAAATTTCTTGTAGTGCCTATTTTTACAAGATGATCATCACACTTTTGGTACTCATAACTCATAAGAATAATACATGATGCATAAAAGAAGATATGCATGATCGAGCGTAGTGTGGAAAAAATGTAGAACATGTGGCAAGCCACGCTGCACACTAACTCAATGATCAAGCAAACTATATGGCAATGAAGAACGACATCAAGTCATAATGTAATGATGGATGTTGCATGGCAATGTATCTCGGAACGGCTATGGAAATGCCGTGGTAGGTAGGTATGGTGGCTGTTTTGAGGAAGATAGTTGTCTTATGTGTAGGAGAACAGAATGAAGTTCTCCCACGGAGTTGGATGTACTCGCGAAGTATGCACCAACCTCAGTGTGAGAGAGGGCATTGCGCAACACCGAAGAGTCTAGCAAAATATGAAAGTGGAAGTGCCAAAAACCAAAGCTCACAATGCATTTCGTATATTGCAAACAACTAGCAGTTTCAATGTTCCACAAATGGTTAGAGACACCCCGAGAGGGATCGTGGCGGCGACACAAGTGCCCCGTTGACTTCCCCGACCGTTGCATTAACTACCCACTAGGGACTTATTTTCAACTTAGTAGAATTCATGACACATTAGCATTGTTGACTTAGGTTGTTTAGTTCAGAAAAGTATAGCTCCATGCTTTAATAACACCTCTCCACTAATCAGCTCTAACACCATTAACCAACACATTTTAACCATTAGTTATTTTAGTGCCTCAAAACAATTGAAGAGTATCAAATTATCCACATAGTGATCTACAAGACTATGCATGTTTTTTCTATTTCATACTACTGCCACATGCATAGCATTTTTCCGACTTAACACATTAACCAAGCAACCAAAATAACTCTCCAACAAATATAAGTGAAGAACAAGAGAGTTTAACTTAAGAACTAGCAGCTCTAAACAAGATAAAAGCTAAAAGCGAGAGCTTACTAGAAAACAGACAGTAGCTAAGAATACTCAAAAAGATATAAGCGAAGCAAAGGAGTATTCAAACGAAAAAGCGGAGCATGTCTCTCTCCCACACAAATAAAGCTAGGATCCAACAAAGATATGACCAGCAAACAAACAACTAAAACTGAAAGTAAAAAGACGCTCCAAGCATAGCACATAATATGTAAAGTGATAAAGACGAAGTTCAACAAAGACGACCTTATGATAATCAATGAAGATGATGGGATGCCTTGGGCATCCCCAAGCTTTGACTCTTGATAGTTCTTGATATTCAGAGGGGGTTCCATGGGGGCATCCCCAAGCTCGTGCTTTGATCCATCCTCGATTTCTTCATATTCCTCTCCTTTGTAACTTAAAAACTCACTTCACACGAAACTTCTCATAATTCGATTAGATGGTTAGTGCTCATAAATTAAAACGCACATGTGTTCAACTCATGACAAATTGCAAACCAAATTCATTAAACATTAGCTACGGTTTACTAAGCATCAATGTGGCACTCCACCCCTAGAGTATCACATATGACGATGGTAAAGAGACAAATGCAAAATAAAAGCAGAATCTGTCAAAATCTGAACAGTCTGTCAAGATCGAATTTTTCGAGGCACTTCTGCAGCTCAAATCAAAAAACTTAAAACTAACGAAAGATAGATAAAAGAATCAGGCTTGATGTAAAAAATTATCATAAAAAGATAAAATTCTGGCGATTTTAGGATTTCGTGCAACAGGTGCACAGAATCTGTTTTTGGACATCAACACAATACCTCGCACTTTCAATGCATTAGAGGCTAAACTTTTACAAAAAACCAAAAGAAAAAGATACAATGAAGTTGCTACAGAGGTAATAACTTCATGACTCAAGAAAATCAAAAATCAAACTGAAAATAAAAGATGGGTTGCCTCCCAACAAGCGCTTTTCTTTATAGCCTTTTAGCTAGGCCCAGTATTTTCAATGATGCTCACATAAGAATAAGTATTGAAACGCAAGGGAGAGCATCATTAGGGAATTATCAAACACATTTAAGTCCAACTCTCTTCCTATGCATAGGCATTTTATAAGAAAATAAATCAATTGAGCACAAAGCATTAAGCATAGGAAGGTAAAGCAAGTGTAAGTTCAAAACTTTTAGCATAAAGAGAGGTGTTTTAGTGACATGAGAACTCTGAAAACCATATTTTCCTCTCTCATAATAATTTTCAATAGCATCATGAACAAACTCAACAATATAATTATCACTTAAAACAGGCTTTTCATGATATACAAGCACATAATTTCGGTCCATCTCAAAAATAGTGGGATTAAACCCACTTTCAATAGAATTATAATGTCTATCATCAAGTAACATATGACCATCGTCAAGAGAATTATCATATAAACTTTCTAAGAAAAACTCTTCATTAACATGTATCTCAATGGTAGGAACAAATAAAGGATTATCATAGGATTTATCAATATAGCACAGATTATCATGTATAACAAGATCATTTTTATCAAAAAGGGATATTTCAAACGAATCAATAGGATCATAGCATTCAATCTCCTTTGGTGAGCAAGGAGGAAAATCAAATAATGTATAAGTTAGAGAGTTACTCTCATTAGATGGTAGGCATGGGTAGCTAGTCCATTCTTCCTCCTTTTGTTCGTCACTCTCCTCCTCTTTTTCATCCAATGGGCTTACAATTTCAGACATTTCTTCTTCCATAGGCTCCTGGATGGAATTAGTCTCTTCTTCTGCGGGAGATAAAACCTTAAGATATTCAGTAATATAAGCATTATCATCTCTGTAATTATCCATGCAATAGCTAAATATAGCAAAGCTTTCAGTTTTATAAGGACAATCATCAACATTTTCAAGCAAAGAAACAATTTCATAAGCACCATTCCAAGCAACAAATTCTTCAATTTGTTCCACATCATAAAAATCATAGTTTCCCTTAGCATAAGATGATAAGGTTTCATTAATTGCAAGCACATTGGAAAGGAAGGTGTTCAAAATTCAAGCAGCATGAAGATTCATCACAACAATAAGATATGTCATATTTAAAGCACAATTCTCTAGCATAATTGTTCAGTTGATTTATTATTTTCCATAAGTGTATCCCTTTTTGAGACAAGCGGTATTCCTTATAATATTCTTGCTGATCTTCTGTGAATCCGCCTTGCCAATAAGATCTAGTTTCAAAGAAGTTAACCATTGAGAACAAGTAAATACCTAAGCATACTAACAAAATGAAAATAAAGACTACACTAATTTTTTTGGGGTTTTAAAATTTTGAAATAGGAAAATAAACTAAACGAGATATAAAGCAAGCAAGACAAAAACAAAGTAAAGAGATTGAGAGTATGAGACTCCCCTTGCTGTAGCTCCAAAGTCCCTGGCAACGGCGCTAGAAAACTGCTTGATGATGGATATTGCTAAGTTGGGTGGTGCCCCAAGCGAAGGCGGAATTGTAGCTAGTAGCAGTTTTCCCTCAATTAAAGAACCGAGGTTTATCGAACCAGTAGGATTTTGAAATCAACAACGAGGTGAATGTTGAAGATCTCTGGCGCTTAACCTTCAACAGACGCGGACCTGCACACACTCAACCAAAATACTTTGCCCCTAACGGTGGAGAGGTTGTCAATCTCTCCGGTCTCGCAGAAGACAAAGCGGTTAATTGTATGATGAAATAGATAAAATATGAAAAGTGACCAGAGGAGTAACGATGATTAAAAGCAAGTAAATGAGGTTGAAAACAATGTAAAAAGATGGACCGGGGGCCATGGGTTCACTAGTGGAGTCTCTCAAGTAAATAAAATATGCATGTGATGGGTGAACGAATTACAGCTAGGCAATTGACAAGATCATGAAACAAACCCAATTTAGCTATGACAAAAAGGACATGATAATATTTATGGAGGCATCACGACAAGGAACAAAGATCGTTGAGCCCAACTGCGTCTTTGTCTAAATAGTCCACCGTGGGATCGCTATCCAGCCTGTCGCCCAACGGTATTAAGTTGCAAGCAATAGACAATTGCGTTAAGTAAAGTGCATGAAGTAAGCAATACTAATATCAAAATAGACATTAACACCACTGTTTTACCCTTAGTAGCAATAGCACACCCTCGCCCTTAGACATTTCTGTCACTCGTGCCCAGGAACAAAAGGGGGCATGAACCCACTATCTAGCATAAATACCCTCTCTTGGAGATACACACAATCACTTGGCCAAAGTAACTACGCATATCGGAGAGCATGCAAGAACATAAATTACTCATATAAGAATCATGCACATTCTGAACATAACTTCATAATCCATTGGATCCCAGCAAACACATCACATAGCATTACAATAATCGATCTTGATCATGTTAGGCAGCTCACAAGATCATAAGATATGAAGCACAAGAGAGAGAATACCATCTAGCTACTGCCATGGACCCGTGGTCCAAGGTGAGACTACTCACAAATCATCCCGAAGGAAGGCATGTCGATGAAGAGCCCTCCGGGATCGATCTCCCCTCAGGCAGAGTGTCGGGATCAGCTTCAGATTGGACCCCGAACTAGGGTTTTCGGTGACGGCGCGTCGGGGTCGAGTTTCTGGAAAATAATCACCGCCTCGATGTTTTTAGGTTAATTGTGATTTTATAGGAGTCGGACGAGGCCGAGGAGGTGCCCACTGGGCAGGGGCGGGCCCCACCCACGGGTCCCCCCAGGCCGCGGCAGCTACCCGCGTGTGCCCTGTGGGTTGCCTACGAGGCTACCCTTCGGACTCCGTCTTCGTCTTGGCGTAAAAATAATCCCCGTAAATTTTCGTCCAATTCTGAGAATATTTCCAGAAGTAAATTTCTGAAAGAAAAAGACAGCAAAAACAGGGAACTAGCACTGGGCATCTTGTCAATAGGTTAGTCCGACAAAATGCATAAAAATGATATAAATAACAATAAAAACATGTGACAATATCACAAAACTAGCATGGATCACTCAAAAATTATAGATACGTTTGAGACGTATATCAGCAGCTCACAACATCATAATACATGAAGCACAAGGGAGAGAGACTACCATCTAGCTACTGCCATGGACCCGTAGTCCAAGGTGGGACTACTCACAAATCATCCCGGAGGAAGGCATGGCGATGAAGAGCCCTCCGGGATCGATCTCCCTCCGGCAGGGTGCCGGGATCAGCTTCAGAATCACCCCCGAACTAGAGTTTATGGTGGCGGCGCCTCGGGGTGACTTCTCTGGAAAATAATGGTCGCCCCAATATTTTTGGGATTAATCTAATTTTATAGGCATCGGAGGGGGCCGAGGGGACCCACCAGGAGCAGGGGTGGGTCCCACCCACCGCCCTAGGGCAGGCCGTGGCTGGGGGTCGTCCCTGCCCTGTGGGTGGCCCCCAGGGCTGCCCTCTGGACTGAAACTTCGTCTTGGCGAATAAAAAATCCTCATAAATCTCTAGCGCATTCCGACAATATTTCCTGTGGTAAGTTTCTGAAACGAAAAGACAACAAAAACAGGAAACTGGCACTAGGCATCTTGTCAATAGGTTAGTCCGACAAAATGCATAAAAATGATGTAATATGATAGTAGAAACATGTGACAACATCACAAAACTAGCATGGATCAATCAAAAATTATAGATACGTTTGATACGTATTAGGCACCGTTCAATGCGCACCACCGCCGCCTCTCGTTCCTCCTCCGTCGACCTCAGGAAGTTGGTAGAGCGCAAGGCATTCAACCTTTTGGTCGTGGGTTCCACCCCCACGGTGGGCGCTTGTTTCAGAAAATTTTATTTTTTCACATCAAACTGATGGGCTTTATTAACTTGCTGGTGCTGTGGTGTAGCTACATCGCTTATTATTGATTACTAGACAACTTACAAAGTCAGTTACATGAGCCACCGAATTTCAAATACAGTTACTGGTAGCAGACCTTGAAATCAGAAATGGTAGTGACAAGACAGAAGAGCTTCGCAAAGGCTGAAGAGTAGTTGCATCAGTTTCGAACTCGTTAGCCTTCAGGCAGGCTCTGGTTTGAAATGCATCCTTGCACATTTCCCCGGAGGTTTCTCCACTCTTGGTGGAAATGTTGAAGCCTCCATCTAAATTCACCTTTAGGTAGTCGATAGCAGGTATGCTCGGACCATTGTTTTTTTATTAGGCAATAGCGTACCATAGTTTGCTTGGCTGGGTGACGGGATTCACACAGGAGCAGGATGAGGCTCACCTGAACTATGCCATTTCGAGCATTCCATAAACTCCTGAGAAGAGTAATAGAGTGGACAACATTACCTCTTTCCATGTAGACAAGAGTGGAGACAAGTTGTCGAGTAGTGCTGCAATCAGCTAATGTCACGGCCTAGCCCACGACAAGGCCCAAGACAACAAGCGACCCTGGGCCCATCACGTCATCGCCTTGAGCAGCACGATGATGAGAGGGTATAAGGAGGGCAGGTAGCATGTGGAGAGCATGTGATGTGTGTAGAAGAAAGTGAGATCTCGTTGTATCAAACCTAAATCCCATTGTACCTCCGAACTTGTGATTGAAATCGGAAGATCTACAAGCGAGGTCGCAACAGCTAACTTCAGTTTTGGAGAACTTGTAGTTTATGAAAACATAACCACCCTCCACATCAAGGCGATTTCAGACAAGTAAAACAAAGATTGAAGAAACATGGATGTGTCATTGCCTTAGCAGGTCTTCGGGGTGACATTGACGAAAATTTTCAGCTTCACTTTGTTGGATATTCCTGTTGTGGGATTGGATTGCAACAATATTACATTCTTTTTCCCCTTAAATATAAGCTTCAACAATATATCATGGCATGGGATTGTGTCGCTGCAGTCCAGCTTGATTGCTTCTGTTGTGGCGCTTGTGCCTCGTATATTCTTGAACTGGATGTTGTTGAACTTCATCGTTGAAGTTTGTTTCTCGCACGCCTTAGGCTTCAAGGGATTGGCCATCGTGGTATAGTTCTGGTTGGCTGATACGTCTCAAACGTATCTATAATTTTTGAGTGATCCATGCTAGTTTTGTGATGTTGTCACATGTTTTTAATATCATATTACATCATTTTTATGCATTTTGTCGAAATAACCTATTGATAAGATGCCCAATGCCAATTCCCTGTTTTTGTCATGTTTTTGTTGCAGAAAGTTACTTCTGGAAATATTCTCAGAATTGGACGAAAATTTACAGGGATTTTTATTGGACAAATGAAGACCGGAGCCAAAAGGGCGACCTGGGGGCCACCCATAGGCCAGGGGCGGCCCCCTGCTGCGGCCCTAGGGCAGCCCGCGGGTGGGACCCGCCCCTGCCCTGTGGGTACCCCCTCGGCCGCCTCCGACGCCTATAAAATCATCCCCGACGAAAAAACCCTAACCCCCAAAGGATTTTCCCAAATACACAACAGAGCTCCGCCGCCATCGCCGACAAGTTTCGGGGGTTCAGAAGGTCCTGTTCCGGCACCCTGCCGGGACGGGGATCGACCGCCGAGGCCATCTCCATCAACACCGCTGCTTCCCGCGATGAGGAGGGAGTAGTCCCTCACCGGGGCTGAGGCTTATACAAGTAGCTATGTGGTTATCTCTCTCTCCCACGATGTGATCTTCGTTGTGATCATGAGCTTTGTTAGTGTAGTTGAATACATGATGTTTCCCTATGTGTAATGGATATGATGTTGCTCAAGTGGTGTTATTTAGTACAATTTCCGGAGCCACCGTTGTGATTATGGTACCTCGGTGACATGATGGGTGCCGTGTGTGACTCTATGGATAATAGATTGGAAGGATCTTCATCATGAGTTCGTTCTTTATTTGTTGGATTGAATAGATCATGAGGTTTCTTGATGCTTGTGTTATTGAAGAAAGAGACTATTCAAGAAATAGGTTGTGGTGTTTGTTAGTACTATCTTTGGATGCGGATAGTGACAGCATGAAGTGTCCATAGATGTGGAATACGAACTTTAAGGTGTGCTTTTTGTAGCCCTACGCAATTTTCATCCTATTTGATCCACAAAAGAATGATCTCCGAGTAACGTCTACCACGCATGTATTTTTGTGGGAACTATCATGTGTTTAATTATGTTAATGATGTTGAGAGTAGTCACCAGTGAAAGTATGAAGCCTAGGCCTTGTTTCCAAGAATTGATACACCGTTTTTAGTCACTTTTGTCACTTGTTTGCTTGCTGCCATTTTTATTACAGAATTACAAAATCACCTTTTACCATCCATATCACTTGCATTTTACCATCTCTTCGCCGAACTAGTGCACCTATACAAATGACAATTGTATTAGGTGTGTTGGGGACACAAGAGACTTCTTGTATCTTAATTGTAGGGTTGCTTGAGAGGGATATCTTTGACCTCTACCTCCCGTGTATTCGATAAACCTTGGGTTACTCACTTAAGGGAAATTTGCCGCTGTGCTACAAACCTCTGCGCTTGGAGGTCCAACAAGTCTACAAGAATAGAAGTGTGTAGTAGACATGAAGCTCTTTTCTGGCGCCGTTGCCGGGGAGGTAAGGTAAACGGCACTCACACTCCGGCAACGAAGCTAATTTCTGGCGCCGTTGCCGACGAGGTGAGCGCTTGAAGGTATCTTCTTTAGATCTTGCAATTAAAGCTTTTTGTTTCTTGTTTTTATTTCACTAGTTAGGCTTAATGGAAAACAACAACAAAATGAGAGCTCTTTATAAACTTTATCTTGAAATTGGTCATGATGCTTTTGAAGAGAAAATTAAAAAACCTATGGAACTTTATTTGCATAACAATCATGCTAGTAGCAATGTTATTAGTATGATTTCTTTGAATGCCATTGTTGCTAATGCTATGTAAAATTGCAAGCTTGGGGATGCCTTTTTTGATGAATATGATCTTTTTAGTCCCCCAAGCTGGAAGGAGGAAATTTGCTTTGATGATACTATGCCTCCTATATATGATGATTATAATGATGAATGTGATATTTTCAGTCCACCTACTATTGAGGAAAAAGTTTATTATGATTATGATATTCCTCCTATTTATGATGATTACAATGATGATTATGATTGTGTTACTTCCACTAATACTAATGAGAAATATTTTACTTATGTGGAGAGTAATAATAATACTTTTATGCATGTGAATCATAAGGAAAATTCATTATGTGATGGCTATGTTATTGAGTTTTCTTATGATTCTACTGAAAGTTATTATGATAGAGGGAAGTGTGGTTATATAAATTTTCATCTTATGAAGTTTCCCCTCTTTATGTTGAATGTTTTAATGTTGCACCTGCTTTGCCTTCCTATGCTTAATGCTTTATGCTTCAATGATTTATTTTCTTACAAGATGCCTATGCGTAGGAAGAGAGTTAGACTTAAATGTGTTTGATATTTGCTTCATGATGCTCTCTTTTGCGTTCCAACTCTTATTCTTATGAGAGTATCATTAAAATTATCATGCCTAGCTTAAAGGCTTAAAAGAAAAGCGCTTGTTGGGAGGCAACCCATGTTTTCTTTTCTTTCAGTTTGTTTTTGTTTTTCTTGAGTCATGAAGTTGTTTCCTCTGTAGCAATTTCATTGTATCTTTTTCTTTTGGTTTTTTTGCCAAGTTTAGCCTCTAATGCATTGAAAGTGCGAGGTGTTGTTTTGCTGTCCAGAAACAGAATTTTGTCCTTCACTGTTCGAAAATCTAAAACTCCTCTAAATTTTATCTTTTTCTGAAACTTTTAGACAGCAAGCCTGATATATTTAGCTATCTTTCGTTAGTTTTGACTTTTCTGATTTGAGCTACATAAGTGCCTCGAACAATTCGATCTTTACAGACTATTCAGTTTTTGACAGATTCTGCTTTTATTTGTATTCGTCTCTTTTACTATCGTCAAATGTGATACTCTAGAAAAGGAGTGCCACACTGAGGCTTAGTAAACAGTAGCTAATGCCCAATAAAGTTGTTTGCAATTTGTCTTGAGTTGAACACATGTGCATTTTAATTTATGAGCACTAACCCTCTAATCAGTTTATGAGAAGTTTTGTGTGAAGGGAGTTTTTAAGTTCCAAAGGAGAGGATAATGAAGAAATTGAAGATGGATCAGAGCCCAAGCTTGGGGATTCCCCCATGGCACCCCCTCTGAATATCAAGAACCATCAAGCGTCTAAGCTTGGGCATCCCCTCTTCTTCATCGACTATCATGAGGTCGTCTTCGTTGAACTAAGTTTGTATCACTTTACATATTATGTGCTATGCTTGGAGCATCTTTTTACTTTCAGTTTTGTTTTGTTTGTTTGCTGGTCATATGCTTGTTGGATCCTTGCTTTGTTTGTGTGGGAGAGAGACACGCTCTGCTTTTTCATTTGAATACTCCTTTGCTTCGCTTATATCTTGTTGAGTATTCTTAGCTACTGTTTGTTTGCTAGTAAGCTCTCACTTTTAGCTTTTATCTTATTTAGAGTTGCTAGTTGTTGATGTTAAACTTTCTTGTTCTTCACTTATATTTGTTAGAGAGTTGCTATGGTTGCTTGTTTAATTTGTTAGAGCGATAAAATGCTATCCATGTGATATTGGAATGAAATGAAATCCTGCATAGTCTTGTAGATCATAGTGTGGATACTTGATGCTTCTCATTTGTTTTGAGATATTAGGATGAATGCTTAAACTTGCTGGTTATTTGAGTGGAATTGATTAGAAAAGAAATACTGTTAAAAACTTGAAACTATGTGGTGTTTCGTAGTTGTTAATTCTTCAAGCTAATCTTTCCATCAAAAGAATTGTTTGGTCAACATTGGAGACGGTGTGGAGCTTTTATGGTTATGATGGACAAATGTCTTATGCTACTCTGTTACCGGTTAATTTTAGATGTTTGCTTCAAATACCTTATTTGCTGAGCCCAAAAATTCGTACTGAGTGTATGGTTCACTCGTGCATACAAATCCCAAAGCCAAACTATCTTGCCAGCTGAGTCCACCATATCTACCTATGCATGGTATTTCCTGCCATTCCAAGTAAATTTGTCATGTGCTATCTTTAAAAATTCAAAATACTCCTTTTTGTGCCTCTGTTTTTAAGCTCATGAGGGAGCAGTAGAGAGCTAGATATAACTTGTGACGAGCAAGGTCATTTCCCCCCTTTCACCCGGTGTGATGGATTACGTCTTCACTTGAATCAACCCGAGAGCAGCTTAAGCAAAATATAAATATAACTCACAATTCTCCTATGCGCAATGCAAATCTGAGAAATCAGCTCAAACATTGGACAGTGGTGAAACCAAGGAGAAAGAAGAGCGTACTCGCTCCTCTAAAAACCAGCTGCTCTCACAAGTCTAAAAGCCTTGCTTGTTATGGGGGACTAGATAGCTTCTCTGTTGTGAAGTCGTTGACGAAAGCATGCATGTCTCAAAATTGTTTTACTTCTGTGTCATAAAAAAAAGCTCTAGCACATGACTAATCCCTGCTTCCCTCTGCGCAGGGCCTTTCTTTTACTTTTAATGTTGAGTCAGTTTTCCTCTTCCTTCTATCTCCACCAAAGCAAACATCTAGCATTGACCCTAGGTATAATTGATCATATTGCATTGTCAGATTAAACATGAATCTTTATATTGACTTTACCGTTGGAAGTTGAAGCCTTTTTGCTAAAACTTGCATCTTCTTTGTTTTGATTCTCAAACACTTTTGTCATGGAATTGTTAACTTTGAGAATTAATCAAATATGTTGATCACATTGCTTTCATGTCTTTAACGTACTATTTATGAAAGGTTTTGCTTGAATGATTCAACTTGGTTATTCATTGCTTTCTTGCTATCAACTATAGACAATTGTTTTGTATCACCTCATTCACATCCTATGCTTTACATTACTATATTGATCATGTTTGTGTTGGTTGCATGTCTCATAAAAAATTATTTTGTTATCACTTACCTACTCGAGGACGAGTAGGAGTTAAGCTTGGGGATGCTGATACGTCTCAAACATATCTATAATTTTTGAGTGATCCATGCTAGTTTTGTGATGTTGTCACATTTTTTTAATATCATATTACATCATTTTTATGCATTTTGTCGGACTAACCTATTGACAAGATGCCCAGTGTCAGTTCCCTGTTTTTGTCATGTTTTTGTTGCAGAAAGTTACTTCTGGAAATATTCTCAGAATTGGACGAAAATTTACAGGGATTTTTTATTTGACAAATGAAGACTGGAGCCAAAAGGGCGACCTGGGGGCCACCCATAGGCCAGGGGCGGCCCCCTGCTGCGGCCCTAGGGCAGCCCGCGGGTGGGACCCGCCCCTGCCCTGTGGGTACCCCCTCGGCCGCCTCCGACGCCTATAAAATCATCCCCGACGGAAAAACCCTAACCCCCATAGGATTTTCCCAAATACGCAATAGAGCTCCGCTGCCATCGTCGACAAGTTTCGGGGGTTCAAAAGGTCCTGTTCTGGCACCCTGCCGGGACGGGGATCGACCGCCGGGGCCATCTCCATCAACACCGCTGCTTCCCGCGACGAGGAGGGAGTAGTCCCTCATCTGGGCTGAGGCTTATACAAGTAGCTATGTGGTTATCTCTCTCTCCCATGATGTGATCTTCGTTGTGATCATGAGCATAGTTACTGTAGTTGAATACATGATGTTTCCCTATGTGTAATGGATATGATGTTGCTCAAGTGGTGTTATTTAGTACAATTTCCGTAGCCACCATTGTAATCATGGTACCTCAGTGACAGGATGGGTGCCGTGTGTGACTCTATGGATAATAGATTGGAAGGATCTTCATCATGAGTTTGTTCTTTATTTGTTGGATTGAATAGATCATGAGGTTTCTTGATGCTTGTGTTATTGAAGAAAGAGACTATTCAAGAAATAGGTTGTGGTGTTTGTTAGTACTATCTTTGGATACGGATAGTGACAGCATGAAGTGTCCATAGATGTGGAATACGAACTTTAAGGTGTGCTTTTCGTAGCCCTACGCAATTCTCATCCTATTTGATCCACAAAAGAATGATCTCCGAGTAACGTCTACCACGCATGTATTTTTGTGGGAACTATCATGTGTTTAATTATGTTAATGATGTTGAGAGTAGTCACTAATGAAAGTATGAAGCCTAGGCCTTGTTTCCAAGCATTGATACACCGTTTTTAGTCACTTTTGTCACTTGTTTGCTTGCTGCCATTTTTATTACAGAATTACAAAATCACCTTTTACCATCCATATCACTTGCATTTTACCATTTCTTCGCCGAACTAGTGCACCTATACAACTGACAACTGTATTAGGTGTGTTGGGGACACAAGAGACTTCTTGTATCTTAATTGCAGGGTTGCTTGATAGGGATATCTTTGACCTCTACCTCCCGTGGATTCGATAAACCTTGGGTTACTCACTTAAGGGAAATTTGCCGCTGTCCTACAAACCTCTGCGCTGGGAGGCCCAAAAAGTCTAAAAGAATAGAAGTATGTAGTAGACATCATTGGCGATTATAGGATTCTTGACATTTGCCATGGTTATATCTTCAAATGTGATGTCCCTCACTTATCCTTTGCCTCCTTGCCGTGACTTGATGTGTATGACATTCATTGTGCCGGAGTGGTGTGCCGTGTAGATTGTTACAGTGAAATCTTGGGCCTCGGAGTTGTTGTCACCTGAACTCCCCTTACTTATTACACTACCTCTTATACAAGCTAGTTTAATACATCAGTTAACTTCTAATATCGCACCCGTATATATATTTATTTATGCAGGCGTGCATGTGTGTCGCAACAGTGGAACACGGGGTTCCCCTGATGCGGTCAAAGTGGGTCCACCGCCTATGGGCCCACCAAGAAGGTGAACAAGGCCAAGGTTCAAGACTGGCAGATGGCACTAGTAGGAAAAGGGCTATAGCCGCCGGGGCCTCACTAGCGAACCTGGAAATCACATTCGCCAGCGGTAAATAGCACTGGCGAACATGATTTCCTGTTCGCCAGTGGTAAGGCCAGTTCCACTGGCGAACAGAGCATGCAATGTGCCAGTGGTAAGCGCGGGTTCGGGCAAACCCTAACGGGCCACCTACCACTGGCGATTGGTCTGAGTGGTTCGCCAGCGGTAAGGTAAGTACCGCTGGCGAACCGTCGTCCCTGTTCGCCAGCGGTAGTTAGTGTACATAGCTGTCGCAGTCGAGCTCGATCCCATCCCCACCCGGCCTTTTTCCTCTCTCACACACGTGCCCGCGCGCCGTACATCGCGCATCGTCGCCCTCTCCCCGTCGCCACCGCTGCCGCCGTCCTCCTCTCCCCGTCGCCGCCGCCGCCGTCCTCCTCTCCCCGTCGCCACGCCCGTGCCGAGCACCACAACCGCCTCGCCGTCGAGCACGTACACCATCAAGCAAGCAAGGTGAGCATATTTCCTCTCCCTCCTCCTCTCCCTCCTTGCCCTTCTTGGTGTTCAAATCTGCAGTTTGTTTGTTAGTTAGTGGTCCGAAATTAGTTAAAACTGCAGTTTGTTTGTTTATCAGTGGTCCGAAATTAGTTAAATCTGTAGCCATATGTGACTGTCTATCCCTACAATTTGTTTGTTTATACCATGATGTTGTATTTTAGATGGAAAATGGCAAATCTGTCAAATCTGGGAAGGCTGTTTGGGATGCCTTTGCATTTGTCTTTCCTTAGAATTATTTGAACTCTGTATGCTCTCATTGATATCCACGCTTCTTTCAATTTGAGTTGTAATCAACTAAAAAAATAACCTCCTATTTGTATTGTACTAATATTTATTAGCACTTTTTTCTATGTGTGTGTGTATGGGCAGATGCTTTGTTCTACAATTTGTCTTAGCATGCTCCTGCATGCCATTATGTTAGCATTTTGTCCAACTTGAAATAATTGTAAACAATGTTTTATTACATTGCTTTATTATGATCGATGAGCTATTTAGGGTTGCTTGTGTGTGTGCCGGTGATTAAAAATGTTGTGGCACTATGTGGTAACCCTGAAGGTCTGCGGAGCCTTGTGATATGCACAAGTACAAGTCCTGTGCATCCTACTTGGCTCCGCCGATCCTTCAGGGCTACTAATTGTGTGTCCGACCTAAGTATGAGGCGAAAAATCTAAGTCATTTTTATTTTGTTTTGTCTGTTTCTTCGAAAGCCGATGATTAAAATGTTGTGGCACTAGGTTGTAGGCCTGCAGGTCTTGTGAGCCTTGTGATATGCATAAGTACCAAGTCTTGTGCATCATACTTGGCTCACCAGATCCTACAGGTCTACTTGTGTGTCCGACCTAAGTATGAGGCGCAAAATCTAAGTCATTTTTATTTTGTTTTGTCTGTTTCTTCGAAAGCCGATGATTAAAATGTTGTGGCACTAGGTTGTAGGCCTGCAGGTCTTGTGAGCCTTGTGATATGCACAAGTACCAAGTCTTGTGCATCATACTTGGCTCACAAGATCCTGCAGGTCTACTTGTGTGTCCGACCTAAGTATGAGACGCAAAATCTAAGTCATTTTTATTTTGTTTTGTCTTTTTCTTCTAAGCCGATGATTAAAATGTTGTGACACTGTATGATTCAGGGAGGAGCTAGTGAACCTTGTGATATGAACAAATAAACATTTTGTGCATCCTACTTGGTTCACTTGCTCCGTCTCTGAAATGTGTGTCCAATTTAAATATGTATGAGGCACAAATCCGAAATCATTTTGTTTTTTCTCTCTCTTTCCGAATGCCGATGATTAAAATGTTGTGGCACACCATGTGATTCAGGGAGGTGCTAGCGGACCTTGTGATATGCACAAATAAACATCTTGTGCATACTCTTACTTGGTCCGCTTGCCCGGCCCGTTCCTGATCAATGTGTGTCCAATCTATGTACGAGGCATAAACTCGAATCATTTTGTTTCTTCTCTATGAATTGACAAAGCCGATGATTTAAACTATGCCACGGTAAAGGCAAGGAGAGTGTCTACAATGCCTTGTAGTATATACAATTGGAGTGTTTGTATTAATACATGGTCTTGTAGACACTCTTTTTGCCTTGTTTTGCACGACAATGATATATGAGTCTTTCCATTGTTAACTTCTCGCATTTCGTAAATTTTAATATTACTTTTGTAACAAAATTTTAACTTAGGCGTTTTTGACTTAGGTGTTCTCGGCGACGATGTCCATGTTGGATCAGAGGGGCGATGTGCGGGACTGGGATCCACCGGGCTCGCACTAGGAGGTGCTACCTTCCGGGACGCGCAGCTTGGTGAGGAATCCGGGTGACGTCGTTGACCCGGATCTTCTGTGGGGCAGTCGCGTGGGCCACGCTTGGTGCAGAGGGAGCCGGCCCCCGAGGAGGTGGTACGTCGCCGTATCAGGGAGGAGGATGAGCACGTCCATCGCTACATGTATCTATTGGATAGGCAGTATGACAGTAGGTGGTCGTTTCTTCAGAGGGTTCCTTCTCACGTGAGCTATGACCCTGTGAGGGTTCCTTCTCTTTGGATGCGTAGCGCCGGCGGCTCAGGAACCGATTGAAGTTAGTTTCAGAGCTTCATGTATTAGCTAGCTAGTGATATGCACAAATAGCCAAGTAGATGGACTTGGTTGTATGCTACTTAATTATACTATTTTGGAAATTGTGTATTTATATTGGTTTGTCAAATATTTCTCTATATATACTGCTGGAATATGAATTTTGCTGTATATATATTGCTGTAATACATTTCTGCTTTTATTTTAAAATCAGAAATATATATTACTGGCGAACATGTTCTTGTTCGCCAGTGGTAAGGGTCAATTGCTGGCGAACATGTAACTGGTTCGCCAGTGGTATCTCACTTACCGCTGTCGAACATGATGTTCACCAGTGGTAAGCTGTTATCACTGGCGATACTACCACTGGCGAACCATCAGTTCGCTAGTGGTAGCCGAATTTGGTTCGCCAGTGGTAGGCTTTTTCCTACAAGTGTGGGCCCCCATCTGCCCCACGGCTACCAGACAAGCACGACATCGATAACCACGGCTAAGGGCCAGGGGACCTTCCGGGGCCCCCTTCAACCCGGCAGACGACGCGGAGGTCTCGGGGACCCCGATGCCTGGCAGGAGGCCAGGCTCATTCCCGGGATCCAACCTACGCACACGCGAAGAGGATAGGCTTGCCAGCTCCGGCTGGAGGCTCCTAGAAGACTTGGGCACCAAGAAGATGGAGGCACCGTGGGGGGATAGGATCGGAAAAGGTGCCAGCCTCTGTCTGTCCGCCCTGCAAAAGGTGGGTGACCGCACCTAACCCCTCTCAGAAGAATACTTGGACGAGAAGAAGCCACGTCACCCCCGAAGAAGAACCCGGAGGAGTTTTCCCGCCAATACCCCTCTGCCCCATAAGGTGCACCTGTGGGATCCCCTTAGCCTATAAAAGGAGGACCAAGGCACCGGAGGGAAGGGACGGATTTCCAGAGAGTCAGAGGCTAGGCTAGGTAGCGCACAAGACGAACAGGAGCATAGGCGAGAGGTGATCTCCTCCGGGTCAGGATCTACTCGTCTTCAACCTCTAGCCGACACCTCCCGGGTTGGCACCCGCAACCACCCCTGTAAAGATACACCATTATATACCACTCAATCCAGACATGCAGTAGTAGGGCTGTTAGCCTCCGGGTGGCCCGAACCTGGGTAAACTCCTTGTGTCTCTGTGTTGCTTGATAGTACGTAGATCTAAGGCGTAGACGAAGTCCTCCCGGTGGAAGATGTTTCCCATCCTCCTTCACGCCCCATACCGAACCTAAAAAGGTGGTATCCTTTACTCCCGGTGTCCTTGATCCAAGACACGACATCTGGCGCGCCAGGTAGGGGGCGCAAGCGCTGGATCCACCTCCATCGACTTCAAGATCTTCTTCTAGATCTCGAACAAGGTCTGCGTCGGCCTCGCCACCAAGTTCATCGACAAGGTCTGCGCCGGCCTCGTCGCCAGGTTCATCAACAAGGTCTGTGTCGGCCTCGCCGCCAAGTTCATCGACAAGGTCTGCGTCAGCCTCAGGGTCATCGATAAGTTCCGGGTCGGCCTCAGGTTCATCAACAAGGTCCGCGTTGACCTCAGGGTCATCGACAAGTTCTGCGTCGGCCTGAGGATCATCGACAAGGTCCGCGTCGACCTCAGGGTCATCGACAAGGTCTACGTCAGCCTCAGGGTCATCGACAAGGTCTGAGTCGGCCTCAGGTTCATCGACAAGGTCCGCGTCGACCTCAGGGTCATCGACAAGTTCTGCGTTGGTCTCAGGTTCATCGACAAGGTCCGCGTCGACCTCAGGGTCATCGACAAGTTCTGTGTCGGCCTTAGGATCATCGACAAGGTCTGCGTCGGCCTCGGGTTCATTGGCAAGGTCTACGTCAACCTCGTCACCGAGTTCGTCGCCGGGATCTGCCTCGGCCGCATCGTCAAGCTCTGTGCCAGGGATGGTGCAGAAAGAAGGCCAAGTCCAGTGTGAAGTATCTGCAGTACCCGGGGCTCGGTTTCTACCCTGAGGAGTCTTCGGCAATGCCTTCAGCCCAAGGTTAAGCCCACGGGATTTAGTTCGTCCCCCCAGTAGCGCACGCCAGTTCGGTTGCCAGTGAAAGGAGGCCTCAAGGGAGTGCTACAAGCATCGACGTACCTCTTTCCCTGCGAACGCGCGAGGTGAAGGAGGGACTCTGCTTGGAAACATCTCCTGCGTCGCTCCTACGAGAGGAGGAGAGTCAGATCCTGAGCCAGAAAACCAAAATCACTGATGAAGATCCACATGTCTATGTGCCGCAAGAGGTTCAGATCCCATTGGGTGAGGATGGTCAGCCAGGACCCTGGTGCTCGTTCCACCAATCCAACAGGCATAATGTTGATGACTGCCGTGAACTCAAGAAGCGCCCGAGAAGCGGGGAGTGCTACACCTATGGAGAACCTGGTCACCTCAGCAGAGACTGTCCTCTCAACCCGAGACCCAGGAAAGCGCCGAAGAAGAAATCACCAAGAACTGTCACTGACGCTTCCACTCAGACCGACAATCTAGACGAGCCCTGCCCACCACCAGCAACACAAGGAGTGCAAGAAAGTCAGCGAATAACCATCACCAGTTGGGATCAAGCTTTCTTCTACGAAGGCCTCCCCGGGAAAGGATGGGATCTGTCGGGCCACATCGTGATGATACACCCGGGACCAAGTGGACCTCCCCAGAAGTATTGGATTGCAAAATGGTTGGCCTCCGGGCGACAAGGATAAAGAGCCAGGAAGGGTCTCCAGACCGGCACCGTGAGGGTGTCGGCAAGGCGGACGTGCTGTCAAGCGGCACCGAAAACAAGGGGGTCTCCGGACCGGCATCATAAGAATGTCATCAAGACAGACATGCCTTCATGTGGCATCAGGAACACGAGGGTCTCAGGACCGGGGCCAGTGGGCCCCAGCCATAAGGTCCTGCGCCAGTGGAGTTGGCTGGGCAGGCGGCTATTTCAGCATGGGTACCTGACCCTGCTGGTAACCGCAGGCAGGGCAGAGTTATGTCTTAAAAATGGCATAGAAGACCCGCCACGGCGGTAGTGCGATGAAATAAATGCTGAAAGAGCCAAAAAGAGGTCGACACTGAGCTAAGTATAAATGTGCTTGCACGGGCTTTTCCCTTTTCGCATCTGCTTTATGCATTTTGGCTAAGACGAAAGCGGGCGTTGTTCTGGGCTGGCTCCTCCGCGACAAAGCTGTCAGTTTCCCTCGGGCAGTGGAGTCATGGGCTGAGGTCCGTGCGGTTAGAAAACGGTGAGTTCTTGGGGGGGGGGGGGGGGGATGCGCCCTGTGTCGGTGGCTTAGATCCGTCTGAGTGCCCACGGCTGGTTAGCTCTCAGGCCCACTAACTCTTCCCGAGAGCGTTAAGCCTCCACGAATGCAATAAAATGGATAAAACTTGGGAAAAGTTTATTTACATTCTAGAAGTGCAAGTTTACAAGTCTTATTTGGAGGTACAACATCCAAAACGTAGTTCACGATTCCTGGTATTGTCCTGTGTGCTTTCAGGATCACTTGGCGTCCTCGCGAGACAGATGCTTCATGATCTCGTCCACCTAGCGGGTCACCTCGGGATCGGACAACATCTCGGGGGTGAGGCCTTCCAGGTCAGGCAGCAAGGGGAGTTGCTGATTCCGTAGATGGAGGGACGCGACGAACTGGGAGGCCACCTGCCGGGTTGCAGCCCTCCCTTCTTGGAGGATGGCCTTGCTCACGCTCCCTTTGAGGCCGTTAACACATGAGGCCACGAGTCGAGGAACGAAGGATAGCATCGGAGGGAGTAGGAGTGCTCCCTCGGAAGGGCAGGCAAGCCCATCACTTTCAGCGCTGCCAGCGCATCTACGATCTTCGAAGACCAGGCGTGCATCTGGAGCAGGAGCTCATCGCTGCCCCGCCGGTGATTGCAGAAGTCACTCTCCTCTTTGGCGTGCGCCTCTTTGGCCTTCGCCAGGTCACTCTGCACCGCCTTGAGCTGTTTGGACAGCTCCTCATGGCGGTCCCAGGCGATCTGCGCCTGTGATTTGCTCATTTCCGCGGCCGCCCGACTCTCAGCGAGTTCCTTGGCTTCGATCTGACGCATGACGGTCACGCGCTCAGCAGCTTCATCCCGAAACTTCACCGCGCCTTCCAGATCCCGGATCTTCTCCTCCAGCGCGAACCGGTGAGCACCAACGCTCTTCTTGAACTCTTCGGCTCTAGCAAGGGCCACTTTCTGCGCGTTGATGGTGGCTACCAGAGATGCAATTCTTGCTGCATTCTTGTTCCGCTCATCCTGGACCCGCCGGAGGTCATCCCGAGCTTGTCATCGGCGCTTCTCTTTGTGGGTGAGGTCCTTCTTCAATCTGGAGATCTCCCGGTCTCTCGACTTGATGGCCTCATCTTTCACCCGGATGGTCTCCTTTGCTTCCGCCTCCACCTCGATGCGAGTACATCCCTCCACGTTTGGCATCCCTTGCTCTAGGCGTTCCTCGTCGAGGGTCGCCCAGGCCTGGAACATCTCCTTCGCCTCGAGGAAGGCCTTCTCCTAAGCTTTTAGTGTGCAGAGACGCTCCTGCAGCTCTTCGTGCTGGCGGGACAGCCTGAGCTCTCAGGCGTTGAGCAACTCTTCTACCGCTGCCACCCGCTCCTCGTGGGCGCACACTTCCTCCTCCCGGGAGGAGGGAGAGGGCTCTTGCCGCTCAACCTTGGCCTTCATGAAGGCCAGGAACTCCCGGACATTGGAGAACGTCCTTGTGAACCCTGGCGCCGGGTCCGCGGTCTGCGGGTTAGGCGGGAGGCTCGCGGGCCCCAATGCGGGGGCGCCACCGGGAGCCTGCTCGGCCTCGGCACCAAGTTCGGGGCGGGCCGCTGGGGGCTCGACGTCGCCCTCGCCCCTGGCGTGGTCCTCCGCCCCTACAGCGCCAAGTTCTGGCGGGCCGCTGGGGGCTCAACGTCGCCTTCGTCTCCAGCGCGGTCGTCCGCCTCGAGATCTGCATCAACAACGAAGTATCAGCCTCTGGGGGACCTTCCGGTCACCCGGGGGCAACGGTGACGACTCCGGGAGAAGTTACCTGGAGACGGCATGGAGGCTGCTATGTCCCGACCCGGGGCCGCTTGTCCCTGCCCTCGAAGGGGCGACGTCTAGGCCGCCATCGACGACGACCTTTTGCTGCTGTATTGAAATAAGTTGGGTGGTGCCCCAAGCGAAGGCGGAATTGCAGCTAGTAGCAGTTTTCCCTTGTTTAACGAACCGAGGTTTATCGAACCAGTAGGACTTTGAAATCAACAACGAGGTGAATGTTGAAGATCTCTGGCGCTTGACCTTCAACAGACGTGGACCTGCACACACTCAACCAAAATACTTTGCCCCCAATGGCGGAAAGGTTGTCAATCTTTCCGGTCTCGCAGAAAACAAAGCGGTTAATTGTATGATGAAATAGATAAAATATGAAAAGTGACCAGAGGAATAATGATAATTAAAAGCAAGTAAATGAGGTTGTAAACAATGTAAAAAGATGGACCGGGGGCCATGGGTTCACTAGTGGAGTCTCTCAAGTAAATAAAATATGCATCTGATGGGTGAACGAATTACAGCTAGGCAATTGACAAGATCATGACACAAACCCAATTTAGGTATGACAAAAAGGACATGATAATATTTATGGCGGCATCACGACAAGGAACAAAGACCGTTGAGTCCAACTACGTCTTTGTCTAAAAAGTCCACCGTGGGATCGCTATCTAGCCTGTCACCCAACGGTATTAAGTTGCAAGCAACAGACAATTGCGTTAAGTAAAGTGCATAAAGTAAGCAATACTAATATCAAAAGAGGCATTAACACCACTGTTTTACCCTTAGTGGCAACAGCACACCCTCGCCCTTAGACGTTTCTGTCACTCGTGCCCAGGAACAAAAAGGGGGCATGAACCCACTATCTAGCATAAATACCCTCTCTTGGAGATACACACAATCACTTGGCCAAAGTAACTACGCACATCGGAGAGCATGCAAGAACATAAATTACTCATATAAGAATCATCCACAATCTGAACATAACTTCATAATCCATCGGATCCCAGCAAACACATCACATAGCATTACAATAATCGAGCTTGATCATGTTAGACAGCTCACAAGATCATAAGACATGAAGCACAAGAGAGAGAGACTACCAACTAGCTACTGCCATGGACCCATAGTCCAAGGTGAGACTACTCACAAATCATCCCGGAGGAAGGCATGGCGATGAAGAGCCCTCCAGGATCGATCTCCCCTACGGCAGAGTGCCGGGATCAACTTCAGATTGGACCCCAAACTAGGGTTTTCGGTGATGGCGCGTCGGGGTCGAGTTTCTGGAAAATAATGGCCGCCTCGACGTTTATAGGTTTTTAGGGATTTTATTGGCGTTGGAGGGGACCGAGGGGGTTCCCCAGGAGCAGGGGCGGGCCCCACCCGTGGGTCCTAGGGGGGCCGCGGCAGGAGGCCGCCTGCGCCCTGTGGGTGGCCCCTCAGGTTCCCCTTTGGTCTTCCGGTGTCTTTCGTCGAGTAAAAATTCTCCATAAATTTTCGTCCAATTCCAAGAATATTTCCACAAGTAAATTTTCTGAAATACAAAAACAGCAAAAACAAGAAACTGGCGCTTGGCATCTTCTCAATAGGTTAGTCCGACAAAATGTATAAAAATGGTATAAATGGGGAAATCCACTTTGGTGCCCGGGTGCACCTGCACCCGGTTCAGTTTTTGATTTTTCAAAATTTGAAAATGCTTCGGAAAAATCTGAAAAAATTTGGACAGAAACATACGCAAGTAGCAAACACTCGTGAAAAAGTTCAACAGAAAATAACAATTTCTGCTCTGTGCAAAAAAGACAAATTTATGACAAATAATTTTTCTTTTTTGCACAGAGCAGAAAAAATTGTTATTTTCTGTCGAAATTTTTCACGAGTGTTTGTTACTTGTTTATGTTTCTGTCCAATTTTTTTTCAGATTTTTCCGAAGCATTTTCCAATTTTGAAAAATCAAAAACAGAACCGGGTGCAGGTGCACCCGGGCACCAAAATGCCTCCCTCATATAAATGACAGTAAAAACATGTGACAATATCACAAAAATAGGATAGATCGCTCAAAAATTATAGATACGTTTGAGACGTATCACCTTTCAGCTCCTCCCTCCGGGGATCCAGCCCTCGGAGGGGACCTGACGGGAGACGGGAGCTTCTCCGCGACCGCCGCAGAGCTCTCCACGGTCTCTCCCGCCTCTTCATCGTCATCAACTCGGGCGCGCTTCCGGGGGCTTCCGGGCCCGGAGGACCTACAAACCCGCAACGATGGTCAGGGCTGCCGCAGTCCTTGGCAAGCACGGAAGGGTCGGGGTGGGAGTCAAGGCTTACCTCTGGGCCCGTTTGGCACCGGAGAAGCCCCACCGCTTTCCCACCAAGTCTCCGAAGAGATCCAGCGCCGACACGCTCTCGTCGCCTCCATCATCTGCAAGCATCGGGGGCGGGAGGGCCTCGGACTCTCCGTTTGAGTCCTGCCCTGCCGGCGAGTTCGGAGGTGCTGGCTGCTCCGGGGGAAGCTCTACCCCAGCACCTCCCCCACTCGCGGGTACTTCTCCTTCACCTTGAAGGGGCGCGGGGGGAGAGGGACGGTCCAGCTCTTCTGGGTACTGGCGCGCATTTTCCTTCTTGAGGCAGAAGGACACTCCGCCCGCTATCCACCTCGACCTCCACATGTGGGGCATGAAGAAGTGTCGGAATAATGCCACGGAGGGCATCACGCCGACAAACGCTTCGCAAGCGTGCGCGAAGGTTGCCAAGATCAGCACCGCGTTCGGGAGCAGATGGAGCATATGCAACCCGAACGCCTCCAGGACCGCCATGAAGAAATCAGACAAAGGGGGAGCAATCCCGCCACAGAGAAGTCGTGGAAGGTCACCACCTCACCGTCTTGCTGGGGGCTTGTGTCCAGGCGAATCTTCAGTTGGCCGCCTCCAATGAATTCCGCAGCAAGCACGCTGCGGGCGCTAGCAATCCCTTCCTCGCTCGCAAACATGCTCGGAGAGAACAAGGCCTGTGTTACCCTCGGTGAGGGAGGAGGGGCGGCCCAAGCAGGGCCCGCCGCGGTCTTCTTCTTCCCGACGGTCTGCTTCACTTTCCTCACTGCACTCTTCTCTCGCTTGGGCGCCATGGGCGGGGGAAGGAGGAGGAGCTCGCGTCGCACGGCAAGGAGGAGAAAGACGAAGTGCGGTTGGGCGGTGATTTGGGATTTCTGCTATTGGGGAGAAGTAACGGCTACAGTTCCCAGGAGCCGAGGCTTATAAGGCATCCCATGCGTCGCGTCGTGTCCCCACCACTCCGGCCGGTGCGGGGATCGAGGAGGTGTCCCGTTCGGCACGCTTCCTCTCGTTGGATTCAAGACGGGCGTTGGCGATCCGCACGGACCGCAACGTTCAACAAGGCATAGAAGACCCGTGGGCGCGCGGTGCTCCTCCGCAAGCGCAGGCCTGACGGATAGGACAGGACGATCGAGACCTGACGCCGGCGACCCTCTTTGACTTGTTTAGTCATAGCCCCAGCAGCAGAAGGACATGGTCGCCGGGACTATGCCCGGGGGCTACTGTCGCAACAGTGGAACACGGGGTTCCCCTGATGCAGTCAAAGTGGGTCCACCGCCTGTGGGCCCACCAAGAAGGCGAACAAGGCCAAGGTTCAAGACTAGCAGATGGGCCCCCCATCTGCCCCACGACGACCAGGCAAGCACGTCATCGACAACCACAGCTAAGGGCCAGGGGACCTTCCGGGGCCCCCTTCAACCTGGCAGATGATGCGGAGGTCCCGGGGACCCCGATGCCTGGCAGGAGGCCAGGCTCCTTCCCGGGATCTAACCTCCGCACACGCGAAGAGGATAGGCTTGCCACCTCCGGCTGGAGGCACTTATAAGACTTGGGCGCCAAGAAGATGGAGGTGCCGTGGGGGGACAGGATCGGAAAAAGGTGTCAGCCTCTGTCCGTCCGCCCTGCAAAAGGTGGGCGACCGCACCTAACCCCCCTCAGAAGAATACTTGGACGAGAATAAGCCACGTCACCCCCGAAGAAGAACCCGGAGGGGTTTTCCCGCCAAAACCCCTCCGCCCCAAAAGGTGCACCTGTGGGATTCCCTTAGCCTATAAAAGGAGGACCAAGGCACCAGAGAGAAGGGACGGATTTCCAGAGAGTCGGAGGCTAGGCTAGGTAGCGCACAAGATGAAGAGGAGCATAGGTGAGAGGTGATCTCCTCCAGGTCAGGATCTGCTCGTCTTCAACCTCTAGCCGACACCTCCCGAGTTGGCACCCGCAACCACCCCTGTAAAGATACACCATGATATACCACTCAATCCAGACATGCAGGAGTAGGGCTGTTAGCCTCCGGGCGGCCCGAACCTGGGTAAACTCCTTGTGTCTCTGCGTTGCTTGCTAGTACGTAGATCTAAGGCGTAGACGAAGTCCTCCCGGCGGAAGACGTTTCTCAGCCTCCTTCACGCCCCATACCGAACCTAAAAAGGGGGTATCCTTTACTCCCGCTGTCCGTGATCCAAGACACGACAATGTGTGACTAGAAATTTAGAAAAAGATGTTCATGTGTGCCCCAGAATATGTTCTACGAGTTGACGCTTGGGAGAGCACTAGACACGATCTCAATTTATATGTCCAACTGGTGTGGTAGTAATCATGCTATTGTTATGTAAAGCTAATGCCCATGCATGATACACATTCCACTACCACAGAAAGGGCTATCAGTGGCGCACCAAATTGCAATTCTGTGGCGCACCCGCCAAATTGCTGGGTGCGCCACAGAATTCTCGCCACAAAAATTTATTCTGTGGCGCACCAAGCAAGGTGCGCCACAGAAATATTTCTGTGGCGCACCAACCGACCGTGCGCCACAGAAATATTTCTGTGGCGCACCACCCCCACCGTGCGCCACAGAATGTTTTTGAAATTTCGAAAAAAAGGGCGGCCAGATCTAGATCTGGATCTGACCAGATCTAGATCTGGCCGCCCTTTTTTTCGAAATTTCGTTTTTTTCGTTTTGTAGGAGGAGTCGCCGGAGGTTGGTGGAGGATGGTGGTCGTCGTCGGAGGTCGCCGGAGTTCGCCGAAGTTCGTCGGAGTTCGTCGGATTTCGCCGGAGTTCATCGGATTTCGCCGGAGTTGGAGGAGGGGATGTCGCCGGGTGGAGGGGGAGGTCGCAGCATGTGGTGGATGAGGTTGTCGGAGGTGAAGGTCACCGGAGGTGGTGGGGGAGGAGGAGGAGCTCGCCGGAGGTCGTGGTGCGTGGTGGAGGAGGAGGAGCTCGCCGGAGAAATGGAGGAGAAGGGGAGAGGAGAAGAGGAGAGGAGAAAGGGAGAGGAGAAGAGGAGAGGAGAAAGGGAGAGGAGAAAGGGAGAGGAGAAGAGGAGAGGAGAAATGGAGGAGAAGTGGAGAAGGGGAGAGGAGAAATGGAGAAGGGGAGAGGAGAAGTGGAGGAGAAGGAAAGAGGAGAAGTGGAGGAGAAGGGGAGGAGAAGGGGAGAGGAGAAGTGGAGGATAAGGGAAAAGGAGAAGGGAGAGGAGAAGAGGGCGCCGGCTGGATTCAAAATTTGAATCCAGCAATTCTGTGGCGCATGGGCTGCCCATGCGCCACAGATTTTTTTTTTCTTTTTTTTGATTTTGCTGGGAAAATCCTTCTGTTGGCCATATCTTTTTTTTGGTTTGGAATTTGAGGATTCTGTGAATGGCTGACCGGGTAAACCCGGGTGCCATCGAATCCGAAATTTTCTCTAGTTTTTTTTAAGGTATTATACGCATTTTTTCGACGTCGTATGCAAAAGTTATGCCCGTTTTACATTTTTTAACGGGTTTTTGCAAAAAAGGTCAAAATTCATATTTCAAAATTTCTATACCTACTAGACACTCAAACCTAACTACATGTCAAAGGATTTTATTTTTTGAATTTTTTATCATTTTCTTTCACTAGGTGCAAAACTGAAAAGGCGATCCACGGGGGGGGGGGGGGGGGGGTGCGTGGGGTGAAAAAGTGGTTCACAATTCTGTGGCGCACCAAACTTGGTGCGCCACAGAATGTCCTTTCTGTGGCGCACCAGCCACGGTGCGCCACAGAATTTCTTTTTCAAAATTCAAAAGTCCCGCCTCCCAGACGACTTTCTGTGGCGCACCGTGCTTGGTGCGCCACAGAAAGATGAATTTCTGTGGCGCACCAGCCACGGTGCGCCACAGAAAAGGCCGAGATGGGACCACGGCCCACTGATTGAAGGTGGGGCCCACGCATATTCTGTGGCGCATGAGGAGTGGTGCGCCACAGAAGTCTCTATTTCTGTGGCGCATGGCGTGCAGTGCGCCACAGAAAGTTGATATTCTGTGGCGCATGGGCTAAGGATGCGCCACAGAATGTTCGAATTTCTGTGGCGCATCGACAGCCATGCGCCACAGAATTATTTTTTGTGGCGCATAAATTAAGGGTGCGCCACAGATAGTCAACCTCCCTATAATGCTTTTCCTGGTAGTGTTCCTACATGCATGATGGGTTAATGGTCCGCCAATCTTCATGCATGAGCATGAACACAACATGTTTGATGTTATTTAGGGATCACATCTAACTACTCTCTCTGATTCACAATATTTTTTAGAATACTCACACAAATAGTCATTTTATCCATTTAAGATGTTATTTTGAAGAACATAATTATATATATGAAAGTATATTGCCCGAATAAACTAGTAACATCAGCTCAGTATTGTTCTTGCAAGTAATTTGTTCTATATCAATTGTCAAACATATACATATTTGATGGGTACAAATGCAAAAGATGCTTACATTTCTACTCATATGGAGCAGTTGGTACGGTCATATATACACGATAGAGATGCAACGAATAAAAATCACATCACTTACTTATAGAACAAAAGTTACTTGATTGTTTCTATTATTTTACGTAGCACGAGTTCATAGCATGAGCTCTGCTTGAAGAAAGTTGAAATAACCATCAAACACCAGCCGGCCGAATTAAAATGAAAAAACTAGAACAAAGATACAAAACAAAAACCAGACCAGTTTAGAACAAATCAGTTGATACAATGAGCTATTCTCTGCACGCTTCCTGCATACTACAATGGATCAGGTATTTTATGACTGGGAATATAATCTATGCATATACAGTCCACTACGGGAGAGCGAGACTTTGCCGCGTGCCGGCGGTCTTTACCGTGTGCGGCACACGGCAAAGAGTGATGCACGGTGAAATAGCACAAAAAACACACGGCAACGTCGAGCACACGGTAAAGAAAACAAAATACATACGGGCGCCGTCACGGCAACTCTTTACCGTGTGTTTACAAACGGCAAAGATTTATTCTTATGCTGTGTTTGCACACGGCAAAAAGCTTTTCCCTTTAACGAAATTAAAAAAAAATGGAAATCGGTCTTTACCGTGTGCAAACACACGTGCACACGGCAAAGACCGATTTCCATTTTTTAAATTTTACTTTATCTATTTGTACAAAAGATATAACCACTCTTGTGACATAGTTCATGATAATTTGCCCATATTTGGCACATAGGTGTGTATTTGTATGATAAACAATGTTACAGAACAAAAAAATTGATATTATTTTTATAAATATCATTTTTCATTTTATAAGTGCCAAAATTGACTTTTTTTGTGAAGCAAGTACCAAAAATTTTGTGCAAAATGGCACCCATACAATTTTCACACAAATTAGTCCATATTTTATGGGTAATACAGAAATATTAGGATTTTTCTCCCTTTCAACCTAATTTCGCACATTTAAATTACTTTATGTGGAAAGTAATTCAAATTTGAACAACACGTGTGTGATAGTTTGCTCTGAACTTTTTGCAAAAATTATTTTAAGGTACACAAGTAGTGGTTACATCACAGAACCGTTGATAGTTTTAAAAAATTCGACCCCTTTCAACAAATATCCATGCCGGCCATTTGGACCGTTTTTTTGGAAAAATCAAAGAAAATGAATAGAACTTCAAAAAATGAAATCCTTTGGCATGTAGTACTCTTATGTGTACTAGTTGTTAGGAAAAATGATAAACTTGATTTTTTAAGTTTTATGAAAAAATCCTTCACGAAAAGTTCTATCATCTATAAACATCTATAGGTTTCAAGTCAAACGACAAAGATACGACCATCCCCGTGGCATAGTTTGTGATAAATTTCATTTTTCATTTTATAGTGAAGGATCCTCGTCAGTGTCCTCTGCATTGTTGCCATAGTCCATAAAAGCAACAGAGGTCTTGGGATTTGGTCATGTCATAGTAAAACCTACCAGCACTACTCCCCCGTTGAGATTGTTTTGCTGGACGAACTATTCCCATCCTATGCCGTGCAAGCGGGTCTTACTCCGTCCTTTGGTCATATTAATATTGTATGTGTTCCAAGAGCACGGAACAATATAGTGTCTCCTACTAACCGGTCGAACACTTGCCGAGCGTTGTACGTATTATATGTGCAACGTAAACAAAAAGAAACAGTACATAAATTAAATAGATATTATAAAAAAACACAAACATGTGATATAAGTTGTAGTACTTCTTACAACTGACTCGAGGTGACAACTCTCTTGCAGATGAACACTAAAACTGGATCCAACGAAGTGCCTATTAAATCACTCATTATTGCATAATGGGCATGTGATTTCCTGTTATAATTACGTACACATCTGCATAACAAATTCCTATAACATAGCAATTCAAGCTATACTAGTTTCAAACTAGGGTTAATTAGATATATGCAACTGCAATTCATGCGAAATCGAGAAAAGCCACCACAATTTTCACCTTTGGAAAAATGCCACTGCAATTCTCAAGATTCTTCTAAAAATGCCACTTTCAGCCTTCGAAAAATACCATTACAGTGGCATTTTTCAAAGGATGAAAATTGCATTGGCATTTGTTGATTTTGCATGAATTACAGTGGCATATATATAATTAACCCTTCAAACTAATAGGTATCCCAAATTTTGTAACACATATATAGCTTGAGTAAATAGCAAAGCAACATATCTAATAGGAGCCAGTAAAGAAAAATTAATTGAGAACTAGTTAAAACTAATTGAATGGAGCTCAATTTAGAGTTAGCTAGGGGTTAAAACATGCAACAAATAAACGAGCTGCACGAAGCACAAGGTGGTGCGGACGGGCCGGTGCGGTGGGCGGCCCGGCAGGGAGGGGCACGCATGGCGGCGGGGAGGCGCAGCGACAACATCGAGGATGCACATCAACGGGAAACCGCGATGGGGAGACGGGCAGTGAGGGGGCGGCGAGGGTTTGGTAGGGGCTAGGGATTTTTATTTGGGCGTGGCAGCAAAAGAGGAAAATTTCCCCCCTCCACGTTATCGATTTGGAGTCCAATTTTTTTCATTTGCCGCTAGTAATACATAATCTGTATCGTCCGGATATATTTGTTCCCTACGAGATTTACCATAATCGAAAAAATTACAAAAATATTCAAACAAAATGGAAGATATAAGTTTATGTATGCTTATTTGTGTTACATTAAGTTGTAGAAGAAAATTTAGGTTCATAAAACGAAGTGAATTTATCAAAGGTAGTACAAAACTTTTAGCTTACACGGAAAGGTCTGATGTTTTAGAACGATGTTTTTCTTTACAATGGTACTTCAAACATACCGGAGCACTTTTCGAAATTTGTAAGTAATATCTATGGTTTCGAATAGTGGGGTCATCGAGGTACCATCATACGAATTATTCATCCATCTACAATAGTTTTTGCGTGTGCGCTTTGCTCAAATATCATTTTATTATGACAATAACTAATTATATTAAGGGAAATGCTTCCCTATAGCCGGGGGCTCGCACGACTTGCGACCTCCGGACTGTGTGTGCGCCACGTGTCCACACGCTCGGGAAACAGCGAGATGGCCCACCGATGACCTTATCTCCACCAAACGCTCTC
Source organism: Puccinellia tenuiflora (assembly GCA_012064385.1). NCBI lineage: Eukaryota > Viridiplantae > Streptophyta > Magnoliopsida > Poales > Poaceae > Puccinellia > Puccinellia tenuiflora. Next base: position 123,166 of record QRDG01001566.1, on the reverse strand, counting down.
CTCCACTCGTTTCCTCCTTCCTCCTTCGCTCGTCCAAATCAATTCCCCACCGGTGTGTGTTTTTCTCCCACCTCCGGCGGCTCCTTAGTGCACCCCGCGTTGTGGGCATCTCCAGTGCCACGAATCGGCGGCAAGACGGTGCTGCAAACCGACGCTCCAAGACAGCGCACCGCACTATGTGGCCTCCCTTCGGTGCTGCAAACCGACGCTCCAAGACGGCGAGCACTGGTTCGGCGGCGCGGTGCTGGCTCGGCTTTTACGAACCGCCACTTCTACGAGCCGGAAGTCATGCTGCACCTCCACCTCCACCTCCGTCAGCCGCATCGTCGGGCACACGACATGGATTCTCTATCTCCCCTGATCTGTGATGCTGCAAGGAGGAATACACGCTGCTCTCAGCGGCGGCCGGCGGTGCTACGGAAGTGGCCTGATGTTGCTGCCACTGGCTGACGGAGTGCTTCCAGGCCAGGTCGCAACGGCCGGCGTTGCTACGATAGCAGACCGTTTTTGCTCCCAGTCATGGTCGGAGGTGCTCGTACGGCAGGAAGTGTTGCTACGAAAAGACCAGTGGCGGTGCTACTAGCGGCCAGCGGCGATGCGACCACAGGCCGGGGGCGATGCTACAAGCGACCGGCTGCGGTGCTACCCCATGCGCGCGGCGCTGCTATAAGTGACCGGCGGCGGTGCTACCACAGGTCGGCGGCAAAGCTACGTCTGACGGGGTGTTGTGCTACCACAGGCCTGTGGTCATGGCGTGATGCTACGGCCCAACTGCGCCGATGCTATTAGCGGCCACCAACGGTGCTACAACAGGCCTGCAGCGGTGCTATCAAAAGTCAGCGACGGTGCTACCAATGTAGTCGATGACGGTGAGGTCTCTTACCGAAACAGACCGGACGTGGGTAGTGGGTACGAGTAGTATGAAGTGCTAGCATGCTCGTCGGTTAGCATCCATGCCATTCTATTCTCTTTTTTTTTTGGTTCTTCCCATGGTCGGGAGCGTCTTGCAAGCCGGAGCTGCAAGCGGCTGTTGCTGCGGTGCTGCAAGCCGTCCTTCTGCGCTGACTCCGAGCTGCGAGCCGTCCGTCTGCGCCGCCTCCATGCTGCAAGCCGGCCGCCGGCCGCTGCCGCGGTACTGCAAGCCGGCCGTCCGTGCCGCCTTCGTGCTGCAAGCCGTAGGTCCAAGCAGCTGTTGCCGCGGTGCTGCAAGCCGGCCGTCCGCGCCGCCTTCGTGCTGCAAGCCGGAGCTCCAAGCAGTTGTTGCCGCGGTTGTGCAAGCCGACCGTCGGGCGCCGCCGCGGTCTGCGTCGTGCGCCATGCGATATTTGCAGTCAAGGGGGAAAGGAAGAACATACCGTAGTCAAAGTTAGAAAATCTAACTGTCGATGCTATTTACGGTTGGTAGCGCTCCTATCGGATGGCTCCAGACCCGGGGGCTGGAAAGTTTTGAGCCCCCGGGGGACGCTCAGTGAACGAACAAAACAATTTTAAGTATTTACAAAACATAACATGTGAAAGAACAAACAATGTCTCGGATGTCGCCTAGAGGGGGGGGGGGGGTGAATAGGCGATTTAAACTTTTTCTATTTAGGGGCTTGATAATTGCGGAATAAAACTAGGTGTTTAAATTAACAAGCCAACAACCTAAAATTCTAGGTTTACCTAAAGTGCACCAACAACTTATGCTAAACAAGGCAAGCAACAAGGTGATAGCTAGATATAAACTTCAAGCACGAAGGCTATCACAATGTAAAGTGCATAAGTAAAAGCTCGGGTATAGAAATAACCGAGGCACGCAGAGACGAGGATTTATTCCCGAGTTCCTCCTTGTTAAGGGAGTACGTCTCGTTGGAGGGGTGTGAGCTCGCCATAAGAGGCCTACTCAAGATGCCACAAAGGCCTCACCCTATTCTCCGATGAACCGCACCCAAAGGTTTGGTTCACCTTCCACTATCGGAATCCTTCGGGGCGGATTCCGGAGCCCTTAGAACATTTGGGGCACACACCCACAGCTCAATTGGGGGCTCCCAAAGTGTGCCGAAGCTTCACAAGCTGAAGTCTTCACAGCACCACCACCGTCTAGGGTCCAATGACCCAAGAGTAACAAGCTCCCAACCGTCAATCCCACGAATCATCGTGGGGAGCACAACCCGATGCAACTAATGCAAAAGGGGAAGATCACACCAAGTGGTCAAATCCTTCTCCCCCAAAATCCAACCAATGCAACTAATGCTATGAAGGGATTTAGGAGGAAGAACGAAGGAGAAACACCAAGAACTCCAAAATCTAGATCCAACGAGTTCCCCTCACTTAGAGGAGATTTTGTTTGGTGGAGTAGTGGATCTAGATCTCCTCTCTTGTTTCCCTAAATTTGGGCAAGAATCATCGGAGGGATTAGGAGGAATCGAGCTCTAAACATTTGCAACAATGGTGGGGAGAGAGAAAATGAGCTCAGCACGAAATTTAGGGAAGAAGCCCTTTTTATAGTGCCCCCAAAAATAGAGCCGTTGGGGGCAAAAAGAGGAAAAAATGCAGCAGCAGGTAACCCGGCCTGAGGCTGGCCAGCACACCGGCCTGGCCGGGAAAGAATCAGGCGAGCGAAACCAGCAAATAAAATGGTGCAGGGAGCCCGGCCTGCCTCCCCCGGCCTGGGCCGGCTGAGCTGCGTGAGCTGGGCCGACAGGGAGCCCGAGGCCACCGGCCTGCCCCCGGCCTGGCAGCGTGTGGGTGGGCCGGGGCACTGCCCGAGCCTGCCGGCCTCGCACCGGCCTGAGGCCGGCCCGGCCGGCCGGCCTGGCCCCCCCCTTTTTTTTCTTTGTTTTCTAAATCAGTTTCTGTTTTGAAAATTCGATCGAACCGAAAACGCAATACCTTTCGCATACGAACTCCGTTTTCGATAATCTTGGACTCGTTGGACTCGTTACAACGAGCACAACAAGAATATGCAGAGAAACATCATAGTCCAAGAATATATTATAAAAATAAATGGGGAAAGGTAAAAGCTCCCATTTGCAAATCAGAAATGCAATAACTTTCACCCACGAACTCCATTTTCGATAAACTTGGACTCGTTGGAATCGTCACAACGAGCACAACAAGATTATGCAGAGAAACATCATAGTCCAAGAAAATGTTAAAAAAAATGGGGAAAGTTTAAACCTCTATTTTAAAAAAACCGGAAATGCCGAATCTTTTGCAAATGAAGTCCGAATGAAGTAAAACGAATTTTGTTGGAAAGAGGACAACAAAAGCAACCTTTTAAAATGGCAAACAAGCAATGGAGATTTTGCAAAGAAATGGAATAGGTAAATCTTCCGCACGGATGAACCGGCAAAATCTCCAATACCGAAACCGCAGTAGAGGACGCATATGAAAACCGTTTTCGGTGAACTTGGCTTTGTCATGACAAGCACGACAAGCACCAAGACCACACCATGATAAGAGACAAATAAGAACCAATAAAGATGATTGCATGGATGCAAAGGTTTGTGCTCTCTACGGCGATACGATCACGATATTCGGTCGAGAGCCCCTCTTGATAGTACGGTTATCTATCCTATAATCCGGTCTCTCACTAAACAATATGAGACCGGTAAAATAGAAACACTATCAAGATCATACCTTTGCCTTGCGCACAAATCCACTTGAGGTCGATGAAGACGATCTTCATCTCCTCAAGATGCACCACCTTCCTCGATTGCGCTTCGGTGAAGATTCACTTGATGCTCCCCCATACACCAAGATGGGAGACGCTCTCTTTGGCATATCTTCACTTGGCCTTGAGTGATGATCAACACAAACTTTTCTTCTTCCCTTAACCTTGACTCCAACAAATGGAGAACAAGAAAGTTAATGGACACACCTATAAATATAGCTCAATGCAAATATTAGTCCATAGAGATTGTCATTAATTACCAAAACCATGCATGGGGGCAACCGTGCACTTTCAATCTCCCCCATTTTGGTCATTGATGACAATCCCTTATTAAGATGGTTTATATAATGAATAAAGCATCCTTGCAAGACAAACAAGCAAGGATGCAAAGCGCATTAAGGGCAAATGCAACAAAAGCATAAAACCCAAATTCCCTTAAACCCTCTAAACTTCTCCCCCATTGGCATCGATTGCCGAAATGGGAAGAAAAATTTAGAGAGCCAATATAATATGAGTTCCTCCATAAAAGGTGATGACAATCCCTTTAAACAAATAATTAGAGGAAATCAAACTATATTGAGGATCAAAAAGATTGCAAAAGGATGAACTCATTCTAGACATCTCCACAAAGGAGAAGAGCAATCAAAAAGGATCCAAAGCGAGAGTTCTAAATAAAAACGGAGGAGCTCCCCAATATTCATGCACTATTGAGGAGTGCACAAATATGGCATCCTCGCTCCCCCAAAATCATCTAGAACACTCAACAAGTGCAAGAGTGCATAATGCAAAAGCAAATCATAGCACTTGCACCAAAGATGTGGTTGAGCCATAAGGAGATACCAAATTTAAAAAGATATACATCCACAAAGCAACTTGCACATATGAGATGGTTCGGGAAAAAGAAACAAGGTATCCAAAAGGAAGTCATAAATATACAAACGAGATTGTTGCTTAAAAGCATAGCACATAGCTCAAATTTATCTCATGAATGAACTTCAAATATATCAAATGCATCACACATATCACTAAGGGAACAAGAGATAGTGGAGATGCTTTGAGTTAGGCAACAAGTATCACAAGGAAATAATATCAATTGAAGAAAAGGTTTTTTCAAATTCAACACACATATCACAAAGATATATTAAGTGAAGAAAAAGGCCAAAACCACAACAATTGCATATAAGAGATTTCATGCCAAGAGGCAACCTACACAAGGTTGAAAACTAGAAAGGTATGCATGAGATGGATACTTGTTACCGAGATGCATTAACGATGAAGATGATGAGAGTTGGTTTGTCATCAAAGCTTGACTCCGACAATCACACGGTGAGAACACCTTCCTTATGAATGAGGCAAGCATCCAATGCATCTCCATTGTACCTAAAACAAAATTAGAGTACAAAATGGTTCCCAAACTCATTGGGTCCCATAGTAGTTAGATAAACTACAATATATAGGAAACACTCCACATAAATATGTGCATATAGATGTGAAATTGAATTTCATGCACATCTTAGCCGATTTAGGATTCGGTGGAGTATCCCCTATATATTGGATCAAGAAAGGCTAGCATGCCATATAAAATATATATTAGTAAATATGCATACATAGACTTACAAGAACCAAACAAGATACAATTCGGACAAAAACACCAAGTAAACCAAGAAGAGAGCACACCAAGGTGTGACACAAAAAGGTTGTCCAAATTATATCAAAATCCAAATCAACACATGATTGAGGAAAAATCAAATCAACAAATGATTGATTCCAAAACACATTAACACATGAAGTGTGATATCAAAAGGAATCAAATCAACACAACAAATGATCAATAAGACACCAATTGAAAGTAAGATACCAATTAAAAACAAAAAATACCAACTAGGAGAAAAGATACCAAGAAAAGGATAAAGCTTGACCGAAATCAAGTAAAGTAAGATAAAGCAAAAAGGTATCAAGACTCCCACAATAAATATCAATTGGAACAAATATCTATGGAGGAGATATTAAATTCCAATTAATACCAATTGAAGGTACCAACACAAGATAAAGAATCAAATGCCAATTGAAAGGATCAAAAATTGAATAGATAGGTTAGTGTTCTAAATAAAAAGGAATGCTCCCCCAATATTCATGCATTATCTTTGATATTTGCATTTGAATACAAAATGCATGCACAAGGGATCATTACTCTCCATATTTTATTTACAACACTAAACACTACCAATTAAAAAATAGGATCCATTCAAAAGGCAAGGAAGGCAATAGATAAAGCAAATCAACGCAAGAGCCAATGTGAAGATGGTCTACAAAATCCACCACAATTACTAGTATCACTTATCATGGACAAGGAGTATATAGAGATATTTCTCGGTGGTATAAAGGAATGATGTTCAAGACCAACTTCATAACAAATAAGCATATGACAAGAGATAAGAAATAAAACGCCATATTGAATAAGATTTGTTGGTAGTTTCAATTATTCGAACTAACCAGCAAAGCCATGGTTAGAATAAAATGAAACAAATGGTTTCTCACATAATATATGGAAATGGATATTAGAGAAAAACCACACCAAGCAAACTCACACAAACAAGAACCAAAGGGTAACCACAAAGGAAAATTGGAACTTGTTTGAGCACACATGCCACATAGGAAAAAGATAATTTACAATATCAAATCTAAGTGGCAAACTTCAAATATTCACATTTTGTGGGATTGTAGTATGCGCATAGCTTATTACTCCCCATAATGTGATAATTCATTTATTTTTAAACAAGAGGCAAATAAGACCAACTAGAGAAATTAATGGACATTGTAGAATTTGAATTTCTCATGAAAATGACATACCACATAGTAACTAGATAATATTGAAATATCAATACTAGGTGGTGTGCCTCATGTACACACATTTTTAGGTTTGTGAGGTGCACAAAGCACATCACTCTCCCAAAATGGGATAATCCATTAATATCTCAAAGAGCCAATTGAAATCAACACAAGATCCAATAAAGCTCAACACAAAGTTACACATACATGATACAAAACTTAACATACACAACCTTGAATAACAAGACAAGTAGGAAAGTAGCATATCATATACAAGCACATGCTAGGAACAAAACTAACACATGCAAGGGAGCAAGCAACTTTCAATGAGTATATGAATTAAATACAAGTTACCGCAAGGAGGAGCATTGGATATGAGATAGATATGTGGTAATCCAATTGACTTGGCTTGAGAAATAAACCCATGAAGATCCCTTAATTCTTCAAAAATAGCCAAGTCACCAATGTCCTCCACAATCACCTATTGATCAAGTTGAAGCTTGTTGGTCCCCAACCAAGTTGGGTCCTAAGAGGTTAGTCACAATAGGCTTGGGAACCCAAATGGTGCATTTCTTGACACCACTTTGAGCTCCCATAAATTTGGCAAACACATTGCCAACTCTATCCTTCCCAAGAGAATAAACATCGTCAATTATGATAGGGTTGGATGAGGTACCGTTAGTGCATGAAGAAGAAAAATGACCCTTGCCACGGCAAAGGTAGCAACATCGACTCTTCTCTTTCTTCTTCCTAGGCTCCTCAACATGAGGAGCATTGACTTGAGTCTTCTTAGGAGGTGGCCGTTGTTCAACTCGTGGTTGAGCACGAGATTGAACAAGAGGTCGCTTCCCTAGTTGATTCTCACTAAGAGGCTTCTTCTTCATTGGTCAATCCCGAACATGGTGCCCTTCAACCTTGCACTTGAAGCAAATGATGTTCCAGATTCTTGATTTGAACTTGGCCCTTCTTCTTCTTCTTAACCTTGGACTTGTTCTTGTTGTTGGGGTTGAATCCAAGTCCACTCTTGTCATTGGGGGATTGTTGCACACTCATCATGTTGTCAAGTGCACGCTTCCCTTCATGACGCTTTTCCAAGCCTTTCTTCATAGAAGTGGCTTGGGCCTTGAGCTCTCCTCTTTTCTCTACATGGTTAGTGATAATACAAGAAGTAGAGGAGGTAGATGCACCATTGTTAGAGCAACAAGGTAAAGAAAGTAATTCATCACATGATGTACCAACATTTTTAGTGGATGAACTACCAGGACTAGCACATGGCAATATAGCATTTTTGGTTAAGGTTGTGCTATCGTCCACATGAGGCTCACAAGATGTTACCTTGGTAGTGAGGGCCTCATGAGCTAACTTTAGACGAGCATAGGATGCTAGAAGATCATCATTAGAGCTAGATAGGTTTTCATGAATTTCTTCCAACTCCTTATACTTGCTAGTTAGCAACTCAAGTTGAGCCCTTAGCTCAACATTCTCCTTCAAAGTAGATGCTTCACAAGAAATAGAGTTAGTAGCACAAGCATCTTTGACATTAGGAATAGAGGAAGAAAACTTGGCAAGATCATCATTTAATTTAGCATTTTCATTTTTCATGACTTTATATTTAGCATGAGCATAGTCACGTTCTTTAATGATTTTAGCAATTATTTCATTGTGAGACTCCTCAATATTTTCTAATTTCTCCTCTAGAGAAGCCCGAGTCTCTTGCTCTTCCTCAAGAGCATCTTCTAATGATGCCTTCTCCATAGCATCATCTCTTTCGATCTTACCCTTTTCTTCAAGGCTTGCTTCCAAGGCCTTAATAGTTTCCCCGCGCTCAATTAGTGTTTCCATAATTTCAAAGAGGATAGCTTGAGCATTTTTATTGTTAGGAAGGGCTTTAAGAATTATTAGACCTTTATTTTGAAGGAGAGCATTAACCTTTTCCATATCATCTTCTTCATCATTATTATCATTATCATTATTATTATCATCACTACTAGAAGATTTAGCCATAAGGCAATGAATGATGGATGAAGAAGAATAATTAAATTTTGAACTACTCAAGTTCAAATCTTGTTCCACAATTAATTGGGTTTCCTCTACATTATTATTCATGCAAGAGTTAGAGGGAACACAAGCATTTTCATCATGGGAACAAGATAAAGTAAGCATATCAACATTAGATTTAAGCAATTTTTGGATGACATGCAAGGACTATCAACACTAGCATGTATGACATTTATAGTGTTATGTGTGTTTAGGTCCAAAGATGAGGCATTGCAACAAGATAGAGATAAAAGATCATAAAAAATGAGCTCACTATCAATATTGCAAGACCTATCACTACTCACCATTACATTGGTTTGTGGCTTACCACATTTTGGTGAAGTAGACGAAGACGAGAGCTCGTCACAACCGGAGGTGGAGGTTGAGCAATCATCCTCAAAAGAGTTGGACACTCCATATTTTTCTTGAAGCTTGGTCCAAAGCTCATGAGCATCCCGGAGAGGCATGATTGACTCGAAAACTACAACACTCACAAATTTGCAAAACTCTTTAGAGGCTAGAGCATCTAGATATAAGTTTTTCTCATCCTCTAAAGTCATACTTTCATAATCCTTAGGAGGAGAAAAACCTATATCTAAGATACGCTCAATATTGGGGTCCAAGACCCGTAAATGACTAAGCATGTGAGTTTTCCAAACATTATAATTTGTGCCATTGAATATAAACATGGAATCATGCACTAAACCCCTAAACGACATCTTTACTCTCTAGGCGGTAAAGCCAAACAAGAGAGACGAGGTTCTGATACCAATTGAAAGAAAAAACAATGTCCCGGATGTCGCCTAGAGGGGGGGGGGTGAATAGGCGATTTAAACTTTTTCTATTTAGGGGCTTGATAATTGCGGAATAAAACTAGGTGTTTAAATTAACAAGCCAACAACCTAAAATTCTAGGTTTACCTAAAGTGCACCAACAACTTATGCTAAACAAGGCAAGCAACAAGGTGATAGCTAGATATAAACTTTAAGCACGAAGGCTATCACAATGTAAAGTGCATAAGTAAAAGCTCGAGAATAGAAATAACCGAGGCACGCGGAGACGAGGATTTATTCCCGAGTTCCTCCTTGTTAAGGGAGTACGTCTCGTTGGAGGGGTGTGAGCTCGCCACAAGAGGCCTACTCAAGATGCCACAAAGGCCTCACCCTATTCTCCGATGAACCGCACCCAAAGGTTTGGTTCACCTTCCACTATCGGAATCCTTCGGGGCGGATTCCGGAGCCCTTACAACTTTTGGGGCACACACCCACAGCTCAATTGGGGGCTCCCAAAGCGTGCCGAAGCTTCACAAGCTGAAGTCTTGATACGTCTCCGACGTATCTATAATTTCTTATGATCCATGCTTGTTTTCATACCATTTGCTACATGTTTTGTTTACATCTTATAGCATTTTTATGCATTTTTTGAACTAACATATTAACAAGATGCCCCAGTGCCAGTTCCTGTTTTCTGCTGTTTTTCCATTTCAGAAAAGTACTTAAGGAAATATTCTCAGAATTGGACGGGACAAAAACCCAGGATCTTATAATTTCGTCACGCACACGGAGTCCAAAGGGGAGCCGAAGATGCACCAGAGGGCGACCACACCCTAGGGTGGCGCGGCCCACCTGTCTACCGCGCCACTAGGTGGTGTGGCCCCCTCGGGCCTCCACCGACGCCGCCCTTTCGCCTATATAATCCCCCCGACGAGAAAACCCTAAGGACCCGATCAAAATTCCAGAAAAACGTCCGTCGCCGCCGCCGTCGTCAACCCTAGTTCGGGAGGGTTCTGAAGCTCTTCCCGACACCCTGCCGGAGAGGGAGATCATCGCCGGAGGGCTCTACACCACCATGCCCGCCTCCGGACAGATGTGTGAGTAGTTCATCTTTGGACTACGGGTCCATGCAGTAGCTAGATGGTAGTCTTCTCCTCTTGTGCCATCATGTTTAGATCTTGTGAGCTGCCTATCATGATCAAGATCATCTTATTGTAATGCTACATGTTGTGTTTGCTGGGATCCGATGAATAGAGAAGTACCTTGTGATGTTGATTATTGATATTATCATGTCTATGTTATTTGTGATCTTGCATGCTTTCNCCCTTCTTCTTCTTCTCAACCTTGGACTTGTTCTTGTTGTTGGAGTTGAATCCAAGTCCACTCTTGTCATTTGGGGATTGTTGCACACTCAACATGTTGTCAAGTGCACGCTTCCCTTCATAACGCTTTTCCAAGACTTTCTTCATAGAAGTGGCTTGGGCCTTGAGCTCTCCTCTTTTCACTACATGGTTAGTGATAACACAAGAACTAGAGGAGGTAGACGCATCATTGTTAGAGCAACAAGGCAAAGAAAGTAATTCATCACATGATCTACCAACATTTTTAGTGGATGAACTACTAGGACTAGCACATGGCAATATAGCATTTTTGGTTAAGGTTGTGCTATTATCCATATGAGACTCACTAGATGTTACCTTTGAAGTAATGGCCTCATGAGCTAACTTTAGACTAGCATAGGATGCTAGAAGATCATCATTAGAGCTAGATAGCTGTTTATGACTTTCTTCGAACTTCCTATACTTGCTAGTTAGCGACTCAAGTTGAGCCCTTAGCTCAACATTCTCCTTTGACATAGATGCTTCACAAGAAATGGAGTTAGTAGCACAAGCATCATTAACATTAGGAATATAAGAAGAAAGCTTAGCAAGCTCTTCATTTAATCTAGCATTTTCCTTTTTCGTGACTTTATATTTAGCATGAGCATGGTCACGTTCTTTAATGATTTTAGCAATTATTTCATTATGAGACTCCTCAATAGATTCTAATTTCTCCTCAAGAGAAGTCCGAGTCTCTTGCTCTTCCTCAAGAGCATCTTCTAACGATGCCTTCTCCATAGCATCATCTCTTTCAATCTTACCCTTTTCTTCAAGGCTTGCTTCCAAAGCCTCGATAGTTTCCCCGCGCTCAACAAGGGCGCTCATGATTTCATAGAGTTTATCACAAGAAATTTTATTCTTTGAAAGAGACTTAAGAATCATTAAACCTTTATAATGAAGGAGAGCATCATTATTTTCCTCATCATCTTTTTCATCATTATTATCATTATCATTACCATTGCTAGAAGAAGATTTAGCCATAAGGCAATGAGAGGTGGATGCAGATGAATAATTAATTCTTGAACTACTCAAGTTCAAATCTTGTTCCACAATTAATTGGGTTTCCTCTACATTAATATTCATGCAAGAGTTAGAGGGAACACAAGCATTTTTATCATTGGAACAAGATAAAGCAAGCATATCATCATTTGATTTATCTAAGCAATTTTTGGATGATACGCAAGGACTATCAACACCAGCATGTATGACATTTATAGTGCTATGTGTGTTTAGGTCCAAAGATGAGGCATTGCAACACGATAGGGATAAAAGATCATAAAAAATGAGCTCACTATCAATATTGCAAAACCTATCACTACTCACCAGCACATTAGTTTGTGGCTTACCACATTTTGGTGAAGTAGATGAATACGAGAGCTCGTCACGGCCGGAGGTGGAGGGAGAGTAATCATCCTCAACAGGGTTGGACACTCCATATTTATCTTGTAGCTTGGTCCAAATCTCATGAGCATCCCGGAGAGGCACGATTGACTCGAAAACTACAACACTCACAAATTTGCAAAACTCATTAGAGGCTAGAGCATCCAGATATAAGTTTTTCTCATCCTCTAAAGTCATACTTTCGTAATCCTTTGGAGGAGAAAAACCTATATCTAAGATACGCTCAATATTGGGGTCCAAGACCCGTAAGTGACTAAGCATATGAGTTTTCCAAACATTAAAATTTGCGCCATTGAATATAAACATGGAATTGTGCACTAATCCTCTAAACGACATCTTTACTCTCTAGGCAGTAAAACCAAACAAGAGAGACGAGGCTCTGATACCAATTCAAAGAACAAACGATGTCCCGGATGTCGCCTAGAGGAGGGGGTGAATAGGCGATTAACATTTTTTCTATTTAGGGGCTTGATAATTGCGGAATAAAACTAGGTACTTAAATTAACAAGCCAACAACCTAAAAATCTAGGTTTACCTAAAGTGCACCAACAACTTATGCTAAACAAGGCAAGCAACAAGGTGATAGCTAGATATAAACTTCAAGCACGAAGGCTATCACAATGTAAATTGCATAAGTAAAAGCTCGGGTATAGAAATAACCGAGGCACGCGGAGACGAGGATGTATTCCCGAGTTCCTCCTTGTTAAGGGAGTACGTCTCGTTGGAGGGGTGTGAGCTCGCCACAAGATGCCTACTCAAGATGCCACAAAGGCCTCACCCTATTCTCCGATGAACCTCACCCAAGGGATTGGTTCACCTTCCACTATCGGAATCCTTCGAGGCGGATTCCGGAGCCCTTTTACACCGTTCTTGGGGCACACACCCACAACTCAATTGGGGGCTCCCAAACTCGTGCCGAAGCTTCACAACTCGAAGTCTTCGCGGCACCTCCAAACCGTCTAGGGTACACAATGCACCCAAGAGGCACAAAGCTCTTGGGAACACAATGCACCCAAGAGTAACAAGCTTCTCAACCTTCAACTTCACGTATCACCATGGAGAGAGCAACCCGATGCAAATAATGCAAGAGGCAAGAACACACAAAGTGGTCAAGTCCTTCACTCTCAAATTCCAACCAAGCAACAAATGCTTTGGGGGGAATAAGAGAGGAAGAACAAAGGGGATGAACACAAAGCAATCCCAAAATCTAGATCCACTAGTTTCCCTCACTTAGAGGGGATTTTGATTGGTGGAATGGTAGATCTAGTTCTCCTCTCTTGAATCCCTAAGTTTGGGCAAGAATCATTGGAGGGATTGAGAGGAATCAAGCTCACAAGGTTAGCAACAAAGGAGGAGAGAGGAAAGCAAGTGAGCTCAAGATATTCAAAAAGGTTAAAGAACCGTTGGGGAAGAAACCTCCTTAAGTAGGTAGCCCAGAAAAACTGGCCGTTGGGGCACAGATTCCCGCAGGACCGGTAGTACCGGCCCAAAGGGCGGTACAACCGCCCTACAGAAATCAGTGCACCAACGGTACTCTGTAAAACCCGCCGGGGCGGTACTTCCGCAGTGAGCACCGGTAGTACCGGTTTACCGGTACGTCCAGGGTTACTTCCGGTGCCACTTCCGCTCGAAACAGAAATGGCTTTTCATAAGCGGAAGTGGTATCCGGAAATAGTCGCAGAAGTGGCCGGCGGTAGTACCGCTCGGGTGGCCGGTACTTCCGGTCACTGAAAAACAGCAAACTGCAAAACTTAGGTGGAAGAGGTCCCGATACAAGGAACCGGAACTTTCGGAAAAAGGTACGGTACTTTTGGTAAAGCGGTAGTACCGGAACAAGTTCCGGTGCCACTTCTGCTTCGTAACAGAACCGAAAATTCGTAAGCGGAAGTGGCCTTCGGAAGTTGGTCCGGAACATTCCAGCGGTAGTTCCGCCAGAGGGACCGGTAGTACCGGAAACTGGAAAAACAGCAGAACACCCGGAAACTGAAACCGCGATAACATTCACCCACGAACTCCATTTTCGATAATCTTGGACTCGTTGGAATCGTCACAACGAGCACAACAAGATTATGCAGAGAAACATCATAGTACAAGAAAATATTATAAAAACAAGTGGGGAAAGTTTACAAACTCATTTTTGCAAACCGGAAATTCTATAACTTTTGCAATTGAAGTCCGAATGAAGTGAAACCAATTTTGTTGGAAAGAGGACAACAAAAGCAACCTTTGAAAATGGCAAACAAGCAAAGGAGATTTTGCAAAGGATTGGAAAGGTGAAACCTTCCAAAGGGATGAACCGGCAAGATCTCCAATACCGGAAACGCAAATGAAGATGCAAATGCAAATCGTTTTCGGTGATCTTAGCCTTGTCATGACAAGCACGACAAGCACCAAGACCACACCACGATAAGAGTCAAATAAGAACTAATAAAGAAGATTGCATGGATGCAAAGGTTTGTGCTCTCTACGGCGATACGGTCAAGATATTCGGTCGAGAGCCCTCTTGATAGTACGGTTATCTATCCTATAATCCGGTCTCTGACTAAACAACATGAGACCGGTAAAATAGAAACCCTATCAAGATCATACCTTTGCCTTGCGCAAAAATCCACTTGAGGTCGATGAAGACGATCTTCAACTCCTCAAGACGCACCACCATACACCAAGATGGGAGAAGCAACCTTCGGCATATCTTCACTTGGACTTGAGTGTTGATCAACACGGACATAGCCTTGATCAACATAACTTTTCTTCCCTTATCCTTGACTCCAACAAATTGAGATCAAGCAACTCAAATGGACACACCTATAAACATAGTCCTATAAACATAGCTCAATGCAAACATTAGTCCATAGAGATTGTCATTAATTACCAAAACCATGCATGGGGGCAACCATGCACTTTCACGAGATCCAGATAGCTCCAAAAGGGTCCCGAACGGCTCCAACCAAATCCCAGATGGTTGTAACAAGGTCCCGGGAGGCTCCCGGCATGCACTGCAATGACCAGTGGCGAGCTCTCTGGTGAGTTTCCACCTCAACTCCGTCAACAAATCTCATAGCGTCGCTAGTTTTAGGTCGTCACCACTAGGGCAGGACGTGGCCGAATCTAGACTGCTCTTTTAGAAATCGACGATAACTTACTGGTTTAATTTGTGGAGTAATCTGGACTGTCTATCTCACATCTAATAGTCACATATCGTTTCGTGTTACTAACGCACCGACCATTAGGTCCCATGGGTCCCATTGTCAGTGTTTTAATATTTTCGAGAGCGAGAAAATTCTTGAACCAATTTTAATTTTTGTAGAAACTTTGAAAAATCATAGCTTTATTATATTGATCCATACGAGATGAAACCAACACCACTAGTTCAAATTTGTAATTATATTTCCAATGCCACAGTTCTCTTAGCATTTTGATTACCATATAAGTATTAGTAAATTAATTATTATTATTATGTCATGTTAATGTTCAACTATAAATATCTCCAAAATCATATATTAGTTCAAACAAGTGCCCTTAGTTCAATAATTAAATACCTTTCAAATGCCTATAGTCCCATGACTTTTGGGTTAACATAATAATTAAGGTAGTTTATAGTTGAATCAAAACCTATTTTAGCACTAGAAAATTCATAACCTTTGATTAAAAATTCACATTTAGTGGAACCACTTCAACACACCTTTAAATAAAATGCATTGCAGAGACACCAGTTTTCCATTCGTGTGAATTTTTCTGTGAATTATTTTGTAAATGTGTGTTTTTTATCGACGATTAGACGATAACGCTATCACAATTGAATAGGGAGAGGAATTCGTTGATCACGACAGTGAAGGCCCGGGACAATTTGCTGAACTATGCGATCCCCAAAAGATCCGTAATTTCAAAGTCGAACTATTCGAGTTGATATATTTTGGAGTTTGAATTTGAGAGCATCTCCAGGGGGGTCGTAAAAGGGGCCGTAAAGCTCCTTTAGGGCGCCGGACAGAAAAACAGGCCACACCGGGGGTCGCAAAGCCTTTGTCCGGCCCAAAATCTGTCCGGCACCACGAACAGGGCCTCCAACTTTGGGGGCTGCCTTCGCGGTGCTGGACACTGTCCGGGCATGTCCACTGACAAGCTTGGCCCGCCTGTCATCCTCACACCCGTCCCTTCCGAGGGTTTAATGGCGGAGCAGCCTTATGAAGCGGCGCAACATTCGACGCGGCGGAGACGTATCGCCAGCATTAAACCGGCGCGTCGGCTCACCACCTACCCGTCGCTTCCCACGCGCGCCACCGTTTCCCGCCATCCTTTCCCGCCGCTTCTTACCGCTTCCCGCCTTGCTTTCCCGCCGCTTCTCGCCAGCTATAAAAACCTCGCTCACATCTCGCTGTGCTCACACCTCGCCGTAGAGAACAGAAGCACAGCGCCGCCCCACCCACTAACATGACACGCACCCTCCTATGGGCCACCCTCACCTAGACGGCGCGCCGGCGTTACGTGGCGGAGGGGGGAGCTCCTCCTCCGCCTCCTCTCCTCTTCCTCCTCCTCCCCCGCCAGCAGACGACGACGAGGTCCTGGACTTCGAGTGGGAGGAGGAGGGTGAGGAGGACCCCTTGGAGGAGCCGGTGCCGGTGCAGGAGGAGGAGGTGCCGGTGCCGGAGGAGGAGTAGGAGGAGGAGGAGGAGCCGGAGGAGGAGCAAGAGGAAGAAGAGGAGGAGCCGAAGAAGGAGCAGGAGCAGGAGTCGCCGCTCTGGCCGGACCAGCACGCGGCATACTACTCCTTCGTCACGGCGCGTGAGGAGGACGGGCGCCGTGAGTTCCGGGACTGTCGCTCCAGACACTTGTCACCGGTGAGTACGCCCGCTCCTTCGCCGAAGCCCAGGCCGCGGCGCACGAGGAGCTGAACACGGCGAGGGCGCTCGCTCACAGTCGCCTGGTGGATGAGGCCTTCTGCTGGGCGGCCGAAGCACGGGAGATGGGGATGATGAGCCGGGAGGCCGCGACGCACGATGCGCGGAGGACCGGGCGTTCGCGGCGAGGGAGCTGCAGGCGGCTGAGGCGGAGATGGAGCAGATGTCGGAGCAGGCCCAATGGACGGCAGAGAGCTTGGGGGGCGCGATGAGTCGCCGGCGTGCGCGGGAGCGCAGCCAAGCGGCGGAGCAACACCTGCAGATGGTGGAGGCCAGAGCAGCCAGGGCAGCGAGGCGCTTGCGTGCCCATGCTGGCGGCCTCATGCCTGGCTCCCCCTCTTTCGACGAGGGGGCGAACGACGACGAGGATGGCCCTAGGGTAGCACATCCGCCGTAGAGTAGTAGTTTTAGTTTAAATTTTAGTTGTAACGCCTCTTTTGCAAATGAAATTATCGGAATGCAATGAAATCGGATTCGTTTTGCAAATGGTGATCAATTGGGGTCCGGCTGTTTAGGGAGTGCCGGTGTGGGACGAAAAAAGCGCTGAACAAGTGTCCGGCACCCCAATTGGGCCTCCAATGTAGCCGTTAGTCCATCCTCATCAACTTCTTCGTTCAGACCATCATCCTCCGAGTCTGATGCATGACTCCGCAAATAAGGGAGGTCATGATCCATGTCCTCCTCTCGGCAATTTGCCTCCACATCACCAGCGGCATTCTCACTAAGCCCATGCTCCACTTCATCACCCTCATAGTCATCACCCTCCAAGTCATCATCCTCCGTTAGTGTTGCTTCAAATTGGTCATTTCGAACCGGGCTCATTGAAGAACGCCCCATTGTTGTGTTATCATAGGTTGGCTCGACATGAGGTTGGCTAAAAGGAGGAGGTTGGCTCATTGTTGGGTCGTACTCATCTTGAACCGGGCTAATTGGGAAAGCACGCCGGTTCAAGTCTATATTCAACCTTGGTCCAATCTTCCTTGTGGCAAATAGCTCAAGCGACCTATCTTCGGATTCCTCTACCATCTCTTTGTATGCACCCCAATTCAACTCGGAGTTGACAGGCATAATTTTCAAACGATTGTGATGGCCTCGCCCAGAATTATATCTTCCAACCAATTCAATATCATCACTTGGGTCCATCCATTTCAAATCCATCCTCACTCTTTTCACAACCTCCACATACGTAGGAGTAGTCACAAACACCATTACCACCTCTTCAATGTCAACACAATCGGCATTGCCTTTTAAAAAATTCGCCTTGTCCACATGATGGACATTGACGATTCTCATCTATGGAAATGAATGAACAACGATTAATATACCCACAAACCGCAATACAAGTCATGCAAACATGGCTAACCCTAACCCTAACCCTAACTATAAATAAATCTAACCCTAACCCTAACCCTAACCCAACAAACATGAGGGATAGCCATACTAGCACCCACTATTGCTCCTCCTAACCCTAACCCTAACCCAAGAATCATTAGGGATAGCCATACATTGCTATCTACATACAAGATCTAGGTTTACAAAAATTGCAACACATCCTCCCAAATGCAAAAAAGTACTTGGACAAAAGAGGGTGGAACGGGGAGGAGTACCTCTAACACCAAAGGGAGGTCGAATCAACGAACAAAGGCCACCAATTTAGGTGGATTTGAGTGGAGGAGGAAGAGGGAGAGAGAGGGCGCTCGTGCTCCTCGTTCTTCTTCTTCTCTACGTCGAACAGGTAAGTGCCTGGGCAAGCCGCGCGCGGTTGGTTTAAGTCAAGGGGTATGGCGCCTTCCGCGGCGGCGTCATGCTTCATACCATGGCGCCATCCGGAACGGCGCCGTACTTTCTAGATGTGGGTCCCGGACGGCCACGTCGGCAATGGCATGGCGCTTTTCAACAGGGCGCCATAGCGCCATGGTGCCTTTGAAGACGGCGTCGTCCTTCAGAGTATGGCGTCGTCCGGTGCGGCGCCAATGGAAAAGGTCAGACTCGTGATATCTTTTCGAAACCAGATTATTTCTTTCTGAACTTTCAGAAATAAGTCAGTTTGGTCAAAATTTTCCAATTTAAGTGCTCCCGTAAACCCAAGAATTGAATGTCTGCGATTGGGAACGCAAAAGGTGCTTTCGCAGTTACCAAAGCAACAAGGGATCAGGAAAGGCTCGAGGACCGAGACCAAGAGGGGGAGACCGGCGTGCGCCTGGTGTCGTGGCTGCGTTCGTGTGAAGTACAGTAGGCGCAGGCGTGCAGTGGAGAGAGAAACCACTCTTTCCGCTTTCACTCCCAAAAGGCCTAAACCCTTGCCCCAGCCATGGAATTCGCCCGCCGAGAGGCTGCCGCTCGGGCCGACGCCGACGACATCTACGGCATGCCCATCCCTTCTCCGGAAGGTAATGGAAATATGGAACTAGGTCTTTGTCTTCATTTGTGCGGCTGGAATTTGGAACCAGTAGTTGTTCTTGTTCTCAGAAGAAAGGGGATTTTTTTTTGTCCGGGGAGAAGAAAGGAGATTTTAACTTTCCTGTTAGGTATCACTTGCATTCTTCTCTCTTTTTTTAGATGTGGAAGAACTGCTCCCCGTCTTTAGGATCTAAAACGATTTTGATTATCTGCTGTTTAAAAGATTTTTATCGGGCAAGATCGAGGCCCAATTTCTTGCACAGAAAAAATGCACCTGTTTGTAACTTTGTATCGAGCCGTGAAATTAATAATTCCTGGTGTCTAGGGATTTAGTATTCGTGCAACATTGGTTAAAGTTTCCAGCGTATTGAAGAAATTAACAGCTGTCGCGTCTGGGATGCAGCAAATATGACGATCGACGCACTCCGCCGGGAGCTCTTGCACGAGGGCATTCGCCAGCAGTTCATTGTGGCCGAACTTGCTCAGCGGCGCGAGCTGGAGGCTGAGTTCCAGCGTGAACTCCGCTTGTACGGTGACGTCCATGCCAGATTTTGGGAGAGGACAATGCCCCGCCGTGGCAGGTCCCCTTTGCCGCATGGTGAGCCACTCGGCGCACCCCCGTCACTTGCAGGGGCGTCAATGTCGAGGCGACACGTTAAAGATCGTATCGAGGAATGGTATCAACCTCCATGGTGCAGGACGACAGAGGAGGCAGAATCACAAATCGTTGGGGTGAGCGGCTGCTTATCCTTTACATGTTCAATTTTATTCTCCTTTACAATTTATTCATTGTTATTAATATGTTTTGGATAGCTGGGATGCTGCTATCTTTAGACGGAATGCTGGAGACGAGCCCGGCTTTGAATTAACGAAGCCACTTCAACATTGTTTAATGCCCAACCACTTTCTAAAACATCAACGGCTCGTTCTGTTGCTAGTCATATCTGTTACACATTAATTACAAATTAAGTTAGTCCCCTCCCAAATTATACCTTTGTTTATGGAGGCTGCCATGTCTCAGCTAAGATTTTGTGTTTTGTTTTTCTTCTTCAATCTAGTTTATGGCATAATGCATTCTTAACATGTGTGAATTCAGGTTGTAGCACTACTGAATCCGTGAGTACCTGTCATGTGACCAACTGGATGGCCGCTAAGCATCCCTCATTTGTGACTGTCGATGCATTTTTCATGTGATAAAATCCAATAGTTTGATCTATACAAGTCATTGTATTGTGAAGCGTTTTTCTTTTGGTATGTAGTCTGTACTCCGTACAATAGTGACCTTTGTGAGAAATTAGCCTCTAGGACTGTTCAGCGGTAAATAAACTGATGCTTATGATGTGAGCTCACATTATTTCTAGTTATGAATTTCAATGTGGGTTATAGAGCTTTCATCTACAAAGGTGTAAATTAAGTTTTGGATCATATATTTGTTATTGGTGGCAGGTTGAACCATATTTTTGGAGAACATCACATTGTACCAAATTATGCAGTCGAAATCATTATTTGAATTTGGTTTGAGCTGTATTATGTATGAATTCCCTTGTGAAATGTAGTGTAATATCGTCATATTTATAAATCTGTTTCAACCCGTCATTTCTTACCAAATACACGGTACAGATAGCAATATCCAGAAAACTGATCCTTGTTACCAGGCTACAATGATTCATACATTCTAGCTTCTAGGCCTTTAATAGTGTTATGCACTCAAGCATGATTTCTAGTCCTTTCATTGTTTCATTAAAATATATTTATAAACTCAAAGAAAATTGTGTACTGTCAAAATACTATCTGAGACAAATTGACGCATATCATTTTCAAGCATCTCATCTAAATATTTTTAAAGATATTAGATTTAGTGATCAAATTTACAAAAGTTCACTTGTCTTATATATAGAGAAGGACAACTTTTAGGAAAGCAAAGGGAGTATAATTTTCTTTGAAATTGGGTCCTTTTCTCACTAATATTTGTCTTGTGCTAGTAGTTCTACAGTGTTACCATTAGTGCGATTGATATTTTAGGACGTTCTTGAGAAGCAATGTTATTTATGTAGAGTCGCACTTTAACAGTAATACGCAGTATATATTGAGTGGATTACTTCTACCTAAATGGAGCCTCAGTGTATAGATTATAGATAAAATACACACTGCGGGGGCTTGTAAATGCTCTGCTCCAAAGACTATGATTAAAAAAAACTTATGCTTAAATGCTTGCACAAGGAAGCTACATATATCTGTCAGCTGCTTATGTTGCCAATTTTTTGACATGTAAGTTGAATGGTAGAGAATAGAACTAGACAATTGGTGTAGAATAGGACCGTTCTTGATATATCAGGGGAATTTCACTCTAATCTATGCAGATATTTGATGGTACTGAAATTTGCTATATCATATATGTCTAGTGAATGTAGGAAATGGTTCATACTTAATCGATTTGATCTGTATGCTGAGGAGAGTAACAGGATTATTCATGTCATTTGTCCTTGCTAACGGAAAAATGCATTAAGCAGGCTAAGCTGTACAAGAAGGCACTCTCCGGGGTAAAGAGGAAACGGGCTGCAGAAGCTTTGTCGTGGATTTGCGCCATCTGTGACGTAAAATGCAACCGTGAAACAGATTTACAGAAGCATGTAAGAGGCAGAAAGCACCAAAAGAACAGAGAAGCTCTGCAGGGAGAAGGCAAAGGAACTGAAGAGAAGCACGTAAGAGGCGGAAAGCACCAAAACAACATAGAAGCTCCGCGGGGAGAAGACAAGGGAACTGAAGAGAAGTTGCATGAAAAAGAAGCGCCCCAGCTTGCGGACAATAATCAGAAACCTGTCTCAAGATGGATGTGCAGCATCTGCAATGCTAACTGCACATCTCAATCTGACCTTCAGAGCCACCTCCGAGGAAGAAGGCATGAAAGGAACGTGCG
Source organism: Puccinellia tenuiflora (assembly GCA_012064385.1). Taxonomy (NCBI): domain Eukaryota; kingdom Viridiplantae; phylum Streptophyta; class Magnoliopsida; order Poales; family Poaceae; genus Puccinellia; species Puccinellia tenuiflora. The sequence goes on along the minus strand of QRDG01001566.1, from coordinate 100,880 downwards.
TGCAACAGATTTACAGAATCACATAAGAGGCAGAAAGCACCAAAAGAACATAGAAGCTCTGCAGGGAGAAGGCAAGGGAACTGAAGAGAAGCAGCATCAGAAAGAAGCGCCCCAGCTTGCGGACAATAATCAGAAACCTGTCTCAAGATGGATGTGCAGCATCTGCAATGCTAACTGCACATCTCAATCTGACCTTCAGAGCCACCTCCGAGGAAGAAGGCATGAAACGAACGTGCGTGGAACAGATTTACAGAATCACGTAAGAGGCAGAAAGCACCAAAAGAACATGGAAGGTCTGCAGGGAGAAGGCAAGGGAACTGAAGAGAAGCAGCATGAGAAAGAAGTGCCCCAGCTTGCGGACAATAATCAGAATCCTGTCTCAAGATGGATGTGCAGCATCTGCAATGCTAACTGCACATCTCAATCTGACCTTCAGAGCCACCTCCGAGGAAGAAGGCATGAAAGGAACGTGCAAGCCCAAGCTTAGAAGATAAATCTGACAAATCTCAGTGCAGAATGTAGGGCAAAACTTGAGTAAGGCATATAGTTGCAGTTTCTGCAATCTGACTGCAATCTTCCGTGTGACTCCTAACAGATTTTGAGGTGGAATTGTAAGACTTCTTCTATTTTTGGGCTAAGCTTATAAGACTTGTTGGTCTGGGTTTGCTAGACTCGTGCTAGCAATTCTTAGTAGTTCATGCGATAAAATTATTGGCTTGGGAAAGCATGTTTTGCTTATTTTTAGCAAATTCTGTCTGTCATCTATCAACTCTCTTGGCTGTCTTTCCCTTGGCAATGCATATTTTACTCACTTGCAAAACCAATATAAATGGTGTAAATTTGCAGTAATAGTTTTAAACACATCACGAGCTTCACAATTATGCAGACATGCTGCATGTTTTCTTATTGCGTTATCCTTTCACGTAAGTATGTAACAAACGTCTACAATTGTGAACAAATAGGTTAGCTGGGTAGATGAAGTCTCTGCTCAATCGAGGCGATGGAGAAGGTACTCAACCTCCACATTTTTGGTCAATGGAATCACCCATTTCTCATAGAGCTTATAGACTACTGAAGGGGCAACTTTAAAACTGGATTGACTACTGTTCTTGTCACTTGTCTCGGTTGGTCCATCTAAAGTTACATCTTGGCCGAACACCATAGCCTTCTTCTCTACCCTCCTCTTGACCACATCCTCTTGGGCTTCAGATGTCAACAGTTTCATCAGAGCATCCTTGTCCTGCATAAAAACAAGAAATTACACTTGGCACGTATCACGTAGAAATAATTGCTCATCATCATGTAAGGAAATCACTTATAGTACATGGTCATGTTAACTATGGTTTAAACATTCACGAATGAGATTATGGATGAAGCACCTTCGAACGGATTAAAGCTGTGTATCTTTGCTGGTCTCCTCTGAACTTCACTTCTGCCACATACCTCCCATAATTGATCCTCCTCGACAGCGCCTGCGAGAATGATGAAATCTTCGGCATAAAATGGGCTGAATTAGGCATATACTTGGGTTTAAAGAGCATGATGCAATGTGGCATTTCTTTTCACCTGCAGACATGCAAGATCTGACGCAGCAGTTACAGCGTAGTTGCCATCATCACCATGCTTGGCCAGCAGAGGGAGCAGCTCGTTGAAATATATGCCCCATATGGCATCATTCACGTTAACGGATGCCGCCGCAGGATACAGATCCTACGTTGAATTGCAGTAGCATGATCAATATTATGGTTTCAGTAAATGACGCAGAATTTTTTACGAGTAGCAGCGATTTGCAGAGCAATGGAGGAAGCATGGAAGCTTACAGTTGTGAAGTTGTATCGAGGTGCCAGTGTGAAGGGCACTCTGGATTGGAAGAAAGGGATCTCCTGCTGGCTATGGTACCTTCCTGCCTATGCACACGTCAAACAGCAGGTCAGGAGTAATCAGAGGCTGAATCGGTCTTGAGTTGTTGTCTTCGGACACAATTCACGCGATCTGTGTGGTTGCTTAAGGGCACTACCAGCATAATGCACGGTAACGTGCCTTTATTCAAAAAATAGAACTCTACTGAATCCAATGCAAGATATTTTGCTTTGTCTTTGCTTCAAGTAAAATGTGTTGCTGATTCTCATCCAAATGAACATTACTAGACTACTATTACATGAGTTCAAATTGGAGTCTGAAACGTTTGCAATTCCAGCAAAATATTATTGGAATCAGTCGATAGGTTATATACGAAGTGAGATTAAAATTAGAATGGTAAGAAAAAACATAAAAAGTACTCCCTCCGTTCCATATTAGATGATTCTCAAATAGATGTATCTAGACGTGAAATGAATCTAGATACATCTATTTGAAAGTCATCTAAAATGAATGGAAGGAGTACTATGAATCGACAGTTCTATAATTTTTTTCCAGTCAATTTGTTTTTAGGTTTGACCATAATTAAACCCAAAGTTTTAAACATGGGTAATATCAAAGTGAGATTACTAGTTTTTTCATGGGATATTTTCATAATATATTTATTTTTTTGTCTGAACAACAAAAAACACATATGGTCAAAGTTTTTTTTTTTGCAAAAGGAAAGTCAACACCTTTCCCCGGAAGTCTGACGTTTGACCATAGTTTTCATACACTCATGTCAACACTTGCTAGACAGCCCACAACTGTTGACGAAAAACGAGTGTAGCGAAGAGAAGGAACCGACGGCCGCCCAAAACCTACCAGCGTCAGACAACGGAAACAAAAGGAAGGAACGCCAATATGCCAAGGAAACGTATCGGACTAGTGGCCGCGCGCACCTTGGCCTGGATCTCTTCGGATTCCCGGACGAAGAGCTCGACGAAGGAACCGTTGCGGCGGCGGCGGCCGGCGGGGCTGAAGCACGCAGCGTGATCCTCATAGGCCGGCGGGTTCAGCGGGTGCTTGGCCCTCTCGATGAGGCTGAAAACGATGGTGTCCTCCTCCCTGGTGAGGAAATCCCTCACCGTGTCAAGGCCAAGCCCCACGCACGGGGACACGAGCAGCAGCGTGATCGCGTTGTAGAGGAGGAGATACGTGTACAGAGTGGGTGCGGCCATTGGTCTTACTCTTACAGAGGGAGAGAGAGAAGACGAAGACCCACGGGATGATTTGCTACACAGAAATGTTGGATATTTATGGTTGCCCGAAAAGGATAACAGAGGCCGGAGGATGGTCAAAGAAGTGAACGAATGGAGATTAGGTGGACGGCAATGGATTGCTAGTATAGATTATTAATTGGAGAGCATACAGTCCACTCAAAGAAAATTTTGGACAGCATACAGTGCATGTGACTCGATTATTCATTCTCACATACCCAGTTACCCTAATTTAGGGTTGAATGAAGGGAGTGCGCAAGTTGCTGAACTGAAGAAGGTTCAGAGATGAGAAGTCAAAAGGCACAAGGTCAAACGTCATGTGAACAAATGTGGAGTACTCATATGCGCGCAGCTCATTCTAGCAGCCGCCTGCCTGCAGCCCTGCAGGAGTATAGGATCATCGTCACCACTAAAAGCAGATGCTAAAAGCTTCAAACTTAGCCGGTAAATTCGGAAAATGCTAGGTGACCTCTGTCACCCTCTGCCAAGAAAATTAAACTAGGAGTGAAAGCACTTCGTTACCTAATTAGATAAACTTAACAATTTCGGAAGAAAGAAGTGCCATGCTGGGTGTTTAATGTCATGTGCACGTGCACTACCCACCAAAATTTCTAGCCCTTTCTTCTTGTGAGTGCTTCAAATCTCCAATGTCACCACTGGGGCCTTCTCCCTCTCCGGGGACGTTGCTATCTGCGGTAGCGGTACTGATACCCGGTTCAAGCTCACTGTGGTCTATGGACCAACGCGGGGAAACCTCAAGGATGCCTTCTTCGCCGATCTCATTGTGTCTAGGCCGGCGGCGGGAACGAAGTGGCTTGTTACGGGAGACTTCAATCAAATCTACAAGGCTAGTGATAAAAACCGTGGCAACTCTAATAGGAGTCGAATTGTTCGCTTCCGCAATGCTCTCAACACCTGCGAGCTTAAGGAAATCCATCTCCAAAACCGCAAATTCACGTGGAGCAATGAGCGACAAGATCCAACCCTAAGCAAGCTCAACGGTTTTTTTCTGCAACGAGGAGTGGGACATCGCTTTCCCATATCACATTCTCCACGCTCTTTCCTCATCCCTCTCCGATCATTGCCCTCTTCTTCTAGCAAATGCAAGAGGCCCGAGGAGACCTAAAGCTTTCCGTTTCGAGAATATTTGGATCAAGATGCCGGGGTTTAAAGACACTGTTAGCCAAGCTTGGGCCGGAAATTACAGCCACACGGAGCCTTGCCAGCTACTCTTTCATAAGCTCAAAAGGACCGGCCAAATCTTGAGGTAGTGGAGTAAATCCCTTTTCTCTCAAGCCAAGATGGAGCTGCACATGGCATTGGAGGTGATTCTCCGTCTTGATATCGCGCAAGAGACAAGAGCCCTTAGCAATGATGAGAGGGATATCCGTGCAAGATTGAAAAGAAGAGTAATTGCTCTTGCGGTTCTTGACAAGGCTAGGAAACGCCAAGCCTCGCGGGTCACAAATCTAAAAGAGGGAGACGCAAACACGAGATACTTCCACCTTGGTATAAATGTGAGGAGAAGAAAGAATTGTATTCATCGGTTGAAGCACAACAACGGATGGGTCACCACCCACGACCAAAAGAAGAGCATAATTCATGAACACTTCAAGGCAATCATAAAGAGAGGTCCTGCGCGCACTACCACCTTTAATTGGTCAGCTATCCCGGTGCCACAATGTGATCTTAGTGGGCTGGATATGCCTTTCTCGGAGGATGAGGTTAAGGCCGCGGTTGACAACACCGCCTCCGACAAGGCCCCCGGACCGGATGGCTTCACCGGCGCCTTCTTTAAGTCATGTTGGAGCATTGTGAAGACGGATATGATGGTAGTGATAAATAACTTCTCCTCCCTTCACGTCAATAATCTCCAATGGCTCAACTCCGCAAACATTGCTCTCATCCCCAAGAAAGATGGCGGCGAGGAGGTGACTGACTTTAGACCTATTAGCCTCATCTATGCAATTGCGAAGCTCATTTCGAAGATGATGGCCTCCCGCCTTGCCCCGCATATGAATAAGATGGTCTCCAACGCCCAAAGCGCTTTCATCAAGACGAGAAGCATCCATGCCAATTTTCTTTACGTCAAAAATTTGGCAAGGAAGCTTCATAGAGCTCGAACCCCCATGCTTCTTTTCAAGCTTGACATCAAAAAAGCTTTTGACTCCGTCTGTTGGGACTACTTGATGGAGTTGCTTCAACACATGGGGTTCCCTACCTACTCGAGAGTGCTTCTAAATGGTATCGCCGGTGAGCCCATTAAACATGGTCGGGGCCTTAGACAAGGGGACCCTCTATCGCCGCTTCTCTTCATCTTGGCCATTGACCCTTTGCACCATATTCTTCGCAAGGCCACCAAACAAGGGCATCTTCATAGGCTTCGTGGAAGAGCTCCTACGGTTTGCACCTCTCTCTATGCCGATGATGCGGCAATCTTCGTGACCCCGATTAGGGAAGACGTCACCTTCTTGGCCAACACCTTGGAGCAATTTGGCTTGGTGACCGGTCTTGTTACTAATTGTGCCAAAAGCCAAGTGGCCCCGATTAGATGCGATGGAATTGACCTTGACAACGTTCTCCAATCCTTTCTGGCTAGCCGCACAAGTTTCCCAATGAAGTATCTTGGCCTTCCGCTATATGTGACGCGGCTACGACGAATTCACTTTCAACCTTTGGAGGATAAGGTGGCCGGTAAGCTTGTCCCGTGGGAGGGGAAGCACGTCAACATGGCCGGCCGGTCAACCCTTGTGAAGACGGTGCTCACGAGCGTTGCTATCTACTTCATCACCGTTCTTGATGTTGAAAGTGCATGGTTTCCCCCATGTGTGGTTTTGGTAATTAATGACAATCTCTATGGACTAATGTTTGTATTGAGCTACTTGTAGGCGGTGTCCATATGCGTTGCTTGATCTCCATTTGTTGGAGTCAAGGCTAAGGGAAGAAGATTATGTGTTGATCAAGGCTAAGTGCGAGTTGATCAACACTCAAGTCCAAGTGAAGATATGCCGAAGAGTGCTTCTCCCATATTTGGTGTATGGGGGAGCATCATGTGAATCTTCACCAAGCGAAGCGCAATCAAGAAAGGTGGTGCGTCTTGAGGAGATGAACATCGTCTTCATCAATCTCAAGTGGATTAATGCGCAAGGCAAAGGTATGATCTTGATAGGTTTCTATTTTACCGGTCTCATGATGTTAGTTGAGAGACCGGGTTATAGGATAGATAACCGTACTATCAAGAGGGGCTCTTGACCGAGTATCTCGATCGTATCGTTCGTGGAGAGCTCAAACCTTTGCATCCTTGCATTCTTGCTATCATCTTTATTGGTTCTTATTTGGCTCTTATCATGGTGTGGTCTTGGTGCTTGTCGTGCTTGTCATGACAAGGCCAAGTTCACCGAAAACGGTTTTCATATTCGTCTTCTATTGCGTTTTCGGTATTGGAGTTTTTACCGGTCCATCCGTGCGGAAGGTTTCACTCTTCCATTTATTAGCAAAATCTCCATTGCTTGGTTTAAATATTTCTGCCTTTTGTTGGGTTGCTCTTGTCATCCTCTTTCCAACAAAATTGGATTCACTCGATTCGGACTTCATTTGCAAAAGTTATGGGTGTCCTGGTTTTACTGTTTGGATCTGGCCCGGAGATGGTCCGGAGTCTCCGGCCCAAAGGACCCGGACACTCCGGTCCTGTGTTTCTCGGCTCTTTGCTTTGCTGTGGTGCGGTACTGGATAGGGGTCCGGAGGGACACCGAAAGTGTCCGGAGTCTCCGGCCCCTCTGGACTGGAGTCTCCGGTCTGCCCCGATGACCCATGTGTGGTGCGCCACTGGATCCCTATCTAGAAGGAGGCCGGAGCCTGGTCGGAATCTCTGGCCCAGGCCGGAGTCTCCGGTGCACTTACACCGGAGTCTCCGGTCTAAGTTGCCTCCAACGGCTAATTTTTTAGGGGGCCTATAAAGGGCCCCCTTCTTCCCCAAATCAACAAGGTTTTCTGCAGCACGTTTTTCACTCTCTCTCCCACCGTTGTTGACCTTGGAAAACCTTGCCCTCTCCCAATCCCTCCAATGATTCTTGCCCATCTTTAGGGTTTCCAGAGAGGAGATCTAGATCTACGTTTCCACCAATCAATTTCTCCTCTAAGTGAGGGGAACCTAGTGGATCTAGTTCTTGGAGTTATTTTGTGGTTCTCCTCTTTGTTCTTCCTCTCAAATCCCTCCCTAGCATTAGTTGCTTTGGTTGGATTTGGGAGTGAAGGATTTGACCACTTAGTGTGTTCTTGCCTCTTGCATTAGTTGCATCGGTTTGCTCTCTCCACGAAGATTCGTGGAAGTTGAAGGTTGAGAAGCTTATTACTCTTGGGGTGCATTGTGTTCCCAAGAGCTTGTGCCTCTTGGGTGCATTGTGTACCCTAGAAGGTTGGTGGTGGCGCGAAGACTTCGAGTTGTGAAGCTTCGGGCAAGATTTGGGAGCCCCCAATTGAGTTGTGGGTGTGTGCTCCAAGAACATTGTAAAGGCTCCGGATTCCGCCTTGAAGGATTCCGATAGTGGAAGGTGAACCAAACCCTTGGGTGCGGTTCATCGGAGAATAGGGTGAGGCCTTTGTGGCATCTTGAGTAGGCCTCTTGTGGCGAGCTCCAACCCCTCCAACGAGACGTACTCCCTTAACAAGGAGGAACTCGGGAATACATCCTCGTCTCCGCGTGCCTCGGTTATTTCTATCCGAGCTTTTTACTTATGCACTTTACTTTGTGATAGCCTTTGTGCTTGATGTTATATATATTGCTATCACCTTGTTGTTATATTGCTTAGCATAAGTTGTTGGTGCACATAGGTGAACCTAGTATTTTAGGTTGTTGGCTTGTTAATTTAAACACCTAGTTTTATTCCGCATTTACCAAGCCTTAAACCGGAAAAGTTTTAATCGCCTATTCACCCCCCTCTAGGTGACATCAATTGTTCTTTCAGATGTGCCTTCGGAGGTTCTACTCAAGATTGATAGCATTCGGCATGCCTACCTTTGGGCGGCAAGCGAGAAGGTCACCAGTGGCAAATGCAAAGTTAATTGGGAGAGGGTGTGTAAGCCAAAGATTTTGGCGGCCTTGGAATCCTAAATCTAAAAAAGTTTGCTTCAGCTTTACGCTTAAGATGGCTTTGGTATGAATGCAATGAAGACCCCAAGCCTTGGCTTGGCCTCGGTAACCCTTGCAATCGCAATGACCTCGAGTTGTTTGCGGCGGCCACCAAAGTGACAATTGGAAATGGAGATAAAGCTACTTTTTGAGAGTCATATTGGCTGCATGGGTGGAGGCCAAAGGATGTGGCCCCTTTGATTTTTGACATCTCGAAGAAAAGAAATTGCACGGTTCGGAGAGCTTTAGAGAAACAACTTTTGGATCTCGCAAGTCAACACCCAAGGAGGAATAATCATGCACCATATTGAGCAATTTGTCAAGCTTTGGGAGATGATCACGGAGGTCCACCTTGTCCCCGACACACCGGATAGCATTACTTGGAAATTCACAAAGAATGGGGTCTACTCGGCAGCGACGGCCTATAGAATGCAATTTTTGGGACACACGGCCTCCACGACGCCGACGTTGGTTTGGAAGCATTGGGCCCCCCAAAGTGCAAGATTTTTGCTTGGCTAGTCCTCCAAAATAGTGTTTGGACGACGGATAGACTTGAGAGAAGGGGTTGGCCAAATTGCGATTTATGCAAGCTTTGCAACCAAGAGCAAGAGACGGCGGCGCACCTTCTCTTCCAATGTCGTTTCACCACGAGAATTTGGTCATCTTTGAAGAGTTTGCTAGGCCTTCATGACCTTGACCCTACGGAGTGGCAAACCTTTACCACTGTGAAAGATTGGTGGGGGATGGCCATCCACAAGAGAGGCGGGGAGAGAAAGGCCATGGCCTCACTTGAAATGCTCGTCTCTTGGGAGGTGTGGACGGAAAGGAATGCCCGTGTCTTTCGGAACACTTCGACCACGGCAACCATTCTCATCGAGAGGATCAAGGCGGAGGCAAAAATGTGGTGCCTTGCCGGGGACAAAGCGTTGTGTAATTTCATGCCGCGAGAGTAGGCCTTTTCGTTTGAGTCTTGACCTTGGGGTAAGGCTATACTTGTAATACTCTAAAACTTCTTGCTTATTTAATGAAAATGGCAAATCTTTTGCCTCGGTTTTATAAAAAAAAAGCGTCAGTTGGGCGGAGCAACGGCCTGAAATCTGAACCCTCCGACCGTTGCAGCATGCCACTCACCCGGCACCCGCGCACCATTTTTATTTCCGTTTGCAACTTTCTCGCATCGTTTCTTCCCATTGTGTGTCAATATAACACAAAAACTAACGCATTATCAAACACCAATGATCTCTTGTCATATTTTTCATTGGGATTTTCACAGATGCTCATTGCAGTCATGGATTCCTCCCGACATGCGTCCCTGAAGGTATTAAACTTGACTTTGAGGTGAGAATCAGCACGTTAAAAAAAGAATTCGCAGATGATCTGCCACTCTTGTTTGTTTTTCACTTGTTTACCTACGTACTTACTTTTTTATTTTTGCGCTGAAAAAAAAAAGATTTAGCTACTTTTGGTAGAACAAGTACAAAGAAAGATTTAGCTACACCAGTGAACTTTGTTTACCATGTATTTTGTTTACTTTTGGTAGAACAAGCACAAACAAAAATTTAGCTACACAAGTTTATGCGTTGCGTGGCTGCTTTTTAATGTCGTCTCACCACCTAAAGTTCAGAATGCGTATCGTCATGATCTTCACTGAACAACATAGCATGACAAGCTAACCTAATAAGTCCTATAGACTCTGTTCAAACAAAAAAAGTACTATGGATAAGGAATCATGTATTTTGTATATAGCTAATGACACATTCAGTGTCATAAAAATGTACTAAGATATGTATAGTAGTAGTATACCCCCGACGAAAAGTAAACTATTTCACTCCATATTTTGTTAGATAAAGGGATTTTTAATACTCAAACCATCATGAGGATACAAGGTAGCGTACATCTAGCCTATGCATAACTATGATGCACACAACCAACATCTCAAAAGACCAAACAAGAGTAAAAAAGGCGAAATACAGAAGTACATAGACTGCTTGTAGGATGCCTAAGGTGTGTGGGTGTGGGTGTAGGTGTGGGTGTGTGTGTGGGGGGGGGGGGGGGGGGGGCTATCCGAAAATTATGTTGCCACCCATGTGGGATAAAAATATCCCGCACTATATCCTCCAGCCGTAAACACACGTACATAAACATGTTTCAAAACTCCACGCACTATAGAGTCGATCATGAACGAAGCAAATTTGTGCATAGATAGATAACCTACGTAAGAGAGTAAAATATCATTTAAAATCTTGCTTGTTGCAAACGACATTTACAACACGGTGAGGTGGGTACAAGTTCGAAGCTAATTGGATGAATGACCATATATAATGTGCAAATTTGCAATAAAAAAAATAAGTGTTTTATTCTTTCATCTTGACAAAAACCACACTTCTTATTCCCATGCCATATGAGTTTAACAGGGTTGTCCTTTGTCAGGATTAGTCCTCTACGCAGATACCATGCGAAGATTTTAACTTCAGTGATATCTTCATTTTTCATACTTTCTTACTTTTATTGTCTGAGATTTCTGGTTCGACAAGTCCTCTATACATAGAATCTACTGAAATTTTATCATTTTCATGTAGATTTCATTGAAATTCACCAACCTCGGGAGACATTAGACCACCGCCAAAACCGCTCCAAAAGAGCATTCCAAGCAATCAATCTGGGTTCGATTAAATCTCTTCTGAACATCCCATTTGGAGGGAATGACCGCAAAACCGAAGCGACCATCTCACTCTTATGAGTTATGACATATAATATTGTGTAGAGTAGGATATTTTCTCGGTATTACCTAACCACTTATCCTCGCATAATCTAATTTTCGACATGTCTTTAATATTAAATGATCCAAAGAGGAAAAATGCTTCTTCGGCACCATTAGACCAGCCCAAAAATGAGACTAACATGGTTTCCAATAAACCTGGGAGAATGCTTTTGAACCTATATATTTTCTGTTTAGGATAGTCTGCCACACCCCTATCTTAGGCAAGTAGCTTGAAGAGCCATTTGCCGAGGAGGGTTGTATTTTTAACCTGAAGGTAATGAATACCAAGCCCCTCTTGATCTTTGGATCGGCAAACCACATCCCATTTAGCCAGTAGATTTTTTTTCATTATCCCTTGCCAAAAATCTTGATCGTAAATAAGCCAATTGTGTCAGATTCCCTTAGGTAATTGAAAGAAGGAAATCGTATACAATATCATGTTACTTAGTACAGAACAAATCTTCCACCTAGAGATAACAATTTACCATTCCAACTGCTTAACCTTGGTTGAAGTCGGTTTTGAACATGTTTCCATTCAACACTTGTGAGTCTCTGGTAATGAATCGGAATACCCAGATACGTTATTGGAAATTGGCCTTGATCAATGCTCACAACCGAAAAGTATGGCATAAAGAGCAGATTCATCATGGGCCTCGCCAAAAATAGAAAAATTCATTCTTATGGAAGTTTGTCTTAAGTCCTGAAAGTTGTTCGAACGCTGATAATATAAATTCCAGATTCTTATTAGACTTTTCAATATCATGTTCCATAAACATGATCATATCGTCTGCATACTGGAGGACTGAGAGTCCCCCATCTACTAGGTGAGGATCTGCCCCATCAAATTGTTCATTTATTTTTGCGCGTTCAATCGGGACAGTTAATATATCAACCACTATATTAAATAACACAAGCAATAATGGGTCTCCCTGTCTCAATCCTTTTTTCTTCTAGAAGTAATGTCCCACGTCATCATTGAATTTAACGACCACACAACCTCCAGATTTTCTTTTGGATCAACGAACTCCACTCCGTTGAGTGGCCTTCTATTTTGCAGTGTTTGTTGCAAAAAGACCATTTGACCTTATAGTAAGCCTTTCAAAATCAATTTCTAATATCACACCATTCAATTTTTCTGATGCAGATCATGAACCGTTTCATGAAGGATCACCATGACATCTAGGATGTTTCTTCCTAGCATAAAAGTTGTTTGTGTGAGTTGCACAATATGGTCTTCGGAAACAACATAATATAACCAAAATTTAGGCTAAACAAATCCAATTGTTCAGAATGGAGACGACTGAAAAAATCGAGAAGGTATGGTTTAATGACATCCCACAAATTATACTCCGCTGGGAAACCATCCGGACCTGGGGCCTTGTTATGTTCCCTTTGGAAACCCACTTTCTTAACCTGATCTTCCAGAGTAGGGAGCGTTAAGATAGTTATTTTCCATAATGAAAACCTGGGTGATATCATATGTTCTGGACTCTTCTAGAGAGAAATCACCTTCCTCAACTGCTCCAAACAAACCCTTTCTAATATTTGGTTATGTATGATTTTAGTTGCTCATGCCCCTCGATCGTGCCCTCCTCTTGTTGTAGAGAATGAATCAATTTCTTTCTATGACTGCCATTTGCTAAATTATAGAAGTATCTTGTGTTTGAATATCCTTCAAGAAGAAATTAGGTCTTCGGCCGTTGATACCATTTGAGTTTTTATTCTCGAAGGTTTTCTTTTTCGAGGATATCTTCCGTCTGACATGCCCACCCTCCAAGATATTTACGCACAACGCGTATTTTTTATTCACCCTTATTATTGGTATCTATAAATGTTTAGCCAAGTCACCTTAGGATTGATGTATGTGCCCACCAGAAAAACAGTTAAGAGCACTCACTTGAGAATTACGTCTACTATCTTAGAAATTGACACAAACTTCAACTGATGTTTCCAAATAAGATCAGCAACATGTAAATGTTTAGCCAAGTCACTAAGAGCTCTGCTATTCATAAATATGCCATTCACTGGGAGACTATTGGTGATTTTGGCAATTTCGCCTTTTTGTGGCTCTCAACTCTTTTTGAGGTGGCAGATTTTGATTTTCGGCTAGAAATTATCAGGTCATAAACAACCCTAGCCCAGCCTCATCAAGACCCACCTCCGCCACAGTGGCGGAGTTGGAAAAATTTCAGACAGTGTGCCTATGCCACAAACTCACACAAAAAACAGCATCATAGTACATAGTCTTACCGAAAAGAACAATGTAAATTAGTCTTATAGTATTATAGCTCACTAAATATGTTTAAATTTAGCAAAAATATTAAACACAAAGAGTCGGAAAGAGAAAATAGTCTCTTTATTTTTGATAATTCTACAACAAAAGTAACACCAAACTAGCATATATAAGAAACTAGTGAATTGACACAAAACAAGGAGTATTGCAATAACAGAGGAGAGGAAAGGAAATTAGGAATTTGAGCATAGAGAAATCGAGAATTGGGAGCAAGCGAGCATATGTCGATTAGTAGCAGACCAAAGCGACCTGGCACTAGGCCACGGTCGGGATATTAGGACATTTTCGTTGGGGCACTTTCGAAATTGCCTCAATAGTTAACCATTTAGGGGCACTTTGAATAAAATGCCCCAAATTCATATAGAATTTAAGGCACTTTACCAAACAGTCTCTATAGGTATAAGCTATAGTGGCACTTTAGAGAAGTGCCCCAATAGGTCATTGCCTACAGAGGCACTTCTCTAAAGTGCCCCAATAAGTCATTACCTATAGTGGCACTTTAGAGAAGTGACTCAATAGGTCATTACCTATAGTGGCACTTTAGAGAAGTGACTCAATAAATCAGTGCTTATAGAGGCACTTCTCTAAAATGCCCCAATAGATCAGTGCTTATAGAGGCACTCACCTATACATACCTGGCCCGAGCAAGCAGCTCGGCGCACACTCTGCTCTGCTCCCGTGTCTCCCTCGAGCTCACAGCGACCGACCAAGCTCTCCACCTAGCCATGGCGGACCGCGTCCACCCTGCGCCGCTGCTCCCACTCTCCACCACACCCACCCCTCCACCGGACAGCAGCCACGTGCCCACGGAGACCGCCCCGCTGCGACGCCCCACGACGACACCGCCGCCGGACACTTCGTACATCGTGCACGTACCCAAGGACCAGGTGCTCCGCGTCCCGCCCCCGGATCGCGCGCGCAGGTACAGCAAGCTCGCCGCGGCGCCGCCGCCTCCGCCGCGCCTGCTGCGGCGCGTGCTTCGCGCTCCTCCTCCTGCTCGTCGTCACCGCGGCGTTCGTCGGCGCGGCCTACCTCGTCTTCCGCCCAGGGCGCCCTCCTTCTCCATCGCCTCCCTCTCCATCGACGCCCGCGGCCTCCTCCTCCTACCCGACGATGCTGACGCGACCTCCTCCTCCCCAGTACAGATCGACGCCGCCGTGCGCGCAGACAACGGCCCGAACCGTAAGGTCGGCGTCGACTACCGCGGCAGCGGTGGCGAAGTCGCCGTCTCCTACTCCGACATCCGGCTCGCAGAACGCCGGTGGCCAGCCCTCTACCTTGCGCTGCGGAACGTGACTGTGGTCTCGATGCCGCTGACGGGCGGGGAGGAGAACGGCGGCGCGACGCTGCTCACGGATGAGCAGAGGAGGAGTCTGGCGGCGGCGGTGGGCGTCGTGCCGCTAACGGTGGAGGCGCGGGTGCCGGTGCGGGTGAGGCTCGGCAAGGTGCTGCGGACGTGGACGGTGGATGGTCGACAGGCTGGCCGGCCAGGCGGCGGCGGCCAACAAGGGGTGCATGGTCAAGGTCAAGCCGCTCTTGTGGTGGTGGTGAACTGGCTCACTGCCCGGTGATCCAACGCCCGGCATCGCCGCCATGCACCGAGGTTAACTGCTCGATCACTATTACATGTGAAGTGAATTGATTAGTTGTCTTGGCCGGCAAAACTGTTTGGCATGCTCATATTTCATCAGCGTGAGTGCAGAAGCAATGACACTCTGTGAAAACATCAGGTATGCTGCAAACGAAGTCTGGAGTATATTGAGTTGGAAACTGATTGTAAACTACTTGTTGAGGAGCTCTGGAGCACAAGGGATCGGAAGTCCTCCCAATTCTCATGGAAGTTCATGAGCTTTGCACGAAATTCTCCATTTTCTCGCTTAATTCCGTGAGACATGGAGCTAACTGGGTTGCTTATCTTTGTGCAACCGAGCTTCAGACGAGTGCCAGCGTAGTTTATGGCTAAACTGTACCCCATCTTTATGTTGAGTTTAAACTGTACCCAGTCTTTTATGCTTAGTTGTGACATTGACTCTTGATACTCAGTGTATTGAATTAGCACAGCTCCTTTTCCCTTGCGAAAAAGGGAGGAAAAGAAATAGGGAACAAATATATTTGTAAGTGAGGCCCTATGCTTGCATTTTATAAATAGAAAATCTTCACTGGTACACGTTCATTTCAATATTCATAGGAACACCTATCAAGTCTCAGATTTGAGAATAGTATGAACATTGTTGGATAATGCTCATGGGCAGCTATATTCTTTTTTAAATGTGGGCAGCTATATTCACATAGGCTGATATCTATTTGATATATTCTGGGAACTGCGATCCTACTCTCTGAGCTTGAGAAATTTAAGATGTGCTTATTTTTATTTCTTAAACAAGATATGCAGTAAGTTTCTTAAACAAGATAACTTTCTTTCTTTTGATTTGGGCTACAAGATATGCATAGATATGAGATGCATTGTAAATACCCCAAAAATACCCAAGCTTACAAGTATGAGCTTCGTGTTATTTGATACTTTGATAACTGAAGTGATTTTAGGGTTTAAAGATTAGTTAGAATTTTTCATTCAAGAAAACCTTTTCAATAAATGAAATAAAACCATAATTGAAATCCTTATAAAACTTGGAGTTGAAAACATATTTTTATTTAATTTTTAGGAATTTATTTGAATTGGTTATCTTTGAATTTGATTGAAATTTGATTTGTGAAAATACCGAATATCCCTTGGTCCAACCGGACCATCTATTGGGCTGGCCCACCCGGTTTGGGTAAAACCCGACCCAACTCTCACCTCTCTCTCTCATCTCTCTCACGCACACGCACGCTGTCGTGGGATTATCACGGCAGATGCTACACGGGGTAGCTTACGAGAGGTGGATTAGGCGGCGTAGGAGATTCCGGGAGCGAGATTGCAAACGCGGAGTTTACCCAGGTTCACGTCCCCGCGGTGGAGGATCGCTACGTCCTGCTATAAGTCAATATGATCATGATAGATGTGTTTACATGGTGGCCGCCGGAGGCGGATGTTGCGTGTCTAGTTGAGAGATCTCTATTCGGGTCTCCCTACCTGGCTTTATATATGGAGCCAGGTAGGGTTTACAAGTGTTGTAAATTACTTCTTGGGCTTCGTGTCAACTTGGGCCTAGCTGGGCTACCCCCATAGTGGGCCACGTTGTACCTCCATGGGGTACCCGGAGGCCATATCCTCGTCACACGCACGAGCACAATCTCCTCGTTCCCCTTCTCCTTCTCATACATGCGGACGCTGCCGCCGTCACCACCCACTGCTCCGTCCGGTTCCGCCACGTCTGCCGCCATGGAGCCCTGCTCCTGTTCCGCTGCCTCCTTCTCCGCTGAATCCCCAATAGGATTCGACCTCTGTGCGCTCCAATCGAGCTCTCCAGCGCAAACCTAACCCTAGCCGCCCTGGCTCGGGTTGCCGGCGCTGCTCCCTGGCTCCCGCGCCTCTTGCTGTACCTTCCCGACACCCATGGTTGCCACCTCGGTTGAGATCAGAAATGGTGGTGGTGTGTGGTGTGGTGTGGCTATGGTGGTACTGGACATGGTAGTCCTGCTCTGGTTCTCCCTCGACTTCCTCTTCTTCGGTGTGGTGCTCTCGGGCAAGCCTTCACCAACGGGACGGCGGTGCTGCCGACACTGCAACCTCGGTGATGCCCGGTTGTTCGATCCCTTCGCCTACCACCTCGACTATGCCCAAGCCAGACCGCGCTCCTAGGTCTGGGATCCCGCTGCGGTATAACCTGGACACCAAGTGAGACGCCTGCCACGACCTCTCCATCCGCCACGTCGCCTATGCCTCCCTCGCCGGCGGCTTCAGGCGCCACATCCTCTTCCATACGTCCTCCCACAGCCCCATCCTCTTGCCACCGAGTTTGTTTGAACTATGATTTTGGGATATCTGGTTGCTTACAGGGTGTTTCTGCTATTGCCTAGCTGAGCCATAGCTCGGAGTTGGAGGGAGACAGGATGGCCTCCACGATGGCGACGTCGACCATGCACTGTGACAATGTCCTCCAGCGCGTTCCAAGGTGTCCTAGACTCCGAGGTACTGCCTCCTCTGCTCCTCACGTGCTGGTGTCAGCAGCAGAGGGGACATTGATCGTGCTACAACGTGGCCAAGGTGCTTAGGGGGAGTGCAGAGCATGGTGGTGACCTTGTACATCTCCGTCGTCGTTCCCTGCCTGGGGTGGCCTGCCGGTGAGCTCCTTGACGAGCACCGCTGCACCGACATCGACTACTGTAAACAATAGAAGGGAGGATTACAACTTTTCAAATACTGCTAGATTTTTTTCAAAAAATATTTGTTCAAAAATCGCCGCACTATCAAGCACCAATTTGTTTGCAGTAGCTTCTTAGTACTATAGTTTCATCCATTGAGATAATCTACCCTATAGTTTCGTTGTCCCTGGTCCCTGAATGCCTTGCAGGTTTGAGTAAGAGTGTTCTAGGATTTTCTTATTGATAATTTTCTCTAGGCTTTCCTTCCTGTCACTTGTGCTTTCAGATTCATGTTTCATGTTCGTGTTCATGTAGTTGTTGAAACCAATCAAGCAACCAATGTGTGGTGTTGATGAAGAAGAAGATGTGAGATGCCCCTGTGCCCTTGTATATCTAGATAGCATCATACTGAAATCCAGTTAGTAGCAGAGCTTTTTATGATTGTAGAGGTGTTCTTGGCTTGTCTGAGCTAATCCTGTACAATCAGTTGAGCTCTTACAATAAAAATAAGACATTAGAATCACAGAGTGTTAAGTGAGAAACATGGATTCAGTTGTTACATTGAATTAATATGAGAGGCTGTTAATTTTTTGGTTAGCTTGATCTAATGCCTGCAGTTGTTATTGATCTATACCCGTATTTGTGATAAACTTGTTTAAGTCTATAAGTTGTAAAAGATTTTTTTTGTTTGATATGTGTGAACTTCTGTGCACTAATCAAAAGTGTATTCACAACCCTATTTTTGTTGATTTTTGGGTTATGCTAATTTTGTATAATCACTGGTGGCAAGACCTCCATAAGGAGGTAGCTATCTCAACTTAAGTTTTTTTTCCATGCCAATGGACACCGTAGAACAGCATATTAACGAGTTCCTTATATAGCAGTAGTCTCTTATAAGTTATATGGCCAGATATTTGCTGTTCTCGATTTCTTTATGCAAAATTTCTTAGAAACAATGATTTGACTATTCCAAAAGGAACTCAGGCTTCTCAATTTTACCTATATTCTTCAGGGATATTCGAGAGGTCTGGGTCAGGCCTAGGGCATCAATTTTAACTTGCTGCCGAGGGTGTCGAGCCGAGTGCGTGCATGCTCACCACGCATGCAACAATTATTGTAAGTGTAATTAACCCTTTCGCCCTATTTTTCTAGTCACCTAATAACCTCGTTCTAGTCAATGTCATGGGCCGTCATGAAATATATGCTTGCAAAATATTGCACTGTACTACTTTGAAACCTTTGGATTCTAACACTTCAATGAGTGTGCAGTACCGGGTTAAATATGAGTTACAGGTGTTTTTGAGTTATACATGAGACATGCATCCTGATTGCAAAGGTGATGAGAAATTTGCATACTTTCCTATTACTTGTCTCTGTAATTTTGAATGGCAGCTGCAACTACTCTACCATTGATAACAATGTTACAACAATAGTGTTTTACATGCAACTTAACTCATACTTTTAATAAATTATGATCTACTGACTAAGGTATCTATGTAAGTTGTCTGAAAAGCCGAATGCAGTCTGAAGAACATCGCTTCATGCAGCTATGTGGTAGATGGATACTAAAGGTTGCACTATTAAACATTGGGATGCCATATACCTGGGTTCTCATGAGCTTCTTGCCCTTTGTGACAAGACTTTTCTTGATGAGATAATTATAAATTATGACAAACTCTTGTCTTCCTCAATTTGTGAACATGGAGGTCATTGTTTCCTGAATATGGGCTATTTGTAATCAGCAAGTATTATTGAATTGAAAACGAGTCAATGTAGACTAGAACTAAATCTATGGACTAGGTTCCTTCATCCATTTTAGGGCAAAAGGATATATGCTTGCTTTCCCGAGGTGCTAAGAATGTTAATGCTTTCCCGAGGTGCTAGGAATGTTAATGCTTTCTCGAGGTGCATGATAGATGATTTATTCATTTGAATTATGACAAATTTACTATTAGCTACTTATGCTATACCTCGTCTAGATGATGTAATTCCTGGTTTCATACTTTGATGGTTAGGAATGTGTTTGGCTAGTATGATGCTGCATCTAATCTTTTCGTTTATCTTCACTAGTTATTGTTCTGTCTTCTGTGATCATTGTGTTGTGTGATGAAATTGATGTGCTTGAAAATATAGTTGAGTCCATGCTTAATGTGAGAAACTGTCTATTTATCTCCTGGGACCAATCCCTAGCATGTATTGTCTCTTATGTTTGACTTGACAGCTGAGCCTACACCTGCTCCTGCATTAGTTGGGAAAGTATCTACAGTGCTTCATGCTAATGTGATTTGTGACATTTTTAGGTCATCTTTTTGACTGGAATATGATGATAGATATTGCTTTTAGGTGGTGAATGCTGGTATATATTTTCAGTTCTAATCCTGAATGAGATATTGATTGCTTGCATTCTTTGAGTTTGATATATTTGTTAACTTTGTTGCAGGGCTGCAGTTCAACTGATAGGAAGAGTTCACTTTTGAACAGTTGGGATATTCAAGAAATGGGCTCAAATGAAGTACCGGAGGTAAATTCTTGTTCGGGTTCACTTTATGAACAATGTCGCTATAATTCTGAATTACCTTGATAAGTTGCACAATACATGCATGAGAAACCCAATCCAATCGACTTTAAATGAACGCTAAACCATGGAAGAATTCCCTGTTGTTTAATCACTTGTTGGCTTTTGATTTTAATCACTTGTTGGCTATTGGAAGTGCTAGTAATATAGATGGTAGTGTGGTACTCGGATAATGACACTGGGTTGTATGCTCTTGATCCTAGGACTTATGTTTACATGAAACGGCTTTATAATGTTAGCAGTGTTGTGCATAACAAATAATGCCCATTGGATTTGTGTCTCTTGATAAAAACTCTGAAAGTATTTCTCAGGGAATTAATGTTTGAGGTTGTGGTACACACCGTCATTATATAGATGATTGAGTGGTCCAAATGTACAAAATAATTGCTGACCTGCAGTAACTAAGTTCTACCTCAATGCTTTAATCGCAAACATACCTTCACTAGATCAAATTCCTATATGATGCAATCGTTGATGATGGCCGGAACTGAGCTGCTAAGACTTGCGTTACTCTCCTCTCTGATTTGTTGGCGCTGGTTTTTAAGTTATATAAGGTGCCAAGTTCAAGTGAATATTTCAAGTACTTGAAATGTATGACTGTTCATGGGATTAGTAGTGACATAGGTATATCAGATGTCTGTGTTTTTTTACATGAAAGAAAACTGATTAAGAAAATAATATTGGCAGAGCAGACGCTAAAATGTATATTTTTTACCCTGTTCTGGTGGCAGTCAAATGGCACCAAAATTTTGAGAAAATATTGCTTCATTGTCTTGTCCCATTTTCCTTTGTGATGTCCAGGCCATTGAAGAAAGGGAGCTTTGGAGTTGATGAACAGATGGTCAGTAGAGGGAGTAGGTGGTTGTAATATGTGAATTATGTCATGAAATATGTGAGTCTTGTTCTGGAATATATGAGAATTTCAGATTTATGCATGTATTACAGGTTTGAAAACATTTTTGGTACCATTGGATTATGTTTGATATTGCAATATGTTGTTATTGATCCCAGTTATGTTGACTTTAAACTGTCTATATCTTCAGTTTGCAATCTGGTGCTTTGTGATCTAATTGATTTAGGGCCATTATCTCAAAGAGCCTCAAAATCAATTAGTGGCACTTGGTGAAAATGCCTCAAATTCAATTAGTGGCACTTTCTTAAAGTGCCACTAATTAGTTTTAGGGGCATTTTCACAAAGTGCCTCAATAGGTAATGATCTATTGGGGCACTTTCACAAAGTGCCACTAATTGGTTTTGGGGGCACTTTCACAAAGTGACTCAATAGGTAATGACCTATTGGGGCACTTTGGAGAAGTGCCACAAAAGTTTTTAGAGACACAAGCAAAGGTGGCACTTCGCCAAAGTGCCACAATAGGTCATTAGGGGCACTTAGATCACATTAAGTGGCACTTTGAAGTGCCTCTGAATATCAGCCGTGTTGTAGTGTGGGTGGAAGAAGGAGATCCAATCATGTAGGAGCAATTGATCCTTATGGGCTATAATTACTTAATGGGTCGGGTTATTTGTGCTTCTCTCTAGACTTTCTATTTTTCCTTTAACTGAAAATTTGTTTTTTAATTATCTATGTTCTTACGGTTGCAACTGATCAGTTGATCCCGAATGTTTCACGGAAGCTCTGTGTGTTTCCGCCCATGCTCCGACACTTCCCAAACTAAATGAGATAGAAACTGATCATCAACTATGGCATACACGTCATCATCATCTAGGATTTTAGGAGTAAGATTTAAATGGTCAAACTTCATGTGTCTGAAAGAATTAGTTGAGATTGAAATTTCTTTTTCATTGCTATCCAAACTAACACCAACACAATTTAACTGGACGTCATAATGTGTGCATAGAAAGAAAGGACTTAGACTTAGGTGACATACCAGGAGATGATTCGAGGTTGTGCGCCTCTTTACGACACATTGCCTTCATCATCGAGTCCTTGTTTGTCTCGGCCGCATCGTCCTAGGCCACCAGATGGCCCCCCCTTTGACGAAGCGCCACTGAAGATGGCGAGATCATTAAATTGAGTAGGCAGTGTTGGTGTAGCAGCCTGCTCCCTTGGATCTCCCACGCGTGCGACGCCCGCCTCGATGGAAGAAGGCGATGACTAGAGATGTAAATGGTACGGATAATTTCGTATATGATGGCGGACATGGTATTGCTATTATCCGACGAATATGGATTATCCTCCATTTATTATGGATTATCTGAGATACTCTATTAGGATAATCCAATTAATTAGTCGAATGTGCTAGTACAAAAGGGTAAGTAATCCGGTCTGAATCCGTCCCGTTTCCAATCTGAATCCATTGACGGATATAATCCGTATTCGAATCCAGATAAGATAATCATCCGCTCCAAATCCAACAAAAAGTATTGGAAAGGACATGAAGAGAGTATTATCCGATCTGATCTGTCATTTACATCCCTAGCGACGACACACTCCACCCAGCGGCGTAACCTTTTTTTTTTGGACAGTGGTAGGTGCAGGTGGGCTTAGATTGGAGAAATCCAGGTCCGATGCAACATCGTTGGATCTTAATCTTATATCCAGAAATCAGTACAACTTAGTTTTTTCATTTTAGCCCCTCATCTTTTTGGAAATCACCCGCACTTACAAAGAAGGTCGACTAAAATGAATAGGTGTATCGCGGTGCCCATAACCTTCTCGATATTTACACCAAAGATTCCACCATGGTTACTTACCCTGAGTATTACAAAAAAAATACGAGTATTGCACAAAAATTTCTCGTCCCGTGTACAAAACAAATATATTATTGCAACAAATTTTTGCAACATTTTGAAAACAGTAATGTTAGAAAGTGGATAAACATTTGTTTTGCCTCAGATTGCTTTGCAACAAAAATCACCAACAATTTTCAACAAAAATCTTAAACTATTACAAAAAATTGTATTTGCAGCAATTAAAAAGTGGTTGAGCGACAATTTTTTCTACAGATTCATATGCAACAACAATCATGACCTATTTCAATAAAAATAAAAAACATGACAACAACAAAAACATGTATTTACAATATTTTGGAAAAAACGTACAACAACGTTCAAAGAAAAACACACAAACATAAAGCAAATCCACTATACATAGCAACATCTGGCGTGTGTTTTTTGCAAAAAAAAAGGAATACCAGTTTGTTACAATTTAGAAGCATGCATGCAACATTACAAAACAAGCTGAAACACAAAACTTGTAGAAAAGGCCCCAAAAAAACATTGCAACATATCTCGTGTGTTTTCTCCACAAACACTACAAGAGAAATGACTTTTAATGACAAAACGCCTGATGACAAAGTTCCAAACCGTCATTGATCCGGCTTGATCGATGACAAATTAGTTATTTTGTCACGGATGTACAATAATTAAAGACAAATGCTTATTTTGTCATGGCAAACTGTCATGGATTAACCGGCGGAGCTGGGCATTAGAATAGATGACAAAATTGAGACCGTGGTTGTTATAAACTGTCACTGAATTTCGTGCTAGACCCACTAGTCAGGTTTAATAGGAAGAATTTGTGCTATTTTAAATATTGTTATACATTGTGGGACCCAGCAGTCAGGTTTGTACAGTGCGGACCCCACTTGTCAGGTAAAGGAATTATTGGTAAAAATTTGGGTCTTACGCATGTCGAACCCGCGACGTATGTAACGCGCGTGCAAGGTGGTACCGCTGGGATAATCGTGTGTTGTTGTCTTAGCAATCGTATTAGTTATTTTTGTAGTTATATTCCATCGCACGCAAATTTGTAATCGTGTCCGGTTAGGACTCTTATGACTATGTATAGATATAGATCGTACTGTCTTTTCTCGATCAGATCGCGTGCTACGGGACAGGTCGGGGCGAGGAGTCCATGGTCATCGTCGAGGCGATCTGGTGATCATCGTACACGATCGTGGTCACCAACGAGTCAACCACATACGTTGGGGGATCATGTTTGTAGGCGCAGTAGCGGTGAGTTTCTTGTAATTTGTTTGGGACTAGATATATCTACAATTCAAATTATTTTCGTTCTTAAGATATATTCTGGTGGACATTGCGATGAATTGTAGGTGATGGATCGCAGTTGGATAATTCAGGGGAAAAAGATGACACCTCGCTACATGAAAGGTGTTAGTGAGTTTATGGAGTTTGTGCGAGAAAAAGGGGGGCGTAATGGAGAAAGATTGGGCTCTGATGAACCAATATTATGCCCATGCATTGACTGCCTTAATCTGATACAGCAGGATCAAGTTGAGGTTGAGCGTCATGTGAATTGCAGAGGTATGTCCATTACTTATACTAGGTGGATTTTTCATGGGGAAGATTTCAGTGATCAGCAAAGCCATAGTACCCATGATGGTTCGTATCAAAGCGACGACGATGCTGATTTTGAGGAAGAAGCTGAAGATAATTATGTTGAAGATAATTACGTTGACGACGCATCTGATCTGGTACATGATATGCACAAGTCTGGAGATCAAGGTCCTAGTAACCGAAATTTGTATGCAAAATTAGTAGAAGAAGCAAAGAAGGAGCTTCATGAGGGATGTGACACTTTCACTAGGTTGGCCTTCATTATAAGGCTACTTCATGTGAAATCATACAACCGGATCACAAACAGAGCATTTGATCTACTTCTTGAGACTTTATGTATAGCTTTGCCAAACGTGGACTTTCCTAAATCTTTTGCTCATGCTAAAAGTGTTCTTTCAGATGTTGGGCTTGGTTATGAGACAATTCATGTTTGCAAGTTTGATTGTGCTCTTTTCTGGGGAGAGCACAAGGACAATACACATTGTCCTGTGTGTGGAATATCAAGATGGAAAGATCCAAGTGGAAGGAAGAAGGTTCCTCATAAGGTGCTTCGGTATTTTCCGATAATTCCGCGTTTACAAAGATTTTTTGTTAAAGAGGAAATGTCAACGCACACAAGGTGGCACAAAGAAAAGAGGGTTGCTGAGAAAAATATTCTATGGCACCCAGCAGACGGTGAGGCTTGGAAGCACTTCGATGAAAAGTTTGGTTGGTTTGCTGAAGATCCTCGTAACATAAAGCTAGGATTTGCTACAGATGGATTCAATCCCTTTGGTAGTATGACAAATGCATATAGTATGTGGCCTGTTTTCGTCATTCCGTACAACTTCCCACCATGGATGTGCATGCATCAATCCAACTTCATGATGTCGTTGCTAATCCCGGGAAAGTACTCACCCGGGAAGGATTTTCATGTATTTATGCAGCTACTGATAAAAGATATGATGCTCCTATGGAAAGGCGTGGACACGTATGATGCATGCACAAATAGAGAATTCAAATTGCATGCTGCGTTCCTTTGGTCGATTCATGATTATCCTAGATATGCCACCATGTCTGGGCGTAGTACTAGAGGATTTTTCGCATGCGTGCATTGCGACGTAGAACCTTGCTATGAGTCTTTAAAAAATAAGATTGGATATATTGGTCATCGTCGATTCCTTCGGTCGGATCACCCTTATAGGAGAAGCAAACTTTTTAATGGAAAAGTTGAGGAGGGAGGACCACCAAGGAAGTTCACAGTGGAAGAAATAAAGGAGAAGGTAGAAAGGGTTAAGGATTTTATACCGGGCAAAAATCCTAATTTGAGAAAGCGAAAGCGTGTTCCACAAGATGAACCAACTTGGCATCTCAAGGTCAGCTTACATTATCTACCATATTGGTCAGAACTGAAATTAGCTCACAACCTCGATGTGATGCACATTGAGAAGAACATATGCGACAATATCCTTGGTACCCTTCTTGAAATTGAGGGAAAGAATAAGGACACTATTAATTCTAGACTTGATTTAAAGAAATTGAACATTAGGAAGAATTACTGGATGGAAGAACAGGGAGAAAAATATGTGAAGCCCCCAGCACCGTGGACTCTTGTGAAGGAAAAAAAGAAACAACTGTGCAGATATTTGGCCAAAATTCGATTCCCAGATGGTTATTGTGCAAACTGGGAAAGATGTGTTGATATCGATGGTGGTAAAGTGACTGGAATGAAGACACATGATTGCCACATACTTCTGCAGCGTGTTTTGCCAGCTGGCCTTAGAGGAATTGCAGGAAAGGAAATGTATGAGGCCATTGCCGAATTGGGGAGATTTTTAGGGAGTTGTGTGCGAAAACCCTAAGAGTTGATGTGCTTCAAAGATTGAAGGTTGACATTGTTATAATTCTATGCAAACTAGAGAAGATCTTCCCCCCTGCTTTTTTTTGATGTAATGGTGCACTTAGCTATCCATCTTACTGATGAGGCTATTCAAAGGGGTCCTGTTCACTACGGTTGGATGTATCCAGTGGAGAGAAGACTAGGATACCTTAAGTCCACTGTTCGTAACAAAGCTAGGCCAGAAGGTTCAATTGCCGAGGGCTACATCGTTGATGAGTGCTTGACCTTTTGATCTAGATTTTTCAAGGATGACATAGAAACGAGATTTCATAAAAAAGATAGGAACCAAGATAACCATCGAAAACCTGGTCCAGATGAGTTGGACATTTTTTCAGACGGAGCGAAAGGGTTTGGGAAGTCCATTTTGAAGCTTTTTGAAAAGGAATTTGACAAAATGGTTTGGTATGTGCTGAACAATTGCGAAAAGGCAGAGTCCTATATAAAGTAAGTTTGCTTCACCTTATGAGTCATAATTTAATCTGTATGCGAATTTTGATTGGTAATGTTTTTTTTTAGTGTTTGCCGGGAAGAATTGATGGATAGGGGTGTGAATAACATCGAAGAGGCGATGCAGAAAGAGTTCCCATCATGGTTTAAAAAACATGTGAGACATTTGAATAATGTATCTGAAGATTTGAAGTTGCTTGCTGATGGGCCAGACAGACGTGTAGTGGTACACTCTGGCTGCAATGTAAAGGGTGCTAGGTTTCGAACTGTGACGCGTGAGAAGAATCTAAAGACTCAGAATTCTGGCGTAATGACGAAGGCATCTTTTGGTGATGAAGAAGAAACTGAGTTCTATGGTGTTCTGCAGGAAGTTCTGGAGTTGCAGTATGGGAGTAACAAGCACGGCGATAGATCTGTCTACTTGTTTCGTTGTGATTGGTTTGACCTTGCGAGCAGGAATTCCAAGATGAAAGATGATGGATATTTTAAAAGCGTTAATACTTCCACACTTTGGTACAAGGATTCCCCCTTCATATTGGCAAGCCAAGCGGAAACATGCTTCTACTTGGATGACACAAAGTTTGACAACCCTTGGAAAGTTGTCCAGACTTTCAGTCACAGACATGTATATGATGTTCCAGAAAAAGAGAGTGGCGATGACGACGCATATGTAGGGAACGAAGACGCGTACCAGGATGAGATGGGTTCATCTGATCATATATTTATCAATGTTGAGGGTGAAGACCAGGATGTTGAGTTGGAAGATGAGGACGCTGATCGATCTGACGATGTGGAACTTGTTGATGCTCGCACTATGCGTCGACTAGAAGAGGAAGATGAGACAGACTATGTTGACATGAGCGAGGACGAAGAAGACACTTTGGCAGAGAATAGAAGGGATGATGGGGACATAAATTCTGATAATGATAGTGATGTTTGAATATTTAGATTGTGTAATGGAACCATTTATATATTTGCAAACATTATGAGTACTTGACATAATTAATGATTTATGCAATGTAATGTGACAAGCGTACATGGCACGATAAAGGGCCATGCAAAAAAAAACTTGAACTGATAAACATACATAATTTAGTTCCGAGGATAAAACACGACTCTTTCATAACACATAGAAATGCATGTATCTATAAGTTCAGCAAATAAAGTCTTGACAGTACATCCGTGGATCAACGACTAACATGAGTGCATTTTAAAATATTTGAACATCACCAGAAGGTAACTACTGAACAGCTACTTCAGGAATGTATGAAACAAACAGGAAAGCCCCTGCATTTGCTACGAAGAGCAGGAACAACATCTTGTCACCCATTTGCATAAAGTGTTCTTCCTCCATGAACTTCTTCCATCCAGTGACGCAGAGACGTCCATCATCAGCAGAAACAGTGTATGACCCAATCACCTTAGTGAAGGGATGACAAACAATGGTGATGTCACCATATTCATGCATTCTATCAGGGACAAGACGGCGTGGGAATTTCTGTTGTAGCAACAAATGTTATAGTCAGCTATACGATTAATATTTCACATCTATATTGTAATGACAAGATGCAACAATATATGATGACAACAAACTATAATGTGTAGAAACTAGGATATTAAGTATGTACCAGGTGCTTGCTCTGATTCATAGTGTTTGTCCAGTTCAGGGTATGCACCATTGCAACAACTGTTCCTTCTCCATAGATACCAGCCTCATGACGTGCCACAAGGAAGTCAAGATTGTCCACATGTTCTACGACTTTCTCCATCATCCTCCAATTTATCTCAGTTCCATCAATGGAGATGATGGAGTCAATAATGTCACGTTTGTCACGGGACAAATGGTAGTAAGCTGTACAATCATAGTACAAATATATAATTAATATGACATAGGTACCAAGTTGCAAGCAATTTTATAAAGATTATTCGTATGCATAAATCTTACTTGGATGAATTATTGGGTAATTTCCAGTGGTGACAAGAGTGTCAGGACCATAGTCGCCGATAGTGAAATACATCTCATGTCCAACTTTTAGCCCGTATACTCTAATAAATTCCTTCCAATTTCTTCCACTGAGATAAGTTTCATCATTGTTGTTTGTAACTTTGACACCGAATGAAAATCCTTCATTGGTTGTAAGATTTGCGTAGAAGACTGTTTTGTCTGTCTTTGCTATAGTGTATTTCATAAGGAAATATGCCCTACTGTAGCATGGGATGATCTGAAAGAAGTAAAATTCATCAAAACCTTATCAAGTAGTGTGTAATTAACTGAATTCATTCATTTATTAAGTAGTGTGTAATTATCTGAATATTTATAAACATTCGTATGCATAAACCTAACTATAAGTAGTAAAATAAAGCAGGTGTCCCACGAAACTAGAGGAGACTGTACTAATTTCTATAAATAGATGAGGCAACATTGTTGCACAATGCAGCCAACTACCAAACAAAGGCATGTGTTGTACCATCACACATACCAACCTAAAGACTTTCAGAATTACATGTTAGTACAAAACAAGTGAAGATAGCAAACAAACTCCTGGTTTATCAAGTCCACAGTAGCAACAAATCAACTTCTCAGTACTAAATGAATACAAGTAATTGCAAAACTTTAGTACCGTAACATCCTCAAACCCCTGTCGCAGGGTTAGCACAAAGAAGTTCTTCATCCGATTCCCCCGAGGGCACAACCCATTGGTGTCCCAACAAGTAGGACACTACAAATCGAATTGGGGAGATCAATATTTTTAGATCTAAAACAAGTAATACGCCGTGGATCCAGGGTATATTTTTCTTACCGGCGGAGCCATCCTAACGGAGATGAAAATGCCGCGTCAAGTGGATAAGAAACGGCAAGGAGGGTTTTAGGCTAGCCTTGACGAAGAATAGAGGGGGATGACGACGGCGAGAGATGGGTAGGGCGAGCGATCGTCTGGCGACGGCGGCAGCCGCCCTTCGGCCTGGAGCTTAG
Source organism: Puccinellia tenuiflora (assembly GCA_012064385.1). Lineage (NCBI taxonomy): Eukaryota > Viridiplantae > Streptophyta > Magnoliopsida > Poales > Poaceae > Puccinellia > Puccinellia tenuiflora. The sequence continues at coordinate 71,142 of QRDG01001566.1, read as the reverse complement.
GATGGAAGGAAGAGTTAATTGCGGTTGGTATCTTGGAGAAGCACCCCACGGGTCAAAGAGAATATAATGCCCTGCACAGTTGATATGACAGCGTAAAAAAACCTTTCACGACTCAGGCGTCCACTTAGGCCCACTGTCAGCGACGATACGAATTATCTGGACGGTTCCCATTTTTTCCCTACCGCCCCTCCCCTATTCTTCTGCCTCGTTTATTTCTCCCCTTCCACTGTTTCTCTGCGGCGGTTTCTCCACCTTGCTCATCCAATCCACCGCGCAATGGAAGACGTCGTTCTCTTCACGCAGAAGCTTACCCCAACCACGCATGGGAGCACGGTGCTCGACGTCACGTACACGAACGACGTGCAAGTGGTCGAGCAAACCATCGGCGAGTTCCGTCGCTTGCTTGAAGAGGAGGAGTACAAATTCCTCGGCCTCGACTTCGAGTACATCGGCGAGGACGATGACTTCGAAGAAGAGGTTGCGGTGATTCAACTTGCATTGCGCCGCAAAGTTCTGGTGTTCCAACTGCCAAGGTATGTAGGAAAACCTCTTCCAAGTACAGATTTGGATTTTGCCTATGAGAAAACCCTCTTCCAAGTTCTTCCGATCTACTTACTCTATCCACTCATGAGGGATGTTTTAGAGATGAGTGAATCTACATATTAAAAGTATACTAGATGAATCTATTATTAACCTAAAACGTCTTGTATAAATAAATGAAATAATAAGATGTTTTCGTTGGGGTATTTATGTTGCATCTAGTACTACTTCTTTTATCATTCTAGTTGATGTGTTGATATATGTTTTATCCAGCCTTAGTCTGTGTAGCTAAGTAATCTGCCAATTAGTTAGGATGAAGATGCTTTGCAGGACACAAATTATGCATTGACATCGTGGTGTCATGCAGCACTATTTAGAATTATCGAATCTGTATGCTTCAGCAGGATATAAGTTATGTTATATGATAGCATGAGATTGATGCTTCCAAATGTTTGCTTAAATGTATTTTGCATGAATTTTTCAAAAAATGTTTATAAGTACTACCTTACTAAGCTTCATATGACAAGTACATTATGTATTTCCTTGAAATATGTTTTCATTGTTGTACATATTGATCCGAGAACATCTAGTTATTACAATTTGATTGTTAATTACATTTACAATCAAATTTACCATTACTAATATCTTCCAACCGCAGGCGTGGCACGGTGTGTCCGGTGCTATTCGAGTTCCTGTGTTCATCAAATATCAAATTTGCTAGCGTCGACAAAAGGGGTGACAAGAGAGCGATGAGGAGATCCTGGTCCATTAAAATTCCAGATGAGTTCCATATTGATTTGCAAGATTTGTTCCAGTATGAAGGCCATTACAGGACTGGAATGAGTATGATGGCATCCATTCTCATCGACGACTCCTACCAGGACATGAAGAACAACTTCCCAAAGGAGCACCATGACTTTTGGGAGAAGCAGCCACTTGATGACATTAACATCCACTATGCTGCTGTTGATGGCTTTGTTTCCTATGAGTTGTACCGTAAGATCACCGATTTCATGAAGGGGCAACGACACCTGATGCCAAAAGAACCAAAGCCTCCTCAACCAAAAGCAGTGTATTGTCCTAGTTGTGTGCATGCCATAGCAGAAGCACAGCGCAACAGAAAGCGTTCAGCCTGGGCAGATCCTGATGCAGCATGGAGAGGTGGCATGAACACCCTCACAATATAAGTTGGTGTAATAATATATCAGAATCGGCATGAAAACTCATGCTGGACTTAGCTAAACATTTTCGTCAAATTCTTCAGTTCTGGTATCGGATGGTCCTTGAGTTGACCGAGACATTTTTAAAAAATAGTTCAACCACATTATATTGGTGAAGATCAAATCACCTCTTAGCTAGTATCTATGGATATTGGCGAGTTAATTTCATCGCTAGTCCATGAACTCTCTGGCACGTAACAGAACCGTCCCGGTAGTCAGAAAACGCTCCAATACGGCCCCCCTAGACGTCAATACGTAACACTTACGGTCCTCTATACGGTCCTGTGGAAGTGTGAGCGAGGAGGTGCTCCCACGTACCCCTCATCTGTTGGCCCGTGACACTTTTCCTGAAAACCCCCTGCAAGTTTAGAATTCGTAGCGCGGTCCAGACTGGCTGACTGAAGACGACCAAAATCCCCACTCGTTCCCCATTCGAAACACGTTCCAAATCCCTAACCCTAGATCGAACCATTAATGGCGGGAGTGGGGCGGAGAGCTTCTCTGTTGCCGCCGGTAGCTCCACCGGCAGCAGCGCGGTTGGCCCGAGATCCGCGGTGGGCGTCCCTATCCAAGCAGGTGGCCAACATCGTCTAAGCCAGGCTTGGTGGGCATCGCGGTCGTTCCTAGAGGAGGTGTGGCGGCGCGGCAAGCCCTGCCTCCGGCCGGACTCCGGCCATGTGCTGTTGGCGCGCACGGCAGGGATGGAAGCTCTGGAGGCACAGTACCGCGGACGCGTGCTGCTGGCGACCGCGATGGGAGATCGCACGGGTGAGCTGACGGCTGCCGCACTGCTTGACGTCCTGCAGAGCAAGTGTGGCGTCCAGCCGTCGCAAGTAAGCATCACCGACGTCGCCGCCAGCTCCTGCATCACCGACGTCGAGGCGTACTCTGTTGTATCGTGTTTGAACTGAAACTCTGATCAGTTGTAACGTGTTTGAACTGAAACCTGATGTATCCTGTGTGTTTAAATTCTGTTGTATGAACTTAATGTGTGTTGAAACCTGATGAACACTTGTTTGTGAATGCCAGTTTGCTGTGATTTTTAATTTGGAACTGTATGTGCAATATATGTGTTTATCTTCGAACGTAATGTTCATATATTCCTAAGCTTGAAATAAGGCAAATTATGTCAAAAAATAAGGCAAATTTCTGTCGAAAAATAAGGCAAAATGCTGTCAAAATTAAGGCAACATGCTGTCAAAATTGTATGGAAGTAGTTCGATCAGACCATGTTCCAACATATATCACCAACTTCATAGTTATATTACATAGCTTACAAAGTTGTTCGATCAGACCATTTTCCCAACATGTACCCAAAATAGATCAGACCATACAAAATACAACATAACTTGCTTGAGACCATGTTCCAGCTACATAATTGCATTACATGTACCCAAAATATGAAACAAACGCAAGCATAGACCTATTTGAAGATATCAAACATGCTTGTCTTCCTTGGTGGCATAAAACCTCGAGGTCGATCACTCGGATATTTTCCCGCATCTGGAATACTGGACTGTTGCCTGGATGAGCTCTCTATTTGTTGTTGCAAGATCTTCTCTGCCTCTAATCTGTAACTATTTTCTAGTTGCTTCTCCCATTCTTGTTCCCTTGTTGTCCTGCTGGTTTGCGTCGCTGATTGCTTCTCACATGCCTGTTGTCTGCCTACCTCCTCAATCTGCACATAATTATTGAAACCTCTCTGCCTTTCTTGCTCGTCATGCTGAAACGAAAGAAATTGAGCCTCTTCAGCCATCATTGATTCTTCTCTCTGTCTCTTCTTAGCTTCTGTGTCTTGCTTCTTTCCTGCAGCCTTACTCTTCTTTGCTTGTTCCTTTTCTTTCTTTCTAGTAGACAAAGCTTGCCTTTTGACATTTGCAAGTGCAAGCTTGGCCTCTTTGGTTTGCTTCTTTTTTTCTTCGGCTAATTTCTTTCTTTGTTCAGCCATTTGTTGCCTTTGTATTTGCAAAGCTTTCTTTTTCTCCTCCCTTTGCAGCTTCTTTGCTTCTACCTCCTCTTTTCTTTTCTGCGATAATTCAATAATCCTTTGCTCCTCTTGTCTTATCTTTTCCATTGCAGCATCAAATTTCACCTTGTCTACTACCTCTCTCTTCTCTGCTGCAGCTTTAAGTTTGGCCAGTGCTATTATCTCCCTTTTCCTCTGAACATTGCCCTCCCTAAGAGCTGTAGTCTGAACCTCTGGGGCCTGCTCCTCCACACTGCTTGCAATGAAACCAGATTCAGGTAAGACCTTAGTTGCAGTGTCTTCAGGTATATCTGACTGGCTATTTAACCTCTGCACATAACATGTGTTAGTCTATTTATGCCATCTGTTTCATAAGAAAATATGTGGAAAATGTCTAATGAAATAAGTCAACTATTACCTCAACTATTAATGTATTTATGCCATCTGTTTTATATGAAAACTGCTGCTCAAATAAGCCCATTGTTTCCATGTTCTCATCCTGGGTAAGTAACAATAAATTCACTTACTGCTCAAATTAAAACTGCTGCTCCAATAAATTCAGATAGTACACATACCTGAGTTGTAACAAGCAATTCTTCTTCAGATGAAGATGAAACTTCAGGTTCTGCTCTGATTTTTCTCCTCTTTGACTTTTTCTTCGGTTTCAGGCCTAGTTTAAAATCAGTACAACCACCTATGTTATGACCTGCCTGCCCACAGTAGCCACAATGAATTACTGCCCCTCCCTTCCAACTTTCCTTCCTAATCTCCCCTCCTTCTCTTCTGGTTGTTGCCTCCTGTTCTTTTGCTTCCTACCTTTCTTTCTTTTCAAATGGGGTGGTTTAATTGTTGGTCCATTCATTTGCTTCCACTCACTTGCATCTCTACAGGGCATGATAGTGTGCTCATAAGCCTTCCAGTTAGTTTCAACTGAGTAGCATGGGTGCACCATGGACTCAGGTTGGATATTTTCATGTCTCATAGCTGCTACAGCATGGCAGCAAGGCACACCAGTTAGATCCCATCTTCTACAACTGCATTTCTTCCCAATAATGTCTGTAATGAACTGTAGGTTCCTGTCCTGAACTTCAAAAATGCCATGGCCTACTGGATCAGCATGGCAAGTATTTGCTGCGTCTACATGCCTTTCCAATCTTTTTCTCACTTTCAGGCAAATGGTGCCATTCCACTTCTTTGCGTCTTGTTGTTTTCCATAGTGCCTTCCCATGCATTGACCTTTGATTTGTTGTATCATGCTTAAAATTGGAAGTTCTCTTGCATCCAAGATATATTTGTTAAACACTTCACAATTATTGTTTAGTAGAACATCACACTTAGGAAATGTTTGCTGAAATGCCCTCACCCAAGTTTTAGGGTCTAGTTCTTCCAACCAATCATGGGCATCTTTATTGAGAACCAACAATATATCCATGTTTTCCCTCCACTGAGCTACTGTTGTACTTCTAGCACACCTCCACAATTGATTTTTCAACACATCTCCTTTGAAATTTTTGGCAAAGTTCTGCCACATGTGTCTTGCACAAAATCTGTGTTCAGATTCACTAAATAAATCCCTAACTGCCTTTATCAGTCCCTGGTAATTAATATGGACAGAATTGCATAAGATTATTGAACTATGGGAAGACTACCATAATATTAATTCATAGGTACTAAAATTTACTTACTATGGACAGACTACCATAATATTAAACATACAACTAAAATTTACTTACTATGGGAAGACTACCATAATATTAAACATACAAGTGCCATAACTTACTTTTTGACATCTTCCTGCACCAAGTCTTCATCTCCATCTTCAAGATCATAATCACTATCAACAAACTGTTCCGAAACATAATCATCGTCCTCTGACTCAGACTCACTGGTTACTCTTTCATCCTGTCTAATTTCCCTTGAACTTTTTCTTGCTCCTTCTTGTTCATCTTGAACTACATCATTGTTATTCTTCCACTACAAGAGAAATGACTTTTAATGACAAAACGCCTGATGACAAAGTTCCAAACCGTCATTGATCCGGCTTGATCGATGACAAATTAGTTATTTTGTCACGGATGTACAATAATTAATGACAAATGCTTATTTTGTCATGGCAAACTGTCATGGATTAACCGGCGGAGCTGTGCATTAGAATAGATGACAAAATTGAGACCGTGGTTGTTATAAACTGTCACTGAATTTCGTGCTAGACCCACTAGTCAGGTTTAATAGGAAGAATTTGTGCTATTTTAAATATTGTTATACATTGTGGGACCCAGCAGTCAGGTTTGTACAGTGCGGACCCCACTTGTCAGATAAAGGAATTATTGGTAAAAATTTGGGTCTTACACATGTCGAACCCGCGACGTATGTAATGCGCGCGCAAGGTGGTACCACTGGGATAATCGTGTGTTGTTGTCTTAGCAATCGTATTAGTTATTTTTGTAGTTATATTCCATCGCACGCAAATTTGTAATCGTGTCCGGTTAGGACTCTTATGACTATGTATAGATATAGATCGTACTGTCTTTTCTCGATCAGATCGCGTGCTACGGGACAGGTCGGGGCGAGGAGTCCATGGTCATCGTCGAGGCGATCTGGTGATCATCGTACACGATCGTGGTCACCGACGAGTCAACCACATACGTTGGGGGATCACGTTTGTAGGCGCAGTAGCGGTGAGTTTCTTGTAATTTGTTTGGGACTAGATCTATCCGCAATTCAAATTATTTTCGTTCTTCAGATATATTCTGGTGGACATTGCGATGAATTGTAGGTGATGGATCGCAGTTGGATAACTCAGGGGAAAAGATGACACCTCGCTACATGAAAGGTGTTAGTGAGTTTATGGAGTTTGTGCGAGAAAAAGGGGGGCGTAATGGAGAAAGATTGGGCTCTGATGAACCAATATTATGCCCATGCATTGACTGCCTTAATCTGATACAGCAGGATCAAGTTGAGGTTGAGCGTCATGTGAATTGCAGAGGTATGTCCATTACTTATACTAGGTGGATTTTTCATGGGGAAGATTTCAGTGATCAGCAAAGCCATAGTACCCATGATGGTTCGTATCAAAGCGACGACGATGCTGATTTTGAGGAAGAAGCTGAAGATAATTATGTTGAAGATAATTACGTTGACGACGCATCTGATCTGGTACATGATATGCACAAGTCTGGAGATCAAGGTCCTAGTAACCGAAATTTGTATGCAAAATTAGTAGAAGAAGCAAAGAAGGAGCTTCATGAGGGATGTGACACTTTCACTAGGTTGGCCTTCATTATAAGGCTACTTCATGTGAAATCATACAACCGGATCACAAACAGAGCATTTGATCTACTTCTTGAGACTTTATGTACAACTTTGCCAAACGTGGACTTTCCTAAATCTTTTGCTCATGCTAAAAGTGTTCTTTCAGATGTTGGGCTTGGTTATGAGACAATTCATGTTTGCAAGTTTGATTGTGCTCTTTTCTGGGGAGAGCACAAGGACAATACACATTGTTCTGTGTGTGGAATATCAAGATGGAAAGATCCAAGTGGAAGGAAGAAGGTTCCTCATAAGGTGCTTCGGTATTTTCCGATAATTCCGCGTTTACAAAGATTTTTTGTTAAAGAGGAAATGTCAACGCACACAAGGTGGCACAAAGAAAAGAGGGTTGCTGAGAAAAATATTCTAAGGCACCCAGCAGACGGTGAGGCTTGGAAGCACTTTGATGAACAGTTTGGTTGGTTTGCTGAAGATCCTCCTAACATAAAGCTAGGATTTGCTACAGATGGATTCAATCCCTTTGGTAGTATGACAAATGCATATAGTATGTGGCCTGTTTTCGTCATTCCGTACAACTTCCCACCATGGATGTGCATGCATCAATCCAACTTCATGATGTCGTTGCTAATCCCGGGAAAGTACTCACCCGGGAAGGATTTTCATGTATTTATGCAGCCACTGATAAAAGATATGATGCTGCTATGGAAAGGCGTGAACACGTATGATGCATGGACAAATAGAGAATTCAAATTGCATGCTGCGTTCCTTTGGTCGATTCATGATTATCCTGGATATGCCACCATGTCTGGGCGTAGTACTAGAGGATTTTTCGCATGCGTGCATTGCGACGAAGAACCTTGCTATGAGTCTTTAAAAAATAAGATTGGATATATTGGTCATCGTCGATTCCTTCGGACGGATCACCCTTATAGGAGAAGCAAACTTTTTAATGGAAAAGAGGAGGAGAGAGGACCACCAAGGAAGTTCACAGTGGAAGAAATAAAGGAGAAGGTAGAAAGGGTTAAGGATTTTATACCGGGCAAAAATCCTAATTTGAGAAAGCGAAAGCGTGTTCCACAAGATGAACCAACTTGGCATCTCAAGGTCAGCTTACATTATCTACCATATTGGTCAGAACTGAAATTGGCTCACAACCTTGATGTGATGCACATTGAGAAGAACATATGCGACAATATCCTTGGTACCCTTCTTGAAATTGAGGGAAAGAATAAGGACACTATTAATTCTAGACTTGATTTAAAGAAATTGAACATTAGGAAGAATTACTGGATGGAAGAACAGGGAGTAAAATATGTGAAGCCCCCAGCACCGTGGACTCTTGTGAAGGAAAAAAAGAAACAACTGTGCAGATATTTGGCCAAAATTCGATTCCCAGATGGTTATTGTGCAAACTGGGAAAGATGTGTTGATATCGATGGTGGTAAAGTGACTGGAATGAAGACACATGATTGCCACATACTTCTGCAGCGTGTTTTGCCAGCTGGCCTTAGAGGAATTGCAGGAAAGGAAATGTATGAGGCCATTGCCGAATTGGGGAGATTTTTTAGGGAGTTGTGTGCGAAAACCCTAAGAGTTGATGTGCTTCAAAGATTGAAGGATGACATTGTTATAATTCTATGCAAACTAGAGAAGATCTTCCCCCCTGCTTTTTTTGATGTAATGGTGCACTTAGCTATCCATCTTCCTGATGAGGCTATTCTAAGGGGTCCTGTTCACTACTGGTTGGATGTATCCAGTGGAGAGAAGACTAGGATACCTTAAGTCCACTGTTCGTAACAAAGCTAGGCCAGAAGGTTCAATTGCCGAGGGCTACATCGTTGATGAGTGCTTGACCTTTTGCTCTAGATTTTTCAAGGATGACATAGAAACGAGATTTCATAAAAAAGATAGGAACCAAGATAACCATCGAAAACCTGGTCCAGATGAGTTGGACATTTTTTCAGACGGAGCGAAAGGGTTTGGGAAGTCCATTTTGAAGCTTTTTGAAAAGGAATTTGACAAAATGGTTTGGTATGTGCTGAACAATTGCGAAAAGGCAGAGTCCTATATAAAGTAAGTTTGCTTCACCTTATGAGTCATAATTTAATCTGTATGCGAATTTTGATTGGTAATGTTTTTTTTTAGTGTTTGCCGGGAAGAATTGATGGATAGGGGTGTGAATAACATCGACGAGGCGATGCAGAAAGAGTTCCCATCATGGTTTAAAAAACATGTGAGACATTTGAATAATGTATCTGAAGATTTGAAGTTGCTTGCTGATGGGCCAGACAGACGTGTAGTGGTACACTCTGGCTGCAATGTAAAGGGTGCTAGGTTTCGAACTGTGACGCGTGAGAAGAATCTAAAGACTCAGAATTCTGGCGTAATGACGAAGGCATCTTTTGGTGATGAAGAAGAAACTGAGTTCTATGGTGTTCTGCAGGAAGTTCTGGAGTTGCAGTATGGGAGTAACAAGCACGGCGATAGATCTGTCTACTTGTTTCGTTGTGATTGGTTTGACCTTGCGAGCAGGAATTCCAAGATGAAAGATGATGGATATTTTAAAAGCGTTAATACTTCCACACTTTGGTACAAGGATTCCCCCTTCATATTGGCAAGCCAAGCGGAAACATGCTTCTACTTGGATGACACAAAGTTTGACAACCCTTGGAAAGTTGTCCAGACTTTCAGTCACAGACATGTATATGATGTTCCAGAAAAAGAGAGTGGCGATGACGACGCATATGTAGGGAACGAAGACGCGTACCAGGATGAGATGGGTTCATCTGATCATATATTTATCAATGTTGAGGGTGAAGACCAGGATGTTGAGTTGGAAGATGAGGACGCTGATCGATCTGACGATGTGGAACTTGTTGATGCTCGCACTATGCGTCGACTAGAAGAGGAAGATGAGACAGACTATGTTGACATGAGCGAGGACGAAGAAGACACTTTGGCAGAGAATAGAAGGGATGATGGGGACATAAATTCTGATAATGATAGTGATGTTTGAATATTTAGATTGTGTAATGGAACCATTTATATATTTGCAAACATTATGAGTACTTGATATAATTAATGATTTATGCAATGTAATGTGACAAGCGTACATGACACGATAAAGGGCCATGCAAAAAAAACTTGAACTGATAAACATACATAATTTAGTTCCGAGGATAAAACACGACTCTTTCATAACACATAGAAATGCATGTATCTATAAGTTCAGCAAATAAAGTCTTGACAGTACATCCGTGGATCAACGACTAACATGAGTGCATTTTAAAATATTTGAACATCACCAGAAGGTAACTACTGAACAGCTACTTCAGGAATGTATGAAACAAACAGGAAAGCCCCTGCATTTGCTACGAAGAGCAGGAACAACATCTTGTCACCCATTTGCATAAAGTGTTCTTCCTCCATGAACTTCTTCCATCCAGTGACGCAGAGACGTCCATCATCAGCAGAAACAGTGTATGACCCAATCACCTTAGTGAAGGGATGACAAACAATGGTGATGTCACCATATTCATGCATTCTATCAGGGACAAGACGGCGTGGGAATTTCTGTTGTAGCAACAAATGTTATAGTCAGCTATACGATTAATATTTCACATCTATATTGTAATGACAAGATGCAACAATATATGATGACAACAAACTATAATGTGTAGAAACTAGGATATTAAGTATGTACCAGGTGCTTGCTCTGATTCATAGTGTTTGTCCAGTTCAGGGTATGCACCATTGCAACAACTGTTCCTTCTCCATAGATACCAGCCTCATGACGTGCCACAAGGAAGTCAAGATTGTCCACATGTTCTACGACTTTCTCCATCATCCTCCAATTTATCTCAGTTCCATCAATGGAGATGATGGAGTCAATAATGTCACGTTTGTCACGGGACAAATGGTAGTAAGCTGTACAATCATAGTACAAATATATAATTAATATGACATAGGTACCAAGTTGCAAGCAATTTTATAAAGATTATTCGTATGCATAAATCTTACTTGGATGAATTATTGGGTAATTTCCAGTGGTGACAAGAGTGTCAGGACCATAGTCGCCGATAGTGAAATACATCTCATGTCCAACTTTTAGCCCGTATACTCTAATAAATTCCTTCCAATTTCTTCCACTGAGATAAGTTTCATCATTGTTGTTTGTAACTTTGACACCGAATGAAAATCCTTCATTGGTTGTAAGATTTGCGTAGAAGACTGTTTTGTCTGTCTTTGCTATAGTGTATTTCATAAGGAAATATGCCCTACTGTAGCATGGGATGATCTGAAAGAAGTAAAATTCATCAAAACCTTATCAAGTAGTGTGTAATTAACTGAATTCATTCATTTATTAAGTAGTGTGTAATTATCTGAATATTCATAAACATTCGTATGCATAAACCTAACTATAAGTAGTAAAATAAAGCAGGTGTCCCACGAAACTAGAGGAGACTGTACTAATTTCTATAAATAGATGAGGCAACATTGTTGCACAATGCAGCCAACTACCAAACAAAGGCATGTGTTGTACCATCACACATACCAACCTAAAGACTTTCAGAATTACATGTTAGTACAAAACAAGTGAAGATAGCAAACAAACTCCTGGTTTATCAAGTCCACAGTAGCAACAAATCAACTTCTCAGTACTAAATGAATACAAGTAATTGCAAAACTTTAGTACCGTAACATCCTCAAACCCCTGTCGCAGGGTTAGCACAAAGAAGTTCTTCATCCGATTCCCCCGAGGGCACAACCCATTGGTGTCCCAACAAGTAGGACACTACAAATCGAATTGGGGAGATCAATATTTTCAGATCTAAAACAAGTAATACGCCGTGGATCCAGGGTATATTTTTCTTACCGGCAGAGCCATCCTAACGGAGATGAAAATGCCGCGTCAAGTGGATAAGAAACGGCAAGGAGGGTTTTAGGCTAGCCTTGACGAAGAATAGAGGGGGACGACGACGGCGAGAGATGGGTAGGGCGAGCGATCGTCTGGCGACGGCGGCAGCCGCCCTTCGGCCTGGAGCTTAGGATGGAAGGAAGAGTTAATTGCGGTTGGTATCTTGGAGAAGCACCCCACGGGTCAAAGAGAATATAATGCCCTGCACAGTTGATATGACAGCGTAAAAAAACCTTTCACGACTCAGGCGTCCACTTAGGCCCACTGTCAGCGACGATACGAATTATCTGGACGGTTCCCATTTTTTCCCTACCGCCCCTCCCCTATTCTTCTGCCTCGTTTATTTCTCCCCTTCCACTGTTTCTCTGCGGCGGTTTCTCCACCTTGCTCATCCAATCCACCGCGCAATGGAAGACGTCGTTCTCTTCACGCAGAAGCTTACCCCAACCACGCATGGGAGCACGGTGCTCGACGTCACGTACACGAACGACGTGCAAGTGGTCGAGCAAACCATCGGCGAGTTCCGTCGCTTGCTTGAAGAGGAGGAGTACAAATTCCTCGGCCTCGACTTCGAGTACATCGGCGAGGACGATGACTTCGAAGAAGAGGTTGCGGTGATTCAACTTGCATTGCGCCGCAAAGTTCTGGTGTTCCAACTGCCAAGGTATGTAGGAAAACCTCTTCCAAGTACAGATTTGGATTTTGCCTATGAGAAAACCCTCTTCCAAGTTCTTCCGATCTACTTACTCTATCCACTCATGAGGGATGTTTTAGAGATGAGTGAATCTACATATTAAAAGTATACTAGATGAATCTATTATTAACCTAAAACGTCTTGTATAAATAAATGAAATAATAAGATGTTTTCGTTGGGGTATTTACGTTGCATCTAGTACTACTTCTTTTATCATTCTAGTTGATGTGTTGATATATGTTTTATCTAGCCTTAGTCTGTGTAGCTAAGTAATCTGCCAATTAGTTAGGATGAAGATGCTTTGCAGGACACAAATTATGCATTGACATCGTGGTGTCATGCAGCACTATTTAGAATTATCGAATCTGTATGCTTCAGCAGGATATAAGTTATGTTATATGATAGCATGAGATTGATGCTTCCAAATGTTTGCTTAAATGTATTTTGCATGAATTTTTCAAAAATGTTTATAAGTACTACCTTACTAAGCTTCATATGACAAGTACATTATGTATTTCCTTGAAATATGTTTTCATTGTTGTACATATTGATCCGAGAACATCTAGTTATTACAATTTGATTGTTAATTACATTTACAATCAAATTTACCATTACTAATATCTTCCAACCGCAGGCGTGGCACGGTGTGTCCGGTGCTATTCGAGTTCCTGTGTTCATCAAATATCAAATTTGCTAGCGTCGACAAAAGGGGTGACAAGAGAGTGATGAGGAGATCCTGGTCCATTAAAATTCTAGATGAGTTCCATATTGATTTGCAAAATTTGTTCCAGTATGAAGGCCGTTACAGGACTGGAATGAGTGTGATGGCATCCATTCTCATCGACGACTCCTACAAGGACATGAAGAACAACTTCCCAAAGGAGCAGCATGACTTTTGGGAGAAGCAGCCACTTGATGACATTAACATCCACTATGCTGCTGTTGATGGCTTTGTTTCCTATGAGTTGTACCGTAAGATCACCGATTTCATGAAGGGGCAACGACACCTGATGCCAAAAGAACCAAAGCCTCCTCAATCAAAAGCAGTGTATTGTCCTAGTTGTGTGCATGCCATAGCAGAAGCACAGCGCAACAGAAAGCGTTCAGCCTGGGCAGATCCTGATGCAGCATGGAGAGGTGGCATGAACACCCTCACAATATAAGTTGGTGTAATAATATATCAGAATCGGCATGAAAACTCATGCTGGACTTAGCTAAACATTTTCGTCAAATTCTTCAGTTCTGGTATCGGATGGTCCTTGAGTTGACCGAGACATTTTTAAAAAATAGTTCAACCACATTATATTGGTGAAGATCAAATCACCTCTTAGCTAGTATCTATGGATATTGGCGAGTTAATTTCATCGCTAGTCCATGAACTCTCTGGCACGTAACAGAACCGTCCCGGTAGTCAGAAAACGCTCCAATACGGCCCCCCTAGACGTCAATACGTAACACTTACGGTCCTCTATACGGTCCTGTGGAAGTGTGAGCGAGGAGGTGCTCCCACGTACCCCTCATCTGTTGGCCCGTGACACTTTTCCTGAAAACCCCCTGCAAGTTTAGAATTCGTAGCGTGGTCCAGACTGGCTGACTGAAGACGACCAAAATCCCCACTCGTTCCCCATTCGAAACACGTTCCAAATCCCTAACCCTAGATCGAACCATTAATGGCGGGAGTGGGGCGGAGAGCTTCTCTGTTGCCGCCGGTAGCTCCACCGGCAGCAGCGCGGTTGGCCCGAGATCCGCGGTGGGCGTCCCTATCCAAGCACGTGGCCAACATCATCTAAGCCAGGCTTGGTGGGCATCGCGGTCGTTCCTAGAGGAGGTGTGGTGGCGCGGCAAGCCCTGCCTCCGGCCGGACTCCGGCCATGTGCTGCTCGCGCGCACGCTGGGGATGGAAGCTCTGGAGGCACAATATCGCGGACGCGTGCTGCTGGCGACCGCGATGGGAGATCGCACGGGTGAGCTGACGGCTGCCGCACTGCTTGACGTCCTGCAGAGCAAGTGTGGCGTCCAGCCGTCGCAAGTAAGCATCACCGACGTCGCCGCCAGCTCCTGCATCACCGACGTCGAGGCGTACTCTGTTGTATCGTGTTTGAACTGAAACTCTGATCAGTTGTAACGTGTTTGAACTGAAACCTGATGTATCCTGTGTGTTTAAATTCTGTTGTATGAACTTAATGTGTGTTGAAACCTGATGAACACTTGTTTGTGAATGCCAGTTTGCTGTGATTTTTAATTTGGAACTGTATGTGCAATATATGTGTTTATCTTCGAACGTAATGTTCATATATTCCTAAGCTTGAAATAAGGCAAAATTATGTCAAAAAATAAGGCAAATTTCTGTCGAAAAATAAGGCAAAATGCTGTCAAAATTAAGGCAACATGCTGTCAAAATTGTATGGAAGTAGTTCGATCAGACCATGTTCCAACATATATCACCAACTTCATAGTTATATTACATAGCTTACAAAGTTGTTCGATCAGACCATTTTCCCAACATGTACCCAAAATAGATCAGACCATACAAAATACAACATAACTTGCTTGAGACCATGTTCCAGCTACATAATTGCATTACATGTACCCAAAATATGAAACAAACGCAAGCATAGACCTATTTGAAGATATCAAACATGCTTGTCTTCCTTGGTGGCATAAAACCTCGAGGTCGATCACTCGGATATTTTCCCGCATCTGGAATACTGGACTGTTGCCTGGATGAGCTCTCTATTTGTTGTTGCAAGATCTTCTCTGCCTCTAATCTGTAACTATTTTCTAGTTGCTTCTCCCATTCTTGTTCCCTTGTTGTCCTGCTGGTTTGCGTCGCTGATTGCTTCTCACATGCCTGTTGTCTGCCTACCTCCTCAATCTGCACATAATTATTGAAACCTCTCTGCCTTTCTTGCTCGTCATGCTGAAACGAAAGAAATTGAGCCTCTTCAGCCATCATTGATTCTTCTCTCTGTCTCTTCTTAGCTTCTGTGTCTTGCTTCTTTCCTGCAGCCTTACTCTTCTTTGCTTGTTCCTTTTCTTTCTTTCTAGTAGACAAAGCTTGCCTTTTGACATCTGCAAGTGCAAGCTTGGCCTCTTTGGTTTGCTTCTTTTTTTCTTCGGCTAATTTCTTTCTTTGTTCAGCCATTTGTTGCCTTTGTATTTGCAAAGCTTTCTTTTTCTCCTCCCTTTGCAGCTTCTTTGCTTCTACCTCCTCTTTTCTTTTCTGCGATAATTCAATAATCCTTTGCTCCTCTTGTCTTATCTTTTCCATTGCAGCATCAAATTTCACCTTGTCTACTACCTCTCTCTTCTCTGCTGCAGCTTTAAGTTTGGCCAGTGCTATTATCTCTCTTTTCCTCTGAACATTGGCCTCCCTAAGAGCTGTACTCTGAACCTCTGGGGCCTGCTCCTCCACACTGCTTGCAATGAAACCAGATTCAGGTAAGACCTTAGTTGCAGTGTCTTCAGGTATATCTGACTGGCTATTTAACCTCTGCACATAACATGTGTTAGTCTATTTATGCCATCTGTTTCATAAGAAAATATGTGGAAAATGTCTAATGAAATAAGTCAACTATTACCTCAACTATTAATGTATTTATGCCATCTGTTTTATATGAAAACTGCTGCTCAAATAAGCCCATTGTTTCCATGTTCTCATCCTGGGTAAGTAACAATAAATTCACTTACTGCTCAAATTAAAACTGCTGCTCCAATAAATTCAGATAGTACACATACCTGAGTTGTAACAAGCAATTCTTCTTCAGATGAAGATGAAACTTCAGGTTCTGCTCTGATTTTTCTCCTCTTTGACTTTTTCTTCGGTTTCAGGCCTAGTTTAAAATCAGTACAACCACCTATGTTATGACCTGCCTGCCCACAGTAGCCACAATGAATTACTGCCCCTCCCTTCCAACTTTCCTTCCTAATCTCCCCTCCTTCTCTTCTGGTTGTTCCCTCCTGTTCTTTTGCTTCCTACCTTTCTTTCTTTTCAAATGGGGTGGTTTAATTGTTGGTCCATTCATTTGCTTCCACTCACTTGCATCTCTACAGGGCATGATAGTGTGCTCATAAGCCTTCCAGTTAGTTTCAACTGAGTAGCATGGGTGCACCATGGACTCAGGTTGGATCTTTTCATGTCTCATAGCTGCTACAGCATGACAGCAAGGCACACCAGTTAGATCCCATCTTCTGCAACTGCATTTCTTCCCAATAATGTCTGTAATGAACTGTAGGTTCCTGTCATGAACTTCAAAAATGCCATGGCCTACTGGATCAGCATGGCAAGTATTTGCTGCGTCTACATGCCTTTCCAATCTTTTTCTCACTTTTAGGCAAATGGTGCCATTCCACTTCTTTGCCTCTTGTTGTTTTCCATAGTGCCTTCCCATGCATTGACCTTTGATTCTTTGTATCATGCTTAATATTGGAAGTTCTCTTGCATCCAAGATATATTTGTTAAACACTTCACAATTATTGTTTAGTAGAACATCACACTTAGGAAATGTTTGCTGAAATGCCCTCACCCAAGTTTTAGGGTCTAGTTCTTCCAACCAATCATGGGCATCTTTATTGAGAACCAACAATATATCCATGTTTTCCCTCCACTGAGCTACTGTTGTACTTCTAGCACACCTCCACAATTGATTTTTCAACACATCTCCTTTGAAATTTTTGGCAAAGTTCTGCCACATGTGTCTTGCACAAAATCTGTGTTCAGATTCACTAAATAAATCCCTAACTGCCTTTATCAGTCCCTGGTAATTAATATGGACAGAATTGCATAAGATTATTGAACTATGGGAAGACTACCATAATATTAATTCATAGGTACTAAAATTTACTTACTATGGACAGACTACCATAATATTAAACATACAACTAAAATTTACTTACTATGGGAAGACTACCATAATATTAAACATACAAGTGCCATAACTTACTTTTTGCCATCTTCCTGCACCAAGTCTTCATCTCCATCTTCAAGATCATAATCACTATCAACAAACTGTTCCGAAACATAATCATCGTCCTCTGACTCAGACTCACTGGTTACTCTTTCATCCTGTCTAATTTCCCTTGAACTTTTTCTTGCTCCTTCTTGTTCATCTTGAACTACATCATTGTTATTCTTCCACTACAAGAGAAATGACTTTTAATGACAAAACGCCTGATGACAAAGTTCCAAACCGTCATTGATCCGGCTTGATCGATGACAAATTAGTTATTTTGTCACGGATGTACAATAATTAATGACAAATGCTTATTTTGTCATGGCAAACTGTCATGGATTAACCGGCGGAGCTGGGCATTAGAATAGATGACAAAATTGAGACCGTGGTTGTTATAAACTGTCACTGAATTTCGTGCTAGACCCACTAGTCAGGTTTAATAGGAAGAATTTGTGCTATTTTAAATATTGTTATACATTGTGGGACCCAGCAGTCAGGTTTGTACAGTGCGGACCCCACTTGTCAGATAAAGGAATTATTGGTAAAAATTTGGGTCTTACGCATGTCGAACCCGCGACGTATGTAATGCGCGCGCAAGGTGGTACCAGCTGGGATAATCGTGTGTTGTTGTCTTAGCAATCATATTAGTTATTTTTGTAGTTATATTCCATCGCACGCAAATTTGTAATCGTGTCCGGTTAGGACTCTTATGACTATGTATAGATATAGATCGTACTGTCTTTTCTCGATCAGATCGCGTGCTACGGGACAGGTCGGGGCGAGGAGTCCATGGTCATCGTCGAGGCGATCTGGTGATCATCGTACACGATCGTGGTCACCGACGAGTCAACCACATACGTTGGGGGATCACGTTTGTAGGCGCAGTAGCGGTGAGTTTCTTGTAATTTGTTTGGGACTAGATCTATCCGCAATTCAAATTATTTTCGTTCTTCAGATATATTCTGGTGGACATTGCGATGAATTGTAGGTGATGGATCGCAGTTGGATAACTCAGGGGAAAAAGATGACACCTCACTACATGAAAGGTGTTAGTGAGTTTATGGAGTTTGTGCGAGAAAAAGGGGGGCGTAATGGAGAAAGATTGGGCTCTGATGAACCAATATTATGCCCATGCATTGACTGCCTTAATCTGATACAGCAGGATCAAGTTGAGGTTGAGCGTCATGTGAATTGCAGAGGTATGTCCATTACTTATACTAGGTGGATTTTTCATGGGGAAGATTTCAGTGATCAGCAAAGCCATAGTACCCATGATGGTTCGTATCAAAGCGACGACGATGCTGATTTTGAGGAAGAAGCTGAAGATAATTATGTTGAAGATAATTACGTTGACGACGCATCTGATCTGGTACATGATATGCACAAGTCTGGAGATCAAGGTCCTAGTAACCGAAATTTGTATGCAAAATTAGTAGAAGAAGCAAAGAAGGAGCTTCATGAGGGATGTGACACTTTCACTAGGTTGGCCTTCATTATAAGGCTACTTCATGTGAAATCATACAACCGGATCACAAACAGAGCATTTGATCTACTTCTTGAGACTTTATGTACAACTTTGCCAAACGTGGACTTTCCTAAATCTTTTGCTCATGCTAAAAGTGTTCTTTCAGATGTTGGGCTTGGTTATGAGACAATTCATGTTTGCAAGTTTGATTGTGCTCTTTTCTGGGGAGAGCACAAGGACAATACACATTGTTCTGTGTGTGGAATATCAAGATGGAAAGATCCAAGTGGAAGGAAGAAGGTTCCTCATAAGGTGCTTCGGTATTTTCCGATAATTCCGCGTTTACAAAGATTTTTTGTTAAAGAGGAAATGTCAACGCACACAAGGTGGCACAAAGAAAAGAGGGTTGCTGAGAAAAATATTCTAAGGCACCCAGCAGACGGTGAGGCTTGGAAGCACTTTGATGAACAGTTTGGTTGGTTTGCTGAAGATCCTCCTAACATAAAGCTAGGATTTGCTACAGATGGATTCAATCCCTTTGGTAGTATGACAAATGCATATAGTATGTGGCCTGTTTTCGTCATTCCGTACAACTTCCCACCATGGATGTGCATGCATCAATCCAACTTCATGATGTCGTTGCTAATCCCGGGAAAGTACTCACCCGGGAAGGATTTTCATGTATTTATGCAGCCACTGATAAAAGATATGATGCTGCTATGGAAAGGCGTGAACACGTATGATGCATGCACAAATAGAGAATTCAAATTGCATGCTGCGTTCCTTTGGTCGATTCATGATTATCCTGGATATGCCACCATGTCTGGGCGTAGTACTAGAGGATTTTTCGCATGCGTGCATTGCGACGAAGAACCTTGCTATGAGTCTTTAAAAAATAAGATTGGATATATTGGTCATCGTCGATTCCTTCGGACGGATCACCCTTATAGGAGAAGCAAACTTTTTAATGGAAAAGAGGAGGAGAGAGGACCACCAAGGAAGTTCACAGTGGAAGAAATAAAGGAGAAGGTAGAAAGGGTTAAGGATTTTATACCGGGCAAAAATCCTAATTTGAGAAAGCGAAAGCGTGTTCCACAAGATGAACCAACTTGGCATCTCAAGGTCAGCTTACATTATCTACCATATTGGTCAGAACTGAAATTGGCTCACAACCTTGATGTGATGCACATTGAGAAGAACATATGCGACAATATCCTTGGTACCCTTCTTGAAATTGAGGGAAAGAATAAGGACACTATTAATTCTAGACTTGATTTAAAGAAATTGAACATTAGGAAGAATTACTGGATGGAAGAACAGGGAGTAAAATATGTGAAGCCCCCAGCACCGTGGACTCTTGTGAAGGAAAAAAAGAAACAACTGTGCAGATATTTGGCCAAAATTCGATTCCCAGATGGTTATTGTGCAAACTGGGAAAGATGTGTTGATATCGATGGTGGTAAAGTGACTGGAATGAAGACACATGATTGCCACATACTTCTGCAGCGTGTTTTGCCAGCTGGCCTTAGAGGAATTGCAGGAAAGGAAATGTATGAGGCCATTGCCGAATTGGGGAGATTTTTTAGGGAGTTGTGTGCGAAAACCCTAAGAGTTGATGTGCTTCAAAGATTGAAGGATGACATTGTTATAATTCTATGCAAACTAGAGAAGATCTTCCCCCCTGCTTTTTTTGATGTAATGGTGCACTTAGCTATCCATCTTCCTGATGAGGCTATTCTAAGGGGTCCTGTTCACTACGGTTGGATGTATCCAGTGGAGAGAAGACTAGGATACCTTAAGTCCACTGTTCGTAACAAAGCTAGGCCAGAAGGTTCAATTGCCGAGGGCTACATCGTTGATGAGTGCTTGACCTTTTGCTCTAGATTTTTCAAGGATGACATAGAAACGAGATTTCATAAAAAAGATAGGAACCAAGATAACCATCGAAAACCTGGTCCAGATGAGTTGGACATTTTTTCAGACGGAGCGAAAGGGTTTGGGAAGTCCATTTTGAAGCTTTTTGAAAAGGAATTTGACAAAATGGTTTGGTATGTGCTGAACAATTGCGAAAAGGCAGAGTCCTATATAAAGTAAGTTTGCTTCACCTTATGAGTCATAATTTAATCTGTATGCGAATTTTGATTGGTAATGTTTTTTTTTAGTGTTTGCCGGGAAGAATTGATGGATAGGGGTGTGAATAACATCGACGAGGCGATGCAGAAAGAGTTCCCATCATGGTTTAAAAAACATGT
Organism: Puccinellia tenuiflora; assembly: GCA_012064385.1. Taxonomy (NCBI): domain Eukaryota; kingdom Viridiplantae; phylum Streptophyta; class Magnoliopsida; order Poales; family Poaceae; genus Puccinellia; species Puccinellia tenuiflora. Next base: position 49,865 of record QRDG01001566.1, on the reverse strand, counting down.
GAGACATTTGAATAATGTATCTGAAGATTTGAAGTTGCTTGCTGATGGGCCAGACAGACGTGTAGTGGTACACTCTGGCTGCAATGTAAAGGGTGCTAGGTTTCGAACTGTGACGCGTGAGAAGAATCTAAAGACTCAAAATTCTGGCGTAATGACGAAGGCATCTTTTGGTGATGAAGAAGAAACTGAGTTCTATGGTGTTCTGCAGGAAGTTCTGGAGTTGCAGTATGGGAGTAACAAGCACGGCGATAGATCTGTCTACTTGTTTCGTTGTGATTGGTTTGACCTTGCGAGCAGGAATTCCAAGATGAAAGATGATGGATATTTTAAAAGCGTTAATACTTCCACACTTTGGTACAAGGATTCCCCCTTCATATTGGCAAGCCAAGCGGAAACATGCTTCTACTTGGATGACACAAAGTTTGACAACCCTTGGAAAGTTGTCCAGACTTTCAGTCACAGACATGTATATGATGTTCCAGAAAAAGAGAGTGGCGATGACGACGCATATGTAGGGAACGAAGACGCGTACCAGGATGAGATGGGTTCATCTGATCATATATTTATCAATGTTGAGGGTGAAGACCAGGATGTTGAGTTGGAAGATGAGGACGCTGATCGATCTGACGATGTGGAACTTGTTGATGCTCGCACTATGCGTCGACTAGAAGAGGAAGATGAGACAGACTATGTTGACATGAGCGAGGACGAAGAAGACACTTTGGCAGAGAATAGAAGGGATGATGGGGACATAAATTCTGATAATGATAGTGATGTTTGAATATTTAGATTGTGTAATGGAACCATTTATATATTTGCAAACATTATGAGTACTTGATATAATTAATGATTTATGCAATGTAATGTGACAAGCGTACATGACACGATAAAGGGCCATGCAAATAAAAACTTGAACTGATAAACATACATAATTTAGTTCCGAGGATAAAACACGACTCTTTCATAACACATAGAAATGCATGTATCTCTAAGTTCAGCAAATAAAGTCTTGACAGTACATCCGTGGATCAACGACTAACATGAGTGCATTTTAAAATATTTGAACATCACCAGAAGGTAACTACTGAACAGCTACTTCAGGAATGTATGAAACAAACAGGAAAGCCCCTGCATTTGCTACGAAGAGCAGGAACAACATCTTGTCACCCATTTGCATAAAGTGTTCTTCCTCCATGAACTTCTTCCATCCAGTGACGCAGAGACGTCCATCATCAGCAGAAACAGTGTATGACCCAATCACCTTAGTGAAGGGATGACAAACAATGGTGATGTCACCATATTCATGCATTCTATCGGGGACAAGACGGCGTGGGAATTTCTGTTGCAGCAACAAATGTTATAGTCAGCTATACGATTAATATTTCACATCTATATTGTAATGACAAGATGCAACAATATATGATGACACCAAAATATAATGTGTAGAAACTAGGATATTAAGTATGTACCAGGTGCTTGCTCTGATTCATAGTGTTTGTCCAGTTCAGGGTATGCACCATTGCAACAACTGTTCCTTCTCCATAGATCCCAGCCTCATGACGTGCCACAAGGAAGTCAAGATTATCCACATGTTCTACGACTTTCTCCATCATCCTCCAATTTATCTCAGTTCCATCAATGGAGATGATGGAGTCAATAATGTCACGTTTGTCACGGGACAAATGGTAGTAAGCTGTACAATCATAGTACAAATATATAATTAATATGACACAGGTACCAAGTTGCAAGCAATTTTATAAAGATTATTCGTATGCATAAATCTTACTTGGATGAATTATTGGGTAATTTCCAGTGGTGACAAGAGTGTCAGGACCATAGTCGCCAATAGTGAAATACATCTCCTGTCCAACTTTTAGCCCGTATACTCTAATAAATTCCTTCCAATTTCTTCCACTGAGATAAGTTTCATCATTGTTGTTTGTAACTTTGACACCGAATGAAAATCCTTCATTGGTTGTAAGATTTGCGTAGAAGACTGTTTTGTCAGTCTTTGCTATAGTGTATTTCATAAGGAAATATGCCCTACTGTAGCATGGGATGATCTGAAAGAAGTAAAATTCATCAAAACCATATCAAGTTGTGAGAGAAGAAAGAGCATATTGCCATAATCATGTTTGACACTTCATTATATAATTAACACTTAATAAATGCATTCATTTATTAAGTAGTGTGTAATTAACTGAATATTCATAAACATTCGTATGCATAAACCTAACTATAAGTACTAAAATAAAGCAGGTGTCCCACGAAACTAGAGGAGACTGTACTAATTTCTATAAATAGATGAGGCAACATTGTTGCACAATGCAGCCAACTACCAAACAAAGGCATGTGTTGTACCATCACACATACCCACCTAAAGACTTTCAGATTTACATGTTAGTACAAAACAAGTGAAGATAGCAAACAAACTCCTGGTTTATCAAGTCTACCACAGTGCTATGTTTAATTTCCAGTCCACAGTACCAACAAATCAACTTCTCACTACTAAATGAATACAAGTAATTGCAAAACTTTAGTACCGTAACATCCTCAAACCCCTGTCGCAGGGTTAGCACAAAGAAGTTCTTCATCCGATTCCCCCGAGGGCACAACCCATTGGTGTCCCAACAAGTAGGACACTACAAATCGAATTGGGGAGATCAATATTTTCAGATCTAAAACAAGTAATACGCCATGGATCCAGGGTATATTTTTCTTACCGGCGGAGCCATCCTAACGGAGATGAAAATGCCGCGTCAAGTGGATAAGAAACGGCAAGGAGGGTTTTAGGCTAGCCTCGACGAAGAATAGAGGGGGACGACGACGGCGAGAGATGGGTAGGGCGAGCGATCGTCTGGCAACGGCGGCAGCCGCCTTTCGGCCTGGAGCTTAGGATGGAAGGAAGAGTTAATTGCGGTTGGTATCTTGGAGAAGCACCCCGCGCGTCAAAGAGAATATAATGCCCTGCACAGTTGATATGACAGCGTAAAAAAACCTTTCACGACTCAGGCGTCCACTTAGGCCCACTGTCAGCGACGATACGAATTATCTGGACGGTTCCCATTTTTTCCCTGCCGCCCCAACTTCTAGTCCCCTCTTCTTTTGCCTCGTTTCTTTCTCCCCTTCCCCTGTTTCTCTGCGGCGGTTTCTCCACCTTGCTCAACCAATCCACCGCGCCATGGAAGACGTTGTTCTCTTCACGCAGAAGCTTACCCCAACCACGCATGGGAGCACGGTGCTCGCGTCACGTACACGAACGACGTGCAAGTGGTCGAGCAAACCATCGGCGAGTTCCGTCTCTTGCTTGAAGAGGAGGAGTACAAATTCCTCGGCCTCGACTTCGAGTACATCGACGAGTACGATGACTTCGAAGAAGAGGTTGCGGTGATTCAACTTGCATTGCGCCGCAAAGTTCTGGTGTTCCAACTGCCAAGGTATGTAGGAAAACCTCTTCCAAGTACAGATTTGGATTTTGCCTATGAGAAAACCCTCTTCCAAGTTCTTCCGATCTACTTACTCTATCCACTCACGAGGGATGTTTTAGAGATGAGTGAATCTACATATTAAAAGTATACTAGATGAATCTATTATTAACCTAAAACGTCTTGTATAAATAAACGAAATAATAATATGTTTTCGTTGGGGTATTTACATTGCATCTAGTGCTACTTCTTTTATCATTCTAGTTGATGTGTTGATATATGTTTTATCCAGCCTTAGTCTGTGTAGCTAAGTAATCTGCCAATTAGTTAGGATGAAGATGCTTTGCAGGACACAAATTATGCATTGACATCGTGGTGTCATGCAGCACTATTTAGAATTATCGAATCTGTATGCTTCAACAGGATATAAGTTATGTTATATGATAGCATGAGATTGATGCTTCCAAATGTTTGCCTAAATGTATTTTGCATGTATTTTTCAAAAAATGTTTATAAGTACTACCTTACTAAGCTTCATATGACAAGTACATTATGTATTTCCTTGAAATATTTTTTCATTGTTGTACATATTGATCCGAGAACAACTAGTTATTACAATTTGATTGTTAATTACATTTACAATCAAATTTACCATTACTAATATCTTCCAACCGCAGGCGTGGCATGGTGTGTCCGGTGCTATTCGAGTTCCTGTGTTCATCAAATATCAAATTTGCTAGCGTCGACAAAAGGGGTGACAAGAGAGCGATGAGGAGATCCTGGTCCATTAAAATTCCAGATGAGTTCCATATTGATTTGCAAGATTTGTTCCAGTATGAAGGCCATTACAGGACTGGAATGAGTGTGATGGCATCCATTCTCATCGACGACTCCTACCAGGACATGAAGAACAACTTCCCAAAGGAGCACCATGACTTTTGGGAGAAGCAGCCACTTGATGACATTAACATCCACTATGCTGCTGTTGATGGCTTTGTTTCCTATGAGTTGTACCGTAAGATCACCGATTTCATGAAGGGGCAACGACACCTGATGCCAAAAGAACCAAAGCCTCCTCAACCAAAAGCAGAGTATTGTCCTAGTTGTGTGCATGCCATAGCAGAAGCACAGCGCAACAGAAAGCGTTCAGCCTGGGCAGATCCTGATGCAGCATGGAGAGGTGGCAGCACTTCGATAGAGGGGTAGTCCAACGACTGGGGGTGGAATGAGGCAGATGGGTGGAAGCCCGACGTGTCGTCCGATACACAGTTTGGGATCGGCACGAAGTGATGAGCTGCATCAAGCGGTCCATGTTAATATGTAGTTGCCTGAACATAACTAGTATGTGTGGATGCTTTTGTGTAAATAGTTTACTACTAAGACTCATAGCAAGTGGTGAGCGGCAGCAAGCGCTCCCTGTTGATGTACCAGTAGCTCTGATACTTTTGTTAGCAAAGTTTGGTGTTGATCCCCTCATGTGACACCTCACCCCTTATGACATCATAGATGGGAATTCCAGTACAAGTGAGAATGATTAAAACATATGCAAATTGGGTGTCCCATAATTTTTATATGATTTCACCACCATTGGCATGATTCATGTGATATTCTTTGATTTTTCACACATAATTTGCCAATTTACATGCATTTACCTAAATTTCTACCCTTTTTCTTAAAAAAATGGTAGGGACACCTAAACTTGCTAATTTTTTTAAATGAGCATGGGAAGTTATTAAGGCTATGTAAGCACACACAAAAAGTATGACCTCTAGATTCAACTTCCTTGTACCCTTTTCCAATTGTGCTTCATTCAAATGATTTTCTTTGTTTTCTTTCAAAATTAATGGTAGGCACACCTAAAGTTGCAAAAAATTATTGTAAATGAGCATGGGAAGTTATTAAGGCTATGTAAGCACACACAAAAAGTTTCACCTCTACATTCAACTTCCTTGTACCATTTTGTCCATTTATGATTCATTCAAATGATTTTATAGCATTTTGCTTTACAAAAAATGGTAGGGACACCTATAGTTGGTAAAAACTATGGTGAATGACCATGACCATGACATGTTATTATGGCTATGTAAGCACACACAAAAATTTTCACCTCCTCATTCAACTTCCTTGAACCATTTTGTCCAATTTTGATTCATTCAAATGATTTTCTAACCTTTTCTTTCAAAAATAATGGTAGGGACACGTATAGTTGGTAAAAACTATTGTCAATGACCATGACATGTTATTATGGCTATGTAAGCACACACAAAAAGTTTCACCTACTCATTCAACTTCCTTGAACCATTTTGTCCAATTTTGATTCATTTAAATGATTTTCTAACCTTTTCTTTCAAAAATAATGGTAGGGACACCTATAGTTGGTAAAAACTATTTTCAATGACCATAACAAGTTATAAAGACTATCCAAGCACACACAAAAAGTTTCACCTCCTCATTCAACTTCCTTGAACCATTTTGTCCAATTTTGATTCATTCAAATGATTTTCTAACCTTTTCTTTCAAAAATAATGGTAGGGACACCTATAGTTGGTAAAAAATATTTTCAATGACCATAACAAGTTATTAAGACTATCCAAGCACACACAAAAAGTTTCACCTACTCATTCAACTTCCTTGAACCATTTTGTCCATTTATGATTCATTCAAATGATTTTATAGCATTTTGCTTTACAAAAAATGGTAGGGACACCTATAGTTGGTAAAAACTATGGTGAATGACCATGACATGTTATTATGGCTATGTAAGCACACACAAAAAGTTTCACCTCTTCATTCATCTTCCTTGAACCATTTTGTCCATTTATGATTCATTCAAATGATTTTATAGCATATTTCTTTATAAAAAATGGTAGAGACACCTAAAACATGGTAAAAACTATTGGGAATGACCATGACATGTTATTAGGGCTATGTAAGCACACACAAAAAGTTTCACCTCTTCATTCACCTTCCTTCAATCATTTTGTCCAATTTTGATTCATTCAAATGATTTTCTACCCTTTTTCTTTCAAAAAATGGTTGGGCCACCTTAACTAGGTAAATTTTTTTGTCAAATGACCATAACAAGTTATTAGGGCTATGTAAGCACACACAAAAAAGTTTCACCTCCCTTCATTCATCTTCCTTGAACCATTTAGTCCAATTTTGATTCATTCAAATGATTTTCTAGCCGTTTTCTTTCAAAAAATGGTTGTGGCACCTAAACTAGGTAAAAAATATTGTCAAATGACCATAACAAGTTATTAGGGCTATGTAAGCACAAACACAAAGTTTCACCTCTTTTCATTCATCTTCCTTGAACCATTTAGTCCAATTTTGATTCATTCAAATGATTTTCTAGCCTTTTTCTTACAAAAAATGGTTGGGCCACCTTAACTAGGTAAATTTTTTTGTCAAATGACCATAACAAGTTATTAGGGCTATGTAAGCACACACAAAAAAGTTTCACCTCCCTTCATTCATCTTCCTTGAACCATTTAGTCCAATTTTGATTCATTCAAATGATTTTCTAGCCTTTTTCTTTCAAAAAATGGTTGTGGCACCTAAACTAGGTAAAAAATATTGTCAAATGACCATAACAAGTTATTAGGGCTATGTAAGCACAAACACAAAGTTTCACCTCTTTTCATTCATCTTCCTTGAACCATTTAGTCCAATTTTGATTCATTCAAATGATTTTCTAGCCTTTTTCTTTCAAAAAATGGTTGTGGCACCTAAACTAGGTAAAAAATATTGTCAAATGACCATAACAAGTTATTAGGGCTATGTAAGCACAAACACAAAGTTTCACCTCTTTTCATTCATCTTCCTTGAACCATTTAGTCCAATTTTGATTCATTCAAATGATTTTCTAGCCTTTTTCATATATATATATATATATATATATGTATGTGACACATCTCTATAATCATTGAGGTTGAAGGTGAGTTATGTACATAGTACACCAAGCAAACAATCTTTGTCTATGAGACAAGAATTTTGAAGCCCCAAATTTACTTGCAACTTTTGGTGTTCGTTCATGTCATAACCCAAGGTTTCACCATTAATTTGTAACAATATGAACTCATAGATGAAACTTCGACACATAAATATGAATCAAACGAAACATGTGCAATTTGGTTGTCCCGTATTACTAACATGATTGTAGGAACATATATAGTTTTAAACTTTTAATGATTCAAATCATTAAAAGGGATTATATACGACATTAAATAATTAAAACATGTAACCTACGCTCAAATATTAATTTTTCCCCCCACTTCTGACCCGGTAGTCGAACTTCCCTCCTAACTTTGGGAAAATTTTGTTCCCTCCACTTTTCCCCGCCGCACGCAACTCATTTTTTTCGCCCGCGATACTATAAATACATCGTGCTACCCAACCCCCTTAATTTCGTTCCCTCTTAATTCGCACTTACAAATTCATTCCCTCCCTCATCGCTCTCTACCTCGCCAGATCCACTCTCTCCGCCGGCAGTTCGTACCCTCGCTCCGGCAGGCTATCCGGCGGCCGCCATGACCGGTCACCGGAAACCACCCAAGGCTCGCGATCCGCCCAAACCTACGCCAAAGAAGGTCAATCACAAACGCCAAGGTGATAAATCTATCCCACATTTCAGTACGTACTAGATCGATCGTTCAATAGCTAGACTAGAATTGTTAGGTTTACGTACGGTGTACTAATTTACATGATCACATCTAGGGTTCTACGAACATTTGATTTTTGTTCTTACCACGATCGCATCTAGGGTTTAAGAAAAGGAATTCTTCACGTTATATCTTCATATACTATAGAAGAGGATCTGCCATATTTATCAATCTTAGATCTGAAACATTGCATGAACTTTTAAGTTAGATGAATGAGATCATATATTTGTTATGTCCATTACTTATGGGAAATCATATACTCGCTGAGATCTGCAACATTTACGTGAAAAACAAACTTGTCATGTATACTCTAAATTAGGCCACTTCATTATTTATGGAACGTACCACATAATTCTGAATTTGCGGTCACGAATTCCTACACGCTAATACACACAAATCTTTTCCTTCTTTTTTCAGCTGCTAAACAAAAAGAGGTACTAACTACAATAGAGTTAGAAAGGAGAAAACAAATGGAGGAAAATGCAACTCGTCTACAGCAAGCCATGGAAGCCAAATTTCTTGCTGGAGGTCTTAATCCACAAGATTTCAGAGAGGTTGCACGTACCTTCGTGTATGGTCGGGCACAAGGCGGGATTAATGACGAAGAAAAGGAGCCAGAACCTCAAGACAAGGAAGCTGACCCTACATATGAACCAGATGATGAAGACCTTGCCAATGAAGATGATGATTTGCATACAGATGACGAGCGCAATGCCTCAAAGCAGCCGTCTCAGGTCTAACATGTTTATGAATTCGCAAATTGGTTATCTGATTCATGGTAGTGGTACTGCATTCATACTTATGTCTTCATGCATTATCAAATAGGCAGTGGATGAAACGGTATCTGCGGCACATAATAAGCGTGTCAAACAGATAGTAGCACCTTCATCCACCATTTCAACAAGATCAAGAGTACCTGCTTTCACTGAACCTGCAGCCTCAGATACGCCTACGATGACAGAAGACGCCGACGTTGAAGAGCAAACCACACCTACGACGCAGATTCGTACTTCTGATGGCAGCAACTCATCACCTGATGACAATCAACTAGTTCCGTTCCAACGCAAATGTACGACCATGGATACTTTACATGTTCTACTTGTACTTATTTGCTAATATTTGGACAAGTTTAACCTATTTTCTGTCTGAATTTCAGATGCATTGTCAGTCTCTGTCAAGTCAAAGCAGAAAGGACTTGGACGGAGACCTACCATGGGGCATTCACTCCATGAATGGACAAAAAAAATGGTGGCAATAAAATGCAAATTGACTTCACTGCAGGCGTGAGAAGACCCAAAAATCCTCTACATGCAGCAAACTAAGCTCTGAGGTTGGTATACACATCCGCAGCGATAAGATGCCCCTTGCAACGCACTGAAGCTCTACGACAAAGATAAGAGTCTACAAGATGCTGTTCCTTCTGCGATTAAAAAAGTTGCGGTGAGTCTACTCTCTTCATCTATATTATTCAGACTGTAACATGGTTAACAACCTAATTTGTGCATATGCAAACCCTCTTTTGCAGGAAAAGTTTGTGATGGACACAAATGATGATGTGGCCAAGTCTGTGTGCACAGAAATGATACAAAATAGTGTTCGACAACAACGCTATAGGCTTAAGAAGGTGTACTGGCCCAAGATTCAAAAGCTTACTCCTGAGCAAGCTTATTTGAGGAAGCCAAGTACTGTAGGCGAGAATAGTTGGAAAGAACTTGTGAACAGATGGTTTGATGACCACTACCAGGTACATAATTCATATTTCTTTCACCTACAGCTAGCAACTTAATTCATACATATTTTATTTTTTGCATCACCTAATTAGATCCCACCTGCTTAATACAGGAAATGTGTATGAAGAATGTAAAGAACAGAGAAAATGTGAAGCAGCACCATACCACTGGATCAAGAAGCTATATTGCCCACTACGAGCATGTTGTAAGTATTTCAACTAGGTCTACGCAATTACTTAGCTACTTGTACTGCAAATATATAATTTATAGAACTGATACTCAAAATGTACTAAACCTTGTAGAAGGCTCTGAACAACGAGGAGGAAACATCACCAATTGAATTTTACATAATTACCCACACTAGCAAGGATGGTGTGATGCCTCAGGAAGCAGAAGAGGCTTATGTACGAAATATTTAACAACAACACAAATTTATTATTACTGTCTCGGCATACTAGCATTTGAAACATTTGAATCTAATTGCAGGAACAAATGCTGCTAAGAAAGATGGGACCACATCCAGAGGATCATCCTGAAGAAACAGATGTGATGATTGTTCAACAAGTCCTCAAGGAACAGAGCTCCTCCAGCTCTAGCACATTCTTGTCAAGATTGGGCGTCTCATCATGCTCCCAGAGATACACCATTTCCAAAGAGCGCATTAGAGAGCTAGAAGAGAGGCTTGCTGATCAGGAGCAACAATCAGTACTGGCAGCTGAAAGGTATAAAAACGATCTGGAGTCAAGGATGCAAGCCCATGAACAGAAATTTGAAGAAATGAGAAGAAAGCAGGATGAAGAACTTGCATCTCTCAAGAATTCTCAGGAAGAGAAGAGTCTGGCTTATGAAAAGAGGCAACAAGAAATGGATGCGCTGCTTAGTTTGCTCTTAAGGACGTCACAACAATCATCGCAGCCCAACTGATGACCACCATCCTGATGCATCTTTTGAATAAAGAACAATGCTACATACTACTATTTCCTCTTTTATTCACCTCAGTGTCTTACAAATGTTTGTGTCTTTCAGACTTATAGTATGTGTGCCACTATAATTCCTATAATATTGATTCGGTTCCAATTATATATTTGTTTTCAATTGTATTTCTCTGCTCAAAATTGCCAGAAAATTACATTTTTACAAAATAATTTTCCGTTCCAACAATGACGGAAAATGTGACACCGTCACCACATTCTGGGCCCACCAAACAGCAACGTATGGTCCCACAATCCTAAAATGTGGGTCCCACTTCTCGAAAAACGAAATGGTCCCACATGTCAGCATTTGTGGGTCCCACATACCAGAAAAAATTGGGTCCCACTCACCAGAAATAATTGGTCCCACATGTCACGAATAAGTGGGTCCCACTAGCCAGAAAATATGTGTCCCACCTGTCTGGATTAAGTGGGTCCAACGTGTCAGCACGGATCTAGCCCACATGACATCATCTGACGTCACAGCATCTGGACCCACTCATCAGCATCCACGTCACCACAGCTGGACCCACATGTAAGAAGCCACGTCAGCTAATGTTGACCAGTCGTACACTCAAATTCAACCAATTAGTGAAAAATTTGCATACAAACGATGACAAATCAGGCTGTCACGGATTAAACATGATCATTGACAAAAATTCCCACCGTCACGGATTCATCTAAATCAGTGACAAAAATTTTCATCTCGTCATCCCCATGAATCTATGACGGTCAATCAATGACAAACCTAATGACGCACCATTTTTGTCATCCACAACTAACCAGTGACAAAAATGGGCTAATAAGTGACAAAAGTACTTTGTCACTAAAGGTCATTTCGGTTGTAGTGAAAACTTGTGCGATTTTATATTACAAATTTTATAGACATAACTAACAATGAAACATCGGGGAAAAACATAGTTTTACCATCATCCATGGTGGACTGAATTTGCTGATTCGACACCGTCGTCCACGAATCCGACTAGCTGGAGGCTTATCAACGCTACATCCCTCGACACCCAGACCCATTCTCATGGCTCTATAATCTCCTCGGGGTCGTCGTGGTCACAACAGTCGGAGCGATAGGAAGGCGTCGCAAGTGTAGATTCGGAGGGCTTCGTCTTTGAGTGCCAGAGAGATGGCATATGGTTAGGCAGGAAGCATGTTGAAATATTTTCAATAAAAGAATGCCGAGAACCCGTCGTTCCATTATGCTTTGCAATAGGACTGTGAATAAAATATAGCTAACATATTTTGGGTTGATGCTGAGATGATCATTGACTATGCACACTTTAGAGATGTTATTACATTCGACACTACCTTTGGCACAACCAAATAGTATAGGCCTTGTGTATTAGTTGGATTCAATCAATTTAGGGAGACCATCATTTATGGTGCTGCTCTTATGTTCCATGAAACTTGTACATCTTTCACATGGATATGAGGCTTTTCTAGCTGCACACAATGGAAAGAAACCTAGAACTATCTACACGGATCAAGACACTACAATGGGAAATGTTGTTGGAAAGTCTTCACAAAAGAATCGCATGGATTGTGCACCTTCCACATAATGCAGAATGTTGTCAAACATTTATGCAATGTTAAAAAGCAAGAATTACCTTCCATAGAAGGAAATGAGGAAAAAGATGAAGAGCCACACATTCTCTCATATTTTAGTGCTTGCATGTATGAGAGTTGTGTGTTTTGTATTGGATGAGAGCTGGGACTACAGGGGCCATCGGATGAAGAATAGGTGGTGGATAAGAGAGGTAAGTAAGGCAATGACTTAGCTCCTGCAAGTCAGCCAATGACTTAGCTCCTGTAAGTCAGCCAGTCCCATCCGCCTCGAGGAATGCGCGTCAACCGTCACGAGTGCAAGCAATGCGCAGTATGTGTCCAATCTATTTATATTATTTTATAAGACAAAACCCCACTAACATGCATTAAATTAGTCTATCTCTACATGCAAAGTGTCCACATCATCCACTATTTCAGCCACTCATTTATCCATGTCATCACCACATCATCCACTATTTTTGACATTTATTTATTCATGTTATTCCAAATTTATTAATGATATTCATCCATACATGCAAGCTATTCACATTATAAATTATTTTAGCCATACAATTTTGCACATAATCAAATTTTAGTTGTTAAATATACAAATATTTCATACTAAATAAATTTAGATTTTCAACTATTGTGGTTAATCAAGTCCTCCATATATTTTTTTATAAAAATTCATACATCGAATATCCTTTTTAACTATAACTTTTTAAGTTATCCGCTATAACGTGCGTGATATCTTTCTAGTATCTCTATCTCTATCTCTATCTCTACTATATAAAACGGCTTATGTTTCTCTCTATCCATTGCGGTAGGTACGTCGTGCAATCCATCGACCGGTCGTCTCTCTCGCTAAAAAAGGATCCGGTTTTCACTGAGACATACATACTTTGGCTGTTCGGTAAGTGGATGTTCAATGAGACTTACGTCGACACTAGATGTCTGGAGTCATACATACTTTGGCTGTTCGGTAAGTGGATGTTCACTGAGACTCACGTCGACACTATTAGTGCGCGCTATATATCTCTTGCCCGCGAGATAGCCGATGCACATACACCAGCAGATATAGTGCCCAGGAGTTTTGGTTCGGCTGTGTTAGCTGCTACTTACAGAGCTTTGTGCAATGTTTGCATGAAGAATAAGCCGTCATCTTCGTTACTTGGTTGTCCACTACTGTTACACCTATGGTCGTGGGAGAGGTTCCATATTGGTAGACCGGATGTCGACGCTCAGAGGCCTTGGGATTACAGACTCATTGATCCAAATGTGGTCGACTTGCCTACAGTTGGCAGCGTGTGAACACGTAGAGAGGTAAATTTTGCACCGCCGTACTTATTTTACTTATGCATCATTTCTTATTTCATCAAACTAATTAGTTTAAATTGCAGAGACGATACGCGCAAGATCAAGTGAGGAATTGCTACCCATCATTCACTATGCAGTTTGATCAGTTGCGCGAGGACCAGGTGATATGGGAGCCATATGATAACCAGAGGATCGTTGCGAGATACCCCTTCGGCATATCTCAGTTATGCAAGAGAGATCAGCTATACTGGTTGATTCAGGATCATATTATTTTGATGTCATGGTCGAGGAGATGTCACAGCGGAGGGTGATGAGACAGTTTGGACGACGACAATTACCAGACCCTCCCGTCAGACTGCCACGCCTACGACAGGAAATCCACCGGTAAGTTAGTTTTCAGTCTATTAGTTTTATTTAGCCTATAATTATTTCTAATATGAATAAAACTGTTTCGGACTTGGCCGCCAAGGAGGCGAAAGACCTTTGGTCATCTGGCTTCAGACCCTACAGACGTTCATAAACGAATGGGCGACTGCGACAACTACACTATGGCAGGCTGATGACCCCTTTCAACAGGATGATTTTCATGCATATCTACGGAAGTATAGACAGTCTACACGACTGCGCTTGACGCAGACGACTCAACCTTCTCAGATGCAGCCCCCTTCTGTTACGGACATGTACCCATTGGAGGCTATTGCAGGTTTTAGAAACTACACGGTTAATACTCTATTATTCGTTACGTATGTACGGTTCTTTGATTGATCATAAATAACATCTTTTTTTTCTAATTACAGTCTGAATTAGTAGCTGATATTCAGAGGGATGTAGCTGGGTTCACGCCGCAGCCACAACATGCATCTTGGTTTAGGCGTCTCAAGGATAAGCTACGAGGTGTGTACAATGTTCTTACTTGTAGCCGCTATACAGACGTTGTGCCCCGTTATGCAGCTCCGCGTCCACGTCTCACACGACAGGAGACTGTTCGTTCACCACATACTAGACAGCTTACACCACTACAGACTCCCTGTCCACCACCTATTGGACAGCCTGATAGTTCGTCGCAACAGCCTACTATACATATTTTTCAGCCTGATAGTTCGTTGCAGCACCCGTCTCTACCTCACGTTTAGCCGACGCCACCAGATCCTTCCCAGCCTGGTAGTTCGTCCAGGCAGGAACCCAGTCACAGTACGACATGTCCCAGATGGGGATATCAACTCAGTTTCCGTACGGGATGCCACCTCAGTTCTAGTTTGGGATGCCTCCTCAGTACCAGATGGGGATGCTACCTCAATGTCATCCTGTACACGTAGGCTGGAACACTTCTTCGGCGCCGTTGACCAGTCTTATGGGACTAGGTACGTTGTTGTTATTATTCGCACATATTAATTTTTTTAATATAGTATGCACTTATCTAGTAATAAAAAAAACTTTTGTAGGTGAGCCTGCTAATTCACCATACACAGAGATGGAGGATGATTTGTTGTTCCATACGTCACCACCCATCACACAGGAGACGCAGACACAGCAGGAGACACATCCACAGGCTCGGCCGAGGTTTGCGTGAGCACCGCGACCCAAACCGAAACAGGTTGTCACCTTCAGGGCCTCGGCCGCGGAAACCGAAACCTAGGTATCGCAAACATAGTGAAGACTGAAACTTCTATCTATGTATGAGACATATTTATGGGCCATT
Organism: Puccinellia tenuiflora; assembly: GCA_012064385.1. Classification (NCBI taxonomy): domain Eukaryota; kingdom Viridiplantae; phylum Streptophyta; class Magnoliopsida; order Poales; family Poaceae; genus Puccinellia; species Puccinellia tenuiflora. Next base: position 34,502 of record QRDG01001566.1, on the reverse strand, counting down.
CGACGTAATACTATGTATCAGACATATTTATATCTATGTACCATTTGAGGTAATACTATGTATCAGACATATTTTTTCCTACAGTTTGTTCACACACTTATTAAAATTACTAATACATAGGGTACGATTACAACATGAAATTAAGATACAACCACATTCTGAAATAACACTAACAATACAGAAATTTAAAACTTCACCTAAACTACATGAACTCATCGCCCGTCGACGCAACCCCCTGGCTCTGTCGATGGGTCACTTTTGCTCTTCGACGTAGCCGCTCTCTTGCCCTTCGACACTGCAGCTCTCTTGCTAGTGCTGCTAGGCATGAAGGCATCATCATCATCGTCGCTCTTTGTTGATGGAACACTCTTGCCCTTCGACGCTGCCGCTCTCTTGCCCTTCGACACTGCAGCTCTCTTGGGCGTGCTACTAGGCATGAAGACATCATCATCGTCCTCGGTATCCTCGGCCCATAAGTAAGGTCTATCTGCGAACCAGTTGATGTCAAATTCACTCCTTAATCTTGGCTTTACCTTCTTCCACCTTTCATGCATCCTAAGAAGTTCCTGTCGCATTTCCTGGGGTGTCCTACGACACCAACAACCTTTCCTCCTCAATGACTCGCCTAACTCAACGAGAAGACTATCACTACTAAGTAGTTCCTCCCATGGAACTAATCTATTGTCTACCCTAAACTCGGCGGCACCCTTGACAAGGCGCTTAGAGAAGTTGCGAGGCCAACTAGACATCCTCCAGTGAGTACACAACCTGAGTGAGCAGCAAAATTTATAAGCCGGGAATAGAAAAATGGCGGGAAGAGAACTAGCGGGAGAAAATGGCAGGAATAGAAAAATGTCGGGAAGAGAACTGGCGGGAGAAAAAGGGCGGGAAGAAAAAGGGCGGGGAGACAAACATCGGGGAACAAAATGGCGGGAAGAGAAAAGGCGGCTTTAAATAAACCAGTACATCTGACCCTAAGATACAACATGTTGCGACACGGTACATCTCTAAATAAAAAACCAGGACTGAAATTAAGATACAACTAGTTGCTACAATTAAAATAAATTGACCATAATTCTAGTGAGTCCATCGTGGATATTTTCCTTTCCTATCGCCGGCTTCTTCTGCTGCCTGGGCCTAACGAGCCCTCTCTTTCAGCCTCTGTCTTTCTGCCTCACGTGCCTCCTTGCGCTCTCGTTCTTCCTCCTACATTCGGAGTCTAGCTTCATCATTTTTCCTCCCCATCTCCCGAAAAAAACGTACTTGCTTCTCTTTATGTTCTTTCATCTCCCTGGCTTGCGCCGCTTTCTCCTCTGCTTCAGCCTTCTTTTGCCGTTCCTCCTTATCCAACGATAATACGGGCATAGAGGCGGAGGAGACTAAAACAGAAAAATAATTTCTCGTAAAAATACAATAGTAAACACCTAATAATTGAATGTTAATCACGAAGAAAAAACATACTGGAGCCTTCTTATATGGCGACTCCGCAACGGGTGGATCGTGTTCGTGATTGGGACACATGAAAAACTTCATGCCAAACATATCAGAGAAATCGGTCACCTCCTTCACCTTGCATTCACTACCGCACCAACACCGCACGACCTCCACCCCCTGCGGGAGACTCGCATCTTTCATCTTTTTCGGCCTAATAGCTTGGTCGGATTGAGTACAAGGTTTGCTCTTATTGAGCGACGGAGACGGTTTTTTATAGGCCGGGAAATTTGGGCGGGAGATGTTGCGCGGTAACTTTTTGGCGGTAAAATTGGGCGGGAGATGTTGCGCGGTTACTTTTTGGCGGCAAAATTGGGCAGGAGATGTTTTGAAATTGGGCGGGTTAAATATAGTGCGACCAAAACAAGAAAAGGGCCAAAATACAAAAAAAAAAACAGTGTTTCGGCCGGCTACGGGCCGAAACAGGTAGGAATCGGCGCACCGTCCACGCGAAAGATTCCAGCCTCTGACGCCGGCATGGGCTGGGAGTGTGTCGGCCTTCTGCCGGCCGAATCACTCCTATCGGCCAACGGCCGGCCGAAACATGTGTTTCGGCCCCCCCGAGCCGACGGCGCATTATTTGTGGAATTTTTTCGTTGCGCGTATTATATTTTGAATTACGGTTAAAAAATAATATTAAAAAAAACTCCCGGTTTTCGTACGCCGCCAGGTAAACCGGACAGCGTGTGTAATCTGTATGTCATACGTGTTGTGCTTTGTTTCCTACCATCGATGTCGTGGCTTTTTTCCCACGATCGATCCTTGGGTGTGGACCGGCCCAGTAAATAGCCATCGCCCAGTACTGATCAGCCGAAGATCAATCGCCCAGATCCATTGTACGGTGGGCTTAAAAACAAAAAATAATTGCATTACACGCGTTGCTCAAAACAAAGAAAAAAATTGCACGCGCGGGCCTGATATGTGCAGACTGCATAGTGCAGAGTAGATGTTTTTTTGAGAGAAGTGCAGAGTAGATGTCAATATAAGTGTTTCTATATTTGCCAACGTAAATGTAATCTTTTTTTTTGCACGGCCCCTAATATCTGCAGAGTGCAGAGTACATGTTAACGTGAGTGTTTCTATATTTGCCAACACAAATGTAATCTTAAAGAAAAAGGGTGTTTCTCTGAAGTTCGAAATCTTTACATGATGTGTTCTTGCTAACTATATTTTAGTTCATGCTCAATTTTATTTTTTGTTCGAAGTTATTTGGAATGTAGTATTAAAAGAAAGATTATTTTTTCTTCATTAGTCCAACAAAAAAATTCGTCCACCGAAGTTGGCGAACTCCTCTTCATCTAGCCTGCTATCTCGCTTGCACCAGAGTTGGGTGGCGCACGACCTTCTCCCTAGCAGATGGCGGATCATGCTAGAGGCGACCTCGGGATGTGAGGAGTCAGCGACGCAGGGGTGGATGCGTCCTGAGAACCGAGCCAACGCGTGTGAAAGCCGTCGGTACCCTGATGCCGGGACGGAGCTTGGTGCAACCAACTAGGGCTCCAAGCTAGGACGTGAAGGGTGAAGGCTACTAGGGTCCCGAGAAGGGCGAGACAGAGTGAATACCGCAGGTGCCCCATGCTCGGGAAAAAGGGCTGTAGGCTGACGGGTCCCCAAGCTAGGCGGCAAGTAAGGGATTTCGAGAAAGGGGAGGCGAGGGCGGCTCTTGAGAACTGAAGGAAGGGGATGCGAGGACGGTGCCGACGAGTAGGGAAAAGGGGCGAAGCCGAGAGCCCGCAAGTATGAACTGGGATGGATATGTGTGCTGGTAGAAGGTAGAGGGCGGTTGCACACGGGTGGAAGGGGTGGTAACATGCAGAAGTTCGCTCATGATTTACTCGATTTGGTTGTGTGGATTGTTGGATTTCTGGATTCAAAACGAAACATTGGGCGGAAGACAAAAAACTTAAAGGATGCACGGACACTTTGCTAGTATAATATATATGCGCTAGACAGAAACGACGGCACGGGGCGATAGGTCCCCCTAAAACAAACATTTTCATTTTTTTTCAGAGATACGGCATGACCTGTTAATAACGATTCCACAGCCTGATGCTCTTGTTCGGCCCGTGCGCTGATGGCGCTGGAATTGGACTGGTCCAGCCCACCAGTCGCTGCCTGCCAGCCGCACTCGCGGCCCGCCTTGGAGCTTCTGAGGCCGCCAGCTGGGCGGAAACCACCTGGGTTTGCTCCACCGGCGAACCAGCCCAGGTCCACTACTGAGGTCCAGCATGCTCCAGACTCTCAGGAGCCCACGACGAACCCTCAAAAAAGAAAAATGGAGCCCACGACGAGGTGCCAAACTCTGAAGAACCACTCGTTCCAGCCAGCTTGTCTCAAAACAAAAAACCAAAAAACTTGTTCTAGCCAGCTGAAACAGCTGAAACTCGTTCCACTCAATATTTTCTCAACTGATCCATCATTTAATAAACTCATCATTATATTGGTGCTGATAAGTGTACTTATCGATCCACTTTAACCCATTTATTTTTCTACTATCTGAATGTACATGCATTTGAAAAATCGCTTGTGTTCTGAATTGTTACAAGCATTTGAAAATTCGCTTGTTTTCTGAATTGTTACATTGCAACGGGTTCTGAAGCATGAGTTGCCAGCCAGGTGGACATCCATCATTCCTGACCTTGTTGCGGCGGCAAAGAGCAGTGAAACAAAAATTTCTTACCTGCTTAGTTATGTACCAGAACAACTATTAATTATGCAATAATCTGCAGCTTTTAAGTGATTTATTTTTATTTTTCAAGAGATGAAATGACAAAACAGAAGAGTAAATAACTCAAGTCTTCACTTAGCATGTTGGATTTGTTGCCATCTGCCATTCATGTCTGCCTAACAGCTTTTATTTGATATGAAGTAGAAGTACAATCAGCTGGTGAGCGTAATCATATTCGTTCTTTACTGTTTAGTTGGACTCTAATTCTAGTTCCGTCCTAATATCTGTGTTGCCGAACAGTGATTTCTTCTCATACACGAGCTATGTTTTGTATATCCTATCTGTAAGACTGTAACACAAAGCTATGAGCTGATCCATGCTTAATTGGGTACGCTTCATGCTTTCTTATCATGATTCTGTTGGATTCCTCGTCGAATCACCATTGGTAATTTAGCTTATTCCTACATTGCTTTAGTTTTTTTTACTATACAATATCTTTGAAACGCCGTGTCTTATTTTCCCCTGATGGTCATTAGCTGGAGACGCTGCTGAAGTTCTCTCGTGTGGCTGCTTACCGGAACCATCAGATCAAACCGTGATTCATCAGCCATAACACGTGATTTCCGAAACCGTGGGCGATCCATCGGCTACCCACACATGGTGGCGGTTTGGTATGATTTCAACTATGTGCGATTGTCTAATCCGAACTAGTGACGTCGTCAACTAATCATGTTAGACCCACTCGTTGTAATACAACCCTAGCCGACGCCTTCAGATCCAATCTCCGCCACCGCTCCGGCCCCATGGGCCAGAGGGGGGAGGATCATCTTCTCTCATCCAACGTACGTAGCAAGTTTTCGCCTGTTTGATTTGGTGGCAACGCAGGCACGGTGATATCGCTCGGACGGTGATGGTGGTATTGTCTTGAATAAAAGTCCCCCTATCCATTCATGTCTCGGTCTTTATGCACGATGGGTTCGGTCTTGTTGATGTCCGTTGTCGCGGCTCCATAGACACCGTCGGCGACAACGTTGTCTTCAACAACCCTTTCGTTTGAGCATCTGCGAGGAAGATCGTCGACCTAGTCTGGCGATGCTAGCAGGGGTGCCTACCGAAATCAGGGTGTTGTCCGTCATGCGTGGCAGTCCACTATATGTTGCGACGAACCTAATTACCCTTTACGGATCTTTGCAAGTACTCCCTCTGTGTCTGTCGTGGGGCTACCTTTCGGGTCACCCACGGTGATGGTACTTGGGTCACGCCAAGGAAGGCCCAGCGAAGCCCAAGAAGGATTCCGTATACAACAAGTAGTCGACATTAGGTCGGTGAGGAGGTTTCCATATCTTGTACGTGCAATCGCACCGTTCACCCGAGACCCGGCCTGTAGTATAAAGGCCGGGAGGGTGCGCCGTCTAGGGCATCGAATCATTGAGCGTCGCATTGTAGCCACCAATCTATAATTCCAGACAAGCAGGAGTAGGTCTTTACCTCAACTCGAGGGGCCGAACCTGGGTAAATCGCCCCCTGTTAGCCGTCGTGTTCACCAGCCTGATCTCTCTCTTTCTCCCTCAATCAACCCGGGGTACTCGACCCAGGGATTTGCCGAGCCACAAGCTCGTCAATTGGCGCCGTCTGTGGGAAAGAACAGATCGCTGGAGTCGTGATCATGCCGGCCTCATCAGCAACCAACAACGCCATCAGCGCGAGGGAGTCGATCTACACCGGCTTCCTCGAGTACGTCGAGCACTCGCCGGCGGATCTTTCGGCTTACGCCGGATTCCAACAGAGCACGTGGATTACCTTTGATAGTCTGCGTTATCTGGTGGACAGTCGCGGAATCCTCCGTCCTACGCAGGCCGCCCTACGCTCAATGGAGGCGCCTGCATCCATGGCGGCTGCACGGATCGCAACCTCACCCGCCGTGAAGATTACGGAGATCGCATCTACATCGCCATCTGCGTCTACATCGACTGCGCCGACCATGCCTTCACCGGTCGCGAAGATCGCATCTGCCGCGGTCAAGGCGACTGCGTCTACTTCGACTACATCAACTTCGACTGCGGCGATCGCATCTGCGGTTGCCAAGAAAAACGCATCTGCTGCGGCCACGAGGCGAGTCAAGTCCACTCCGATCTACCCGTTCGGGCGCCAGCCAAGATCCGCACCAGTTTCGACTGCGCCGATCGCATCTACGCATCGGGCAGCCGCCAGTAGCAGCGACCGTGGTACCCACCACGTTGCTGTGATCTTCGACAACGAGTACAGCTCAGATGAAGGAAGCACGACAGGGAGCATCAGCCCCACTCGACGGGTCTACCCCGCGCAAGTCTACATGGTCGGTCCATCAGCACCCGTATACCCCATGGAAGTCACCCTGCAAGACAAGGTGACGAAACTCACCATCACCCGGGAGCTGGCGATTAGGGCACAGAAGCATGTGGACGATGGCACGTTCCCTGCCCCGGAAGATCCACAGGAAGATCGACAGGCGGTCCAGTACTTGCTCTGGAAGGAAGCCGAACGAATCAGACAGGAAAAAGCCGAGTTGGCCCGGCGCAAGGAGCTAGCCGACGAGTCGAGTGCCAGGAGGGCAGCGCTCACATTCATGTCTGGATCAGAAGAAGTCGACCAAGGAGGAAGGCACAGAACTCGCATGACGCGGGTGCACGAGGCCGATCGCATCCACCTCACCCGCAACTTGGAGTCATCTTTCTTGGAAGACGAGGACGGAATCCCCATCCCCAGAACACCCGCCTCTGCGCTTATGGGAGTCGAGACCTATTTGCGGGTCATGCAGCCGCCGGAAGGAAGCGCCAACGCCCGCGTACACAGGCAGCAGATCCAAGCCTTGAGGCAAGTCGAGGAAGCTCTGGCAAGAGGAGAACCAGTCGAAGGGATGTACGAGGAGCGAGGACGTCGGGACCGTGGAGTCGCACTAGCGGCAAATCGGGAACCGATTCGACTGCGACAACTGCAGCCTGGCGAGGATGGCCGCAACGTCGTCACACAAAGAAGGATAGACCGTGCCCGTCGACTGCGAGAAGTAGGACTCGACGATGATGAAGACCATGAGCCACGTGGAGCCCCGTGTTTCAGTATAAATATTCGCGACACGAAGATGCCGAAAGGCTTCAAGCTAACGGCGGAGACACCAAAGTACGACGGAAAGCAGCACCCGCAGGATTGGCTGGACGACTACCTTATCGCATGCAGCTGCCAAGGTGGTAATTCGACTACCGCCATGCAGTACATCCAGCTGATGCTCACGGGGTCCGCCCGCGGGTGGCTCAACACGCAGCCGAAGGATGCCTTCAGGACTTGGGAGGAATTCAGAACCGCATTCATAAAAGGTTTCCTGGGAACTTACGCCAGACCAACCACCCTCATCGAGCTCCAAGCTTGCAAACAGGGCCATGAGGAGCGACTCCGTTCGTATATCCAACGGTGGACCCTGCTCCGCAACACCATGGACGGAGCCACCTCGGAGGACAGAGTCATGGATGCATTCATCTACGGCCTCACCCGTCGTGATCTTCGCGAAGAACTTGGTAGGCTCAGGCCGAAGAATATGATAGACCTCATGCAGATCGCCAACCAATGGGCAGATGGAGAGGACTCCGTCCGCGACTCAATGCCAGATCCCCAACCCAGCAACTGGCGAGAGGGTCGACTGAAAAAGAAACCACGCTTTATCGGCCATGACTCAATAGAGTTAGTAGCGGCGGGATTCGAAACCCCCCGTGAGAATGATAGAGGATATAGCCAAGGCGGTGGCAATGATAGAGGATATAGCCAAGGCGGTGGCAATGATAGAGGATATAGCCAAGGCGGTGGCAATGATAGAGGATACAACCAAGGTGGTGGCAGCGGCTACCGCGGAGATGGAAGTCGCAAGCGCGAGTGGCGCAGACGCATACTCACGGATGAGGAAGAGCTACAGCAACCCTGCAGGCACCATATGTTCAAGGACCCGGAAACAGGCAAGTGGGGATCCCGACACCTGTTGAAGGACTGCAAGAAGGCGCAACGGCTGGCCAGGGCCTTCACGCGCGTACTTGCTACGGACGGGCAGCAGGTTCATCAAGCATCACCCGCGGGACAACCAGTCGCGGGACAGCTGGCAATCAACGCACCACCAGCTCCCCCACTCGCCAACCCAGCGCAAGCAGCACTGGCTTACTACCCGCAGCAACAACCGCAGCAGCCGCAACAGCAGCAGCAGCAGCCGCAGCAACAGGACCCTGCCAACGTGTTCCCAGCACCACGCGGGCAGATGAACATGATACAGAAGGGGCGTCCTTCCAACAGGACCCAGAAGCTCATTACTCGCCAAGTCTTCCAGGCAATCACCAACCCACCCGCAGTACCCGAGTACCTGAGAGGATCAGAGATAGACATCACCTTCTCCAGGGCTGATCACCCGCCGGCAATACCACGCCCCGGGCACGCCGCTCTGGTAGTCGAAGCTCAGATCGGGGAGTACACCTTGAAAAAGGTGTTCATGGATGGAGGCAGCGGAATCAACATTCTTTTCGCTGACACCCTCAGGCGCATGAACAGGTCAATTTCCAACCTGACGCCGTCATCTAACACCTTTCACGGTATAGTACCAGGGCAAGCAGTTACGCCCATGGGAGTAATCACACTCGACGTGATCTTCGGCACACCCGACAACTTCCGGAGGGAGGCAATCGACTTCGAGGTGGTCGACTGGAAATCACAGTACCACGCCATCCTCGGGCGTCCAACTTTTGCAAGGTTCATGGCGATACCCCACTACGCCTACCTTATGCTCAAGATGCCTGGACCCAAGGGTGTCATCACGGTGAGAGGCGACTTCGACCGGTCCGACAGCTGCGACCGCGAGTTCAACAGGATCTCTGAGTTCTTTGGGATGGAAGATCACCTGGAGATGCTGGCAGTCGACAACGACAAGACCCTCTTTCCCCCAAAGAAGAAATCATCCAAGGACTCGGCGTTCAACACCAGCGACGATACCAGGGCCCACCAGGTACACCCGACAGATGCTGACAAGGTGGTCCGGGTGTCATCAAGCTTGACCAGCGCATAGGAAAGCGCGCTCGTCGAGTTCCTGCACGAAAACTGGAAGATATTCGCCTGGCAACCTTCCGATATGCCAGGCATACCAAGAGAACTCGCCGAGCACTGACTACACGTTCACAAGGACGCCAGACCTGTCAAGCAAACCATGAGACGCTTTTCGGGTCCAAAGAGGGACGCGATCAGTTTGGAGATCGACCGGCTGCTCCATGCCGGTTTTATTAAAGAAATCAAGAAGTCAGAGTGGGTAGCAAACCCAGTACTGGTGGAAAAGAAGAAGACGAAGAAACTCCGCATGTGCGTCGACTTCACCGCCATCAACAAATGTTGCCCCAAGGATCACTTTCCGCTCCCGCGGATTGATCAGATCGTCGACTCGACTGCGGGCTGCGCACGTCTGTCCTTCCTGGATGCCTACTCAGGCTACCAGCAGATCAAGATGGCAGTCGAAGACCAAGAGAAGACGGCGTTTATCACACCACACGGTGTGTTCTGCTACACCATGATGCCCTTCGGGTTGAAAAACGCTGGGGCCACGTACCAGCGTACAATGCAAGCCTGCCTGAAGGAGCTTATCGGGAAGGTAGTCCAAGTCTACGTCGATGATATCGTCATCACCACCCGCAAAGAGGACACCCTCATCGACGACCTCCGCAAGGTCTTCGAGGCACTCGACAAGTACCAGATCAAGTTAAACCCAGACAAGTACGTTTTCGGCGTCCCAGCCGGAGAGCTACTGGGGTACCTTGTCTCTGCGAGAGGAATCGAAGCAAATCCAGAAAAGGTGCAAAATATACTCGACATGCCTGCACCAATAAAACTCCATGACGTACAAAGTCTAGCCGGCAGAGTCGCAGCACTAAGTCGATTCATAAGTAAGCTGGGAGAAAAGGCTCTGCCCTTCTACCAGCTGATGAAAAAGGCGGACAAATTCGAGTGGACGGAGGAAGCACAGGATGCCTTTGACAAGCTGAAGAAGACCCTGACAACCCCTCCAGTACTGGTAGCACCCCAGGAGAATGAACCATTGTACCTTTACGTGGCGGCCACGAACAGAGTGGTCAGTACCGTTCTCGTAGTCGAACGGGAGGAAGAAGGAAGGGCTCATCCCGTCCAACGGCCCGTGTATTACCTCAGCGAGGTATTAACAGAGTCAAAGCAGAGGTACCCGCACTATCAGAAGTTGGCATACGCCGTCTTCATGACATCAAGGAAGGTGGTACACTACTTCTCCGAGCACCCGATAACGGTGGTAAGCTCCTCCGCCCTATCAGACATCCTCACTAATCCATCCGCGACAGGGCGAGTCGCCAAGTGGGTTGTCGAATTAGGGCCATGGGGGCTGAAGTACGTGCACCCGAAGGCAATCAAGGCTCAGGTCCTACCGGAGTTCACCACAGAGTGGATAGAAGCGCAGCTACCAGACGAGCCTGATTTATCGACTGCATGGACCATGTACTTCGATGGATCCAAGAAATTCAACTCAGCCGGAGCGGGAGTCGTGCTCATATCACCCAAAGGCGATAAGCTTAAGTACGTGCTGCAGATGAAATTTCCAACACCCTCCAACAACGAGGCAGAGTACGAGGCACTGATCCACGGCATGCGGATGGCCAAGAACTGTGGCGCCACTCTCCTCATGATCTATGGCGACTCCTACTTGGTGGTACAACAAACAATGAAGCAATGCGACGCCATCGCTGACAACATGATAGCATACAGGGAGCTGTACAACCAGCTGGAAGGCCAATTCGACGGCTGCGAACTGCGACACATTGGCCGCGAAAGCAATGAAGAAGCCGACATCCTCGCCAACCTCGGCTCAGATCGAGCTCCGGTTCCACCCGGAGTCTTCCTCGAGTGCATCACGCAACGCTCTATCAGGGTCCGGCCCCCGCCAGAACCCCCCGCATCGACAACAACGACTGCCCACCCGCAAAGCACGGAGAAGGAGCCCATGGAGATCATGCTGGTCGAACCCACATGGACAAGCCCGTATCTGGCCTACATGCTGCATCAGCGGCTGCCAGAGAACCCAGTCGAAGCAAAGCGCATTGTCCGCCGCTCGAAGGGCTTCACCATCATCAAGGGCGAGCTTTACAAGCGAAGCATCTCAGGCGTACTCCAAAGGTGCATTGATCCATCTGACGGCCAAGCTATTCTACTCGACATCCACGCTGGAATCTGCGGGCATCATGCAAGCAGTCGAGCACTGGTTGCCAAGGCCTTGCGAGCAGGATTCTACTGGCCCACTGCAATGCAAGACGCAGTCGAGCTCGTAAGAAGGTGCGTCGGCTGCCAAGAATTCGCCAACAAACCTCACGCACCTGCTTCAGCATTGAAAACCATCCCACTTGCATGGCCGTTTGCGCAATGGGGACTCGACATGGTAGGTCCCTTCAGGAAGTCCTCCCCGGGTGGGCACACGCACCTCCTGGTGGCAGTCGACAAATTCACGAAGTGGATTGAGGCGGTGCCAATCACAAGTTCAACCGCAACTTCAGCAGTCAACTTCATCAGGTCCATCATCTTCAGATTCGGCGTGCCCCACGGTATCATCACCGACAACGGCACGAACTTTACAGCCGAGGAGTTCAGAGATTTCTGCGAGGAACAAGGCATCAAGCTCAGCTACGCATCCGTCTCACACCCGCAGTCTAACGGACAAGTCGAAAGGGCCAACGGCCTAGTCAGCAAGGGGATAAAGAAGCGTCTGCGAGTGCCGTTGAAACGAGCTGCAGGAGCCTGGGTAGAAGAACTTCCAAGCGTGCTATGGAGCCTACGCACCACGCCGAACAGATCCACCCAGTACACACCGTTTTTTATGGTGTACGGCGCAGAGGCAGTCTTACCCTGTGACATCAAGTTTGACGCTCCGCGGGTCGTGGCCTACGACGAGTCCGACGCAGAAGAGGCACTAGAAGATGACATGGACACTCTAGATGAAGCACGCGACATCGCCCTCAGCCGCACAGCAGTGTACCAGCAGGACCTGCGCAACTACCACGGGCGACGACTGCGACCCAGATCTTTTGTCCCAGGCGACCTAGTCCTTCGACTCAAGCAGAAGAAAGTGCACAAGCTCGCCTCCCCATGGGAAGGCCCGTACATTGTGACAGAAGCAATTGGCAATGGAGCATACCGCCTGAAGGACCAAGCCACAGGAACAGTTTGCAGTAACCCGTGGAACGTGGCACAGCTACGCCGCTTCTACGCCTGATGTACCCTACACTGTAAATTCAAAGTAGCAGCAGGTTTCTTACGCACTCTTTCCCTCGCCAGGGTACCTAAGGGGACTGGAATGGTTTTAATGAGGCGGCCTGTTTGCGAGAATAAATAAAGATGATTCAAGAAATTTGTGTCACCCTCTCCTTTGCAACCTAGGCCGCCACTCGAACCACTCGGGGGCTGCGCCGCACAGGTCCAACACGAAAATCCTCGGCCGCCACTCGACGCACTCGGGGGCTTGCGCCGCACAGGTCTCAGTCAGCCTAGGCCGCCACTCGAACCACTCGGGGGCTGCGCCGTACAGGCATCACCCGAAAATCCTCGGCCGCCACTCGACGCACTCGGGGGCTTGCGCTGTACAGGTCTAAAGTTAGCCTAGGCCGCCACTCGAACCACTCGGGGGCTGCGCCGTACAGGCATCACCCGAAAATCCTCGGCCGCCACTCGACGCACTCGGGGGCTTGCGCTGTACAGGTCTAAAGTTAGCCTAGGCCGCCACTCGAACCACTCGGGGGCTGCGCCGTACAGGCATCACCCGAAAATCCTCGGCCGCCACTCGACGCACTCGGGGGCTTGCGCTGTACAGGTCTAAAGTTAGCCTAGGCCGCCACTCGAACCACTCGGGGCTGCGCCGTACAGGCATCACCCGAAAATCCTCGGCCGCCGCTCGACGTACTCGGGGGCTCGCGCTGTACAGGTCTAAGGTTAGCCTAGGCCGCCACTCGAACCACTCGGGGGCTGCGCCGTACAGGCATCACCCGAAAATCCTCGGCCGCCACTCGACGCACTCGGGGGCTTGCGCTGCACAGGTCTAAAGTCGGCCTAGGCCGCCACCCGAAACACTCGGGGGCTGCGCCTAACAGACATCACCCAAAAACCTTCGGCCGCCACCCAACGCACGCGGGAGCTCGCGCCGTACAAGTCCTACTCGAGAACCTAGGCTGCCACCCGATGCACTCGGGGGCTGCGCCGCACAGGTCTAACTCGAAAGCCTAGGCCATCACCCGATGCACTCGGAGGCTGCGCTGTCAAAGCCTAAGATATAACGTTCAGTTCGCACTCTTGCTCATCAAGTACGCCACCCGACACACTCGGGGGCTGCTCCACACGGGTTATGAGTTCACGACACGACGTTTTCATATACTTAGAGATTAACCCCGTATCAGCATATTTACATGCATACATATATTCATGTTACAAGCTAACATTATACAACAAGCTGTTTTTCTCAGTCGACAGGCTCTTCCTTTGGCGCATCCAGTGGCCCTACACGTTGCTCTGTATGATTCAGGACCTGTCGCATCACCCGACGTGCGGGTTCAAGGGATTCGGCATAATCAACATCCCTAGGCAAGCCATCAAGTATTCTATCCAAGGGAACATGAGGTCGATGCAGTCGAACATAGGCAAACGCCGTGTTGGCCCCGGCAACAAGCTGGTTGAAGACGACCACCTTCAACGCCCTGCTACTGCGGAACCTCTCCAACAGCGCGGGCAACCCTTCCGGCTGCTCATCAAGGGGGAAAAAAACTTTGTTGATCTGCCAGAGTGCTTTCCTGCAAACCTTCAAGAACGAATGCAGCTCGCCAGGTGCGATCCAGCATTCGCGCGAGTATACGGCTCTCTCCCTTATGTACCCAGAACTGGCGAGCTTCGACCGAGTTACCGGTGGCCTCGCTATCCACGCGCTCGTCCACTCGAGCGTTCTCGGCTTGCCAGTCGGGATTAACAACTGCAAATTAACGGGTCAAGGTGCAGAACAACACAAGCATGAAGAAATCAAAGGGAAGCAGCCAGAGCACAAACCTTGCAGCTGTCGACATATCAGATCAATATGGTCAAGAAGGAACCGTTCGCGCTGACTGAACGGCCCAGCGGAACGTGCCCTGAGACGATCAAGCTCCACTTCAGTTCTCCGCAGCTTCGACTCAAGTTCAGCGATTTTGTTCCTCATATAATTAAACACTCGCTGATCGTTCCTGCTCCGCGCGGGAGCCGGAGGAGTCGGATAACGAGAAGACGCAGGCGCAGCCGAAGAGGTACCTTCATCCAAGTACGCACGGATACCTTCCGCGACTTCAGGAGGTGCACTTCCGTCAGGCTGTCAATTTAAAGAACATCAGAGAGCGCTATTTTCAACAAGACTAGACAAAAACACAGTCGCATGACAGAATCAGCATATCCATTGATTTCATCAAGTTTCATTACAAAAGACAAAAGAAGACCCCTACTACAACACTACATAGCAGAACCCGACGGTGCGCGGCCCTTTTTGGCGGCTGACTCTGCAAGCTTCCTCTCAAAGGTGTCAATCAGTTTTTTAGCTAACTTAGTCGCCTTGTCCTTGACGCTGGTCAGAGACTTGGACTTTCCATCGGGCCTTCGAGGGAAGTCGCTCGCAGCCGCCTCAAAGTCACCCGAGATCCCATGACCGAGTAACAGACGGAAGGTGAGCTCGGAGCCGCGTACCGTCTGGGTGCGGGTGTAGTTGGCCATCACATTCGCCTCAGCAAATGGAGCCGCCAGCTTGTCAGCCTCCTTAGGCGCGGCCTGACCAGGGAAAACACCTTCATAGATGTTGGCCAGGGCGCTCGAGGACTTCTTCACAGCGTCCGCGGCGCACGCGCAAACCCGGTTGCAGAGGTCGACTGCCGCCGACAAGGTGGTATTCGCGCTGGACGTCCCTTCAGGGGGAGCACCACCACCAACACCTACATTCAGAAATAACACGAATAGTAAGGTTACCTGCAGGCAACAAAGGCAAAAGTAGGCTTCTATCAGCCGAGAACTTACCACCAATGGCCGTGGCAATGCTAATCAGGCGTTCGACCTGAACCTTTTCTGCCTCAGTCTGGGTCTCAAGCGACTTCTCCAGTTGCTGGACCCGTTTCGCCAAGCCTTGGTTGTCTTCTGCAGAACACCCGAGCAAAAGATCAGAAGTGCAGACAGTCGAAGAAAGTTCAGAAGACTCGACAAGGGATACTTACTCCTCGACTGCTCAAGCGCAGCACGAAGTTGACTAGCCTCCTGCTCCAGACGAATGAAGCGGGTGGCCGTTTCCATCTGCTGACGATAGACGGGCTGCGGAAAAAGAAGTATAAATCTGTACCCGACTATTCTAGTCACGCACATCTTCGGGGCTACTCCCATCGGGAGCGCTGTTCGCGCACCCGAAACAAGAATTTGCAAGATAAGAAAGAAGATACTTACATGCTGGATCAGATCAGCATCCACGGCAGTCGCATCAGCGGCACCATCCGGCGGGTGGCCGTCGAAGGGTCCAGCACCGGAGGATCGTTCGCCTGTGGCGCCTCTTCAGTTGTACCAGTCGCATGCTCCGGGGCAGCAGACTGGTGTTCCTCCTCACGAGGCGAATCATGGAGATTACCACCTTGGTGGCTGCTTACAAAAGATTCAGAAAACACCCAAGGAACAGAAAGAAGAAGCGAAACAGAAAGGTTCAGTCGCATAAAGCTTACCTGTCAGCATATTCACCATCGCTGCTCATGAAGGAGTCGGCATCCTCCCAAACCCGCGGGAGGCGCGGAGTCCAGCGGAGTCACAATCAGAGAATCCACAAGCTTGTTCGCCTCCGAAGACGACGAGCTGGAGTCCTCCTTTTCTGCCTCCTTCAAGGGTGATGTCGCGGCGGCGGAGCCGACATGCTTTCGCTTGCGCCGTTTGAGCGGCGCCTCCTCCTCCTCCTCTTCCTCCTCTGCTTCCTCGCTAGGCAAGGAAGCGGGGGAAGGCTCTCTTCATCGCCGTCCTGCTTGGCAACGAAGGCGGCCTCATCGTGAGCGCCATTCTCCATCAACGGAGGAAGGCTCACGTAATTTTTCCGATCCTGAAGATCAACAAGCAACAGTCGAAAGCTCAGAAAAAGACAGTCAACTCCAGAAACGAAGACTTCAAGATTCAACACTTACCTCTGGGATCGGATTCGTCGAGCTGAAGGGCGCGACTGAGCAAGTCACGTTGCACGCGTCAGCAACCCGAAGGCTGGTGATGGCCCTCACCTTGATTGCGACTTGTGCATCGTCCATTGCCGGGTCGACTGTCATTTCCCACATTGGGAGAGGGCGCTGTTGCAGAGGCTGCACCCTCAACCTGTGGAACATGGCGATCAGCTGGATCCGCCGGCTTCGCGTCCCATCGTCTTGATCAACCCGCGAAGAAGCGACTGCAGCGGCTTGATCGACTCCCTCTCCTCCGTCGACAGGGAGTGCGACCAGGCGTTGGTCTTCTTCAGAGGCCGTTCAGCAGCGAAGTCGGGGATCCCGGCCTGGTTCCACGTGATGTAGAACCACTTCTTCCTCCAGCCTTGCACGGAGTCGGACTTCTTCATGTGGAAGAAGTTCGTGTCGCCGCGCAGCTGGATTCCGAAGCCGCCGACCGGGTAGGTCTCCTTCGACTTACCCGCCATCCGGCGCACCAGGAAAATAGACTTCCACAGTGCCCAGTGGGGTGCGATCCCCAAGAAACACTCGCAGAGCACGATAAAGCTCGTGATGCTCAAGACGCTGTTGGGAGTCAGATCATGGATCTGAATCCCATAGGCGTACAAGAGCCACGGACGAAATCGTGCAAGGGGAACCCGAATCCTCGCGGAAGGAACTCCACGAAGCAGACGCGTTCCCACTGCGGGGAGCAGGGACGGAATCCTTACCGGGCGCCCGCGTCGTCGCCACGGCCTCCGGTGGCAGCAGCCCCTGCTGGCGGAGGCTGTCGAGCTCCGCCGCTTTGACGGAGGACTTGCTCCAGTCGCCCTCCACCTTTTTCATCCCGGCGTCGTCGCCGGCGGCGGCGGAGGAGCTCTCAGTACCCTTGCTCCTCTTGTGGCCCATGTCGCCGGAGGAAAGGGGAGAACTTTGTTGGAAGCTTTTGCGAGGAACAAGGGAGGCAAGAACTGGCGGCGAGATGGAGGAGAATGAGGATGCGTGAACTGCCTCTGCACCGCGGTGAAAAACATATACCGCGGGACAGTTCATCACGGCCGTCCATCGTGCAACTGCATCGCGCCGCAAGAATCCAGTCGCCCACGTGTCGCGCGATGGACACCCCGGTCGTGCTCCACTACGCACGAGAACCGAGGCGTCATCATCACGCCGCGGCGATTTCGCGCCCAACGGTCCATATTCAGCGGTCGTCGCTGTGGCAGCGGGCCCACCATCGTCACGTCCCGTCGGGCGCAGAGCCTGTCGAGTCATGTCATCAAAAGCGTCATCCCTGACGTCATCATGGAAGTGTGTCAAGTAAGCCAAGCAATTGGCTGAGCATTCGATAGCCGTTCGACTGAACCAAGTACGTTCGAACCAAACGTTCGAGTGGAGTAAGACGAAGTAAGCTTTTTAAAAAAAAATGACAAGTTAGTAGGCCGTCAAGGCTGAGTGAAAGAGTAAAGTCGAGCCTGGACAGTTTCGACTCGGACAAGTTCGAGTCATCTGTTTACTCCCATCGGGAGCGGGCTTTTCGACTGAGGAAAAATTGAGTTTAACCTCAATTGCAAGCAATTCAGCTTAATCTCGGGGGCTACTCCCATCGGGAGCGCTGTTCGCGCACCCGATGATTATGAAGAAAAGCAGTCGAAATGCTGCGACTCCGAAAAATCAAGACGGCGCACCCGAAGAATCAAGACAAGCTCACTCGAAGCAATCTTCATCAACGATTCCATGTGGCGTGCCCTGAAGGGGGGGAGTCCTCCACCCGACTCTGCGATTCGACTGAGCACTCGGGGGCTACTGTCGTGGGGCTACCTTTCGGGTCACCCACGGTGATGGTACTTGGGTCACGCCAAGGAAGGCCCAGCGAAGCCCAAGAAGGATTCCGTATACAACAAGTAGTCGACATTAGGTCGGTGAGGAGGTTTCCATATCTTGTACGTGCAATCGCACCGTTCACCCGAGACCCGGCCTGTAGTATAAAGGCCGGGAGGGTGCGCCGTCTAGGGCATCGAATCATTGAACGTCGCATTGTAGCCACCAATCCATAATTCCAGACAAGCAGGAGTAGGTCTTTACCTCAACTCGAGGGGCCGAACCTGGGTAAATCGCCCCCTGTTAGCGTCGTGTTCACCAGCCTGATCTCTCTCTTTCCTTCCTCATCAACCCGGGGTACTCGACCCAGGGATTTGCCGAGCCACAAGCTCGCCATTGGTCTTATCCCCTGCAGGTGATTACGACGGCGGCGCGAATCGCTGTGGTGAAGAGACGACATCGGCGACGACACGCAGCTATTTACGAAGACGACGAACGACAGGAGTTGGGCTGGACTGGAATTGCAAGGAACGAGCTGGCTTCGGCCCAAGATTAAAATTGGTTTTCAGTTTTAACCACTTCTTATTTTAGACTTTTTGGGAGCATTTAGTAAATTAAAAATAATCTATTAGCCATTTTAACTTCATATTTAAATGCAAAAATTTCAGAGTGAATTATTAGATGATGCTCATGATGCAAGGTTGACTTTATTACAAACATGGTTTGTTACATGCTATCTTTAACTTAGATGGATATGGCCATGACTTTGATCATTTAGCTTGAAATCCATAAAACTACATACTTGCTAGTCCATTTTATGAAGATTTTTTCTTAAATTAGTGCTATTCCAAATTTATCATTTTTCTAAAACTAGTACACTAAATTCAAGCTTTGCACAAATTTTCCAAAGAAAATCTAATTTCAAAACTGTGCTAAAATTATCTTCATGACCGTTCATAGCTAGTGGTTGATTTTTTTTAAACATTTGGCGGGTTATTGCGTAGAATCATGCTAGAACACCTTTTGAGTTTTTATCTAATTTCAGGACCAAACTATGACACATTTGTACTTCAAATTTGACTTACTTTTGATAAATTTCATTGAACTTATTTAATCAATGGAATATAGCTACAAAGATATTAAAAAGATATTTACACATTGTGTGTCTAATATGATATAATTTGTGTCAAAATTGCAAACTTCCAATTTTCTATCTTATTTGTGGTACCTACTTCATAAAAATCACATTTTCTACAATAAAATTTGAAACAAAAAACTTTCAAGAAAAAACATGACATTTCACTTTCGTCATCTTGTTTAAAAACTTAAAACTACTGTGTATGTCAGTTTTGGTCCTGGTATGATGATGATATAAAGTGATATGTCCTGATAGTACTTGTTATGTTTCAATTTAGACATTTTTTGCCACATTTTGGAGAGAATAATAAAGGTTGCAGAAATTTCATAAATTTGACACAACTACAAGAATGTCATTTCTGAAAAATAATTTTACACAGTGACAAAAATATGACCCTAAAAAGCATATCTAAAATTTCTAAAAATTTCGCACAACCACGAGCATATCATTTGGATTAATATGGGAAACTGGCTCGATGTTTGTACAAACTGATTGAGAGAAATATCGAAATGACTATTTCATTAAATTTTGGACAAAATTATGAACCAAATAAAAAATATTTTGTCGACATTTTAACACAAAAACAAGCATATCATGTTGACTAATCTTGGATTTTTTTTCACCATGCATGTTTGGACAAACAAATTGATAGATTCTTCCACATTTTAAATTCACGCCCAAATTAGAACATATGGAAGGTTCAATGTACACATTAGATGTCCATAACATCACCTCTACTCACTAGTACTATACCTAGTGATCACAACTCTTACATTTGACACACTTTGCCACAACAGCTACTACATATATGGCAACGATGATAACTACCACCATGTATTTAGTTTTCTCTTCTTACTTCAGTTCAAGTTTATGTATTAATCTTGCTTTCTCTTTTCCATTCAGTTCAATATCTTGTAACATTTAATCAGAAAATAGTAAGATCAGCCTCAAGGGTCACCATTTCCTTGCTGACGTGCTTTGAGATGCTCTTTTCTATCTCAATAGTACGCTTCAGCTCAACAATTAACCGGTTTTTGTTCACTCAACACCCAAACTAGCCACCCTCTCATGCAATGCAATCTTCTCTCTAACCCACTCAGTTTCTATGTCACTGCATGTAATATACATGCATCATTAGTTAGCATGTCGAACTGTAAAATTACTAACAAATAGTTGAAATCGCATTAAAAACTAATATATTGAGATGTGTGTAAAAAAGACGACACGACCTCTTAGCATTTTAAGCGGATTCACTCGTCACACACACACAAATAACAGTCAATGAGTTTGACCCAAAGAAAACTTCCCATTTAGTAAATTGCGAGATCGGCTAGAGAGAGGAGGGAAAAGTGAAGAAACTTAACACCGCGGGGATAAAACAAAGTACAACTAAGAAAAACAGGCTTGAAATAAACTAAAAACCTTTGTCATAATGTTTTTTCTAAAATTTCACCAAACAACTCTTTAGCCACTTGACGACTACGTCTTCTAATTATATAAGTAGTTACGACCTACAATGGTGTTGAGTAAAAAAATTACACCTTTGGCGACAACGTAGTTACCAAGATGATGGGTATGTTGCTATCACCGTGTTGATGATAAAGTTATCAATGTGTCGATTAAATAGTTACCATAACCGTGATGCTGAAGTTACCAAGGTGTCGAGTACATATTTATCACCGTCATGATGATGTAGTCAACACTTATTATGGTGTCGAGAAAAGGTTACCACTGTGGTGATGATATACTTACCACGATGTTTATTAAACAGTTACCGACTTAACGCTTATGTAGTTACCAACTTGATGTTGACATAGTTATCAAAAACGTGTAGTAATTAGTTACCAACATGACTTTGATATAGTTATTCGGGAGTCAAGTGCAAAGTTTACAAACATGTTATGTGTCAAGTGGAAAGTATAAACATAGTGCTGAAATAATTATCAGAGTGTTGAGTGAAATATTACTAACATGTTGCTATTGTGTTTCCAACGTGTTAAGTGAAAATTTATCAACATGGTGTTGGTGTTGTTACCAGGGAGACAAGTAAAAGGTTACCACATGGTGATGGTGTACTTATCAGGGTGTCCAGAGAAAAGTTACCAACCAGACGCCTATGATTTACCAACTTGGTGTCTATGAGGTTATCAAAAGTGTGTACGAAATAGTTACCAACATGGTGGGCGATATAGTTATCATGTGTCAAGTGTAAACTTACCAACATGTTGTTGTGTCAAGTCAAAAGTACCAACATAGTGCTGATACAGTTACCAATGCCAAGTGAAAAGTTACCAACATGTTTCTATTGTGTTATCAACGTGTTAAGTGAAAATTTACTAACATGGTGTTGGTGTTGTTACCAGGGAGTCGAGTAAAAAGTTACCACATGATGATCATGTACTTATCAGGGGTGTCGATAGAAAAGTTAATATCATGATGATGGCACACTAGAGGGTGTCAGGTGAAAAGTTAAGACCGTGTTGGTGATGTACTTACCAATGTGTTGAGTAAATAGTTATGAATAACACGATAATTCACATATAACCGGGCGATAACTTATGAGATAGAAAGTTATCGTCAAAACATTCGTAATGATATATGTGTTTTAAGTTGGTAATTACTTATGATTAACCTGGTAATGCAGCTTGGTAATTTTTAAGCTTAAAAATCATCGATAAAGCCAACCTAGATAAGTTCCTAACGGCGGTAACAACGTGTGAATATCACGGTAACTCACACATTATCGAATGATAACTAATAAGCTAAAAAAAAGGTAGCCAAAACCTTTTGAAAAACTTATATATTTGAAATGGGTAACTACTTACGATTAGCATGATAACTTGCATGCTATAGGTTGGTAACTTTTAGTCGAAAAATAAGTTGTCGAAACATATCAATATGGGATCTAGTTTCGAAAAACTTGTCGCGACCGTTTTAGTGGTGAAAACGGATCATAAATTTAATTTGTCGTTTGAGAGATAAAACATTTTGAAGTTTCGAAATACAAGAGAATATTCGCTGACATCATTAACTTCGTCCTATATGTGTGAGAGGAATAAAATAGAGCGTGGCTCGCGAATACACCCGCCAAAGGAGTTAATCACTCTTAGTAATGAAAACATTCGGTACTTAACTTATATACATAACGTTCTGCAAATAGTAAAGTCATTTTGCTAATTAACAGGCAAACTCTTCTTTCTTCTTGATTAATGAAAATGACAAGTTTTTTACCTCGTTCCAAAATAATGTTAGGTTTTTTTTTTAGGGGATCCAAAATAATTTTTTTTTTAGGGGAGGATCCAAAATAATAATAGGTGTGTTTATAAGAAAGATAAAATGGGCCAACGTGTGGCTGCATTGCCATCCAGATGAAGTCTTTCCTTCGTTTAGCCCAGCGACCTCCCGCCCACAGCTCACAGCCCACAGCCCACAGCCCATAGCCCAGCGACCTCCTGGTCCTGGCTGTCTCTCCGTCCCCGTGCCCGTAGCCGTCACAGGCCGTCCAAGGCCGACACGGGCGGAGCAACCGAAGCATCCAGGACACGCCGAGCCGTGGGCGTTACAGTTAAAACCGAAAGCTGTACTGCAATCTCCCCAATCCGAATCCCAGCCCTCCGTGACACCGTTCCATCTCCACGCTCCTCCTCTTCCCCTTCGTCGCCTCGGCCTGCTCCGGATTGCGGCTCCATTCTACCGGGTCAGTCACTCCTCTCATCTGCTATATGCTCTTCTCATCCCATCTTCAGTTATGCATTTGCTCTTCTCATTCCTATTCGTCGTTAGCAATGGGTCTGGTGAACCTAACGGAATTTCGTCAAGCTACGATAGTCGATTACTGTTCGTCGCTAGCTATTTTGAGACCCCTGTAGTACAAATGTGCAATGCAGTCAACCCCATGCCCATCTTTCCTGGCTTCTTCGCCAATCATGTTCTGCCCCCTCACTGGTGAATGTGTTTCCCTGGGTTGCTCCAGATTCAGGTTTCTATAGGGTGCCCAAATCTATTTACTTGGGGCACTGCGTCCGGTTTTCCAGCCTTCTGAAGTGGAGATAAACGTGTGGTGCACCAGCAGTCCTGAATTGATTGAATTTGTATTAGTCCAACTGTCCAATACTAGCAGATAATTTGACTAATAAACGAGGAGGGGTATACAGCTGTGCAATACTAGCAGATAATTTTGACTCTAACGAGGAGCAGTAACATTATTTTTGTTTTGAAATCAGCACTAGTATGGCCTATCTTAAGGGCAAAAACCACAACCTTATCCGCAAATACTTAAGGTGTTGTGTTCAATATGCAGCACATGCAGACATCGATGCCACTCTTACTCTTATCGGCAATTACTTATGTCGTAAGGGTTTCGGCTTACATTAAAAGGGCTTTGGGGTCAAAAGGAACTCTAAAAGAGCTTGCATGATACTGTACTATATCATGGTAATTCCAGTGCGGATGACAAAGCTCCACGTAGAGTTCCCCACATAAACGGAAAAGGTTATTCACTACGATATAGTACCTGATATGTCATGCACTTGTTGTCTCATCCATATCCAAATCCGAACTACTAGTTGTGAAAAACTATTTATTGGATTGTTTGTACTTTTAGCAGGTGTAGGCCTGGAGTCTTATAGTTCACTTTCAGAGATTAGAAAAAATGATCCACGGTGATCAATCAGCTTCCAGTCTGTACCTTTTATTGCCTAGTGAAATATTCTCCTGCTTTTTAATGAAAAAAGGGTCGATGGGAAGCATTAGAATGGATATGCCAAACTTCTGTGATCAGACGGCATTGTTAACTGCAAGCTGCTACCTATGACGTATTTGTGACTGTTTGCTTTATTAGCAATTTACTTTCAGCTCTATTCTTTATCCAGAAATACTAAGTTGGTTGCTTGGTCACATCATATAGCTCAAGCAACACAATATTAAGAACTTGTGCAACCATATAAGTATGGTAAAGTACCTTTCGCTTACGGTCCTAAAGCATAATTTGTGGATAGGTCTAACTGAAGTCTTAAGTTTTCAGGTAGTAATGGAAGGTACAGCACTTAATTCCTCCAATTTACTAGGCACCAATGTTGGTCTTGCAACTGAAAATTTGGGGAAAAAAAAGGGCCAAATACTTTTAATTTTTAGTTGTGTCTTTGAACCTTGCTCCATGTTTCTTTACTCACATGCATCATGTGTAGAATCTCCTCTCTTATTTCTGATTACCATTTTCAGATCTCAAACATCCAAGATGGCGACTACTTTCACAACACCAGTTCTCTGTAGCTTCAGTGGCAACCCACGGCTGCAGGTGCGTCCAATGAACCAGAGCACCAGACAGCCACTGCATTTGCACCTGAGCGCGGCGAGGATCACACCCACATTCCCAGGCTCCGTGTCGTCGAGGGACTTCCGAGCAGCTGCCGTGTACAAGGTGAAGCTGATCGGCCCGGACGGGAAGGAGAGCGTCATCGACGTGCCGGAGGACTGCTACTATCCTGGACGCGGCGGAGGAGGCCGGTGTGGAGCTGCCTTACTCGTGCCGCGCCGGCGCGTGCTCCACCTGCGCCGGCAAGCTCCTGGAGGGCGCCGTGGACCAGTCGGACCAGTCGTTCCTCGACGACGGGCAGGTTGGCGCCGGCTACGCGCTCACCTGCGTCGCCTACCCCACCTCCGACTGCGTCATCGAGACGCACAAGGAGTCCGACCTGTACTAGCCAGTAGTAGTTTCATCATGCAATCTTGACACTGGTCTGAATATCTGATCGATCTGCATATGTAGCTGTCGCTGAATCTTGTAGCTAAATTTTATTCTCGGTTTATCACCGTCCACTTTAACCTGAGCGAGTCCGCACGCTCTTGTCTCTATGTTTCTCCTGTGGATATCTCGGAATCTGTCGACCATCTTGAAGTAGACGGCCGCGGGTATTGCTGTGCCTGCCGCGTCAATCGGTTTCAGGTGCGCCGCCGTTGCTGCGACGTCCATCAGCAAAAAAACGGGTGAATTTTCCCCGGATGTTGCGCCGCAGAGGAGGTCACGTCTTGGGGATAGGAATGGCAATGGGGCGGGTTTGGATGGGTCGAGTGTAACCAAATCCATGCCCATATCCACGAGCTCATCCATTGCCCACCCGCAAAACTATCCATGGGTCACAGATGCTATCCGTGTCCATACCTGTTGGGTATCCAACTATCCATGGATATCTAGATTCATGAAGCAATATAAAACCGTCCATAACAATGTGTACATGAGGACACAACATTAAAATAAATGTCACATAACAAAATAAACACTGCAAATATTAATTTTAGATATAGTACACTAACGATTGGCATGATATAAAAGTTGCAAGTTTACAATAATAAGACAACATAAATAAAAAAGTCACATATATGTGGACCTTACTTTTCAAATGGATTTCTGATAGGTATCTATGGAGCCAGTTTTAAATCCATGTCTAAGCAAGTTCGTGGATATCCACCCGCGAAAATCTATGGATAGAATATGTCCTCTAAACCCTTACCCAACGGGTTGGATATCCACGGATATCCGGATCCGTGGATAATATTGCCATCCCTGCTTGGGGATGGTATGTGTTGGTTGGTTTATGAAGCGTAAGTTTGAAAACTGAAAGACTTTTTTGAGATTTGGTGCGAAGAAATTAAAGGGATCGTGTATTACTGTATTAGAGTCAGTACGATGTGTGCGTGTCCAAATAGGATCGCGTGTATCTGTACCGGATATCCCATCGGCGCACTGTGGGAGCGAGAGAGCAACTGGCCGTCCACGGTCATGGGGGAGGGAGACAAAAGTTGGATGAAACAAAGGACGATGAACTGGCTGAAAGACGATATGTAGCGTAATGGGGCCGAATTAAAGGTGCCAAATGGAGAAAAGCGGTCGCTGAGTACGATGTTGTTCACATGGACCGTATCGATTTATTGTCATGAATCATACACTAGTACAGAACGCACCGAATTTGCTTAGTCGTGGCGCAGCCCCCTGCACCGCGGATAGCCACGCCACGGCTAACATATTACCCGTGGCGTAGGGCCTTTTATGCGCCACGGGTATATGACATAGCCATGGCGCACCTCTTTTTGGTGCGCCACGGCTATATGCACATACCAGTGGTGCACCTTTTTTTCGTACGTCACTACTATGAATTTTCGAATTTTTAAAAAAAGTGAGCAAAACCGGCCGTCGGCGTGTTCGGCAGAGCCCGTCCTCCCGGCGCGGCGCCATGACATGGAGGCGCGTTCTCACGTCATGGGAGGTGCTTGTCACGGAGGTGCTCGTCGGCCGTCATGGAGGTGGTCACCGGCCGTCGTGGAGGAGGTGGTCGCCGGCCGTTGTGAGGTGGTCACCGACCGTCATGGAGGTGGTCGCCCGCCGGCCGTCGTGGAGGTGCTCGTGAAGGGGTTCGTTGCATAGAAAACAAAAAATTTACTACAAAACAAGCGGAAAGAAACCCAACGATCTAGATCTATTAGATGCAAGTAGCGAGAAGTAGATCGAATCTTTTACCCTTGAAGAACGAGCAAACGTTTTGTCGATGCAGGGGTTGGCTAGTCGATCCCCGCAACTAGACATATCTAGTCGCGAGTAGATGTATTATCCTCGAAGTCCAATCCGATGAAGCACCGCACGAGCAGCACCTCCGTGGTATCCACACGTTCGGCTCGATGTAGTCTTCCTCTCCTTGATCCCACAAGCGAGGAGGAAGAGGCTAGATGGATCTCAGCAGCACGACGGTGTGGTGGTGTTGATGGTGGAAAGTTCCCGCGGGCAGGGCTTCGCCAAGCCACACGCGAGGGAGAGAGAGGAGGGGCAGGGGTGGTGCGTCTAGGGCTTGGGGTGAGCTCCTTGTGCCGCACCCCCTGCCCCTTTTAGGTGGAGGGACAAGGGAGGGGCGCACCAGCCCTAGGGCCGGCCGGCTTGGGGAGACTTGGCTCCCAAGCCGAGTCCCTTAGGGTTTCGGCCTCCCTTTCAAATTCGGCCCCATGTGGGCCTATGGGGCTGGTGCGGCCAGCCCATGTGGCTGCTACACTGCCCCTTGGTCCATGTTGGCCCCACCCTGGAGCCTTCCGGAACATTCTAGAAATTTCCGGTACCCTGTCGGAAAATTCCCGAACCTTTCCGACACCTCCGGAAACCACTTTCCTTATATAAATCTTATTTCCGGACTCTTCCGGATCTCCTCGTGGCGTCTAGGATCTTATCTGAGACTCCGAATCAATATTAGCTTATACCATCAATTATCTCATCGCAAACCCTAGCTATATCGGAGCGTTAAGTGTGTGACCCTACGGGTTCGAGAACGTGTAGACATGATCCGATCAATAATCAATAGCGGGACCGGGATGTCCATATTGATTCCTAGACATTCAACGAAGTTCTTTATCGATTGAACCACGATGCCGAAAATTCAATTAATCTCATATACAATTCCCTTTGTCTCATGATATTTAACTTGCCCGAGATTTGATCGTCGATGTCACCATATCTAGTTTAATCTCGTTACCTGGCAAGTTCTCTTTACTCGTACATAATATAGGATCATCGTGATTACCACTTAATCACATGTTTGCAAACTTCTGGATGCTATATTACCGAGAGGGTGCAGAGATATCTACTCCGTCACATGGAGGGACAAATCCCACTCTTGATTCATGTCACCCAACAACCTACCATCGGAGATACCTAAAAGCCACCTTTATAATTACCCAGTTACGAAGCGATGTTTGATGTCCACAAAGTATTCTTCCAGTAAACAGGAGTGACATAATATCATGGTCTAAGGAAACTATATTTGGCATATACTAAAAGCGTTGGCAATGAAACTATGTAACACGATCAATTGCAACTCTTTATTATTGGGTCTTGTCCATCACATCATTCTCCTAATGATATGACTTTGTTATCAAGTGACTATAACAAGTCCATTGTTAGGAAACCTTAACCATCCCTTGACTAACGAACTAGTCCGGTAGAGGCTTACTAGGGACACTTTGTTGTTTATATTCCACACATGCATTATGTTTTCGGTTAATAAAATTATAACATGGATAATAAATAATTATCATAAACATGAAATATGATAATAAACAACTTTATTATTGCCTCTTGGGCATATTTCCAACAGTCTCCCACTTGCACTAGGGTCAATAATCTAGTTTACATTTGTCTCGATCCAATACCCATGGAGTCTCAGTGCTTATCATGTTTGCTTATGGAAAAGGTTCTGTCCTCTAAGTCTTGTACATACAGTTCTATATGTCCTTTGCAAAACGTCAATGTCACCTGCTTGACATTACTTCATCATCACATGATGAACACTAGTATATTTGGTTGCAGAGTGAGAATTTCGTTTCCCTTCATGCCTACATAGCATATGTTCAGTCAAACTAACTTTCACATAACATGTGCACTGGAACTCACTCAACTTGGAACAAAATTTCTCAACCAAAAATTACAATTTTAATCCTTAAATTAATCATATACTCCTATATGTTGTAGACTCACAAATCGATAGTGCAATACAAATCACTTCGATATTTTCGATCACGGTTTCGCTGCCCTTCTGCGCTTACGAGATCTCTAATCTAGTTTGGCGTCATGACTTCAACCAAGTCTACCAATTTCTAGATATAATTCTCTTATCTCCATGCTCAGTGACTCCTCACCTTGAACATGTTCTTCCAACCAAGAACTTGGGTTACAATTTGTCAAAATACAAGATATGGTTTTTATATGTTAAAACCTATGACCAATGCATAGAGAATAAAACATATCCTTCGACCATTATTCTCGTACCGAGATCAAACTCCATGTTTTATACCTATCTTCACAAGTAATGAACTCTTCTTCACTTGTTCCATTTTGAACACCTTCAAAATCTCATTTAGGTTAAACATCCTGAATTAATGTTATCAAAGTACGTATCTATCTCAATAGATATTTGACATTCAAATTAACTTCATAAGTTATACGTAGGTTCCTGAAATATATTTCTAGATATATTTAGGTCAAATTAACTCCCACTCAAATATACTTCATATACATATTAAATTGTGAAACCACTTTGGCTCCCACTCAGAAATAGTTATCATTATATTTTATTAACAATGGTTCACTAGCTCCCCTCAAATTCATGTCTCCACATATTTGATCATGGAAATTAGTTTCCGCTCTTACTTGATATATGTCGCCACATACTTCAATTAGATTCCACTCAGTTTCTAATGCACTTTCTCGACATTTGGACACCTCCAAAATTCTTAATTAAATTTTAAAGTCGAGAACTCATATACGAAAACACTAGTACTTTACTAGTTTAACCCTCGGACTTTAAGTACCACTACACTCCGTAGTCAACTATATGTTCAAGAATGTTACTTCTTGACAATTTGTGCTTTCAAGTCCTTTAAGTTTATTTATTCTCTACAAACCCTTTTGGTGAATAAATATGTGAAACATCATTTTCACAAAACCAAATAACAATTACTTGTGGTTCAAACTTAACATAGGATTACCATGACTCTAAGTCAATTTTCGTATTGAAGGTTTCTATTTCTTCTTTTGTAGTTCGTAGGCATGTCTTGTTTCTTAAACATGACAAGTGAATCATGAATATTATATTTTGTAACTCGACAAAATTATATTCTTGAATCCTACTGTTTCTTAGAGAATCTTAATCGATGTTCAATGATCATAATCATTTAATCCCTTTTCCACATGTCAAGATTAAATCAACATAGCACTTTTAACTGTGCCACTTGATACATTAAAAGGCAAGGTCAAACACCTTGTTTCAGCTTCTCAATTTATTCCAACAATCCTTTCTATCAATGAAACCCTTTCATGATAAACTACTAAAATACTTGGCACAACCAAAATTGGTTTGCCCCTTTTAGTTTCATGTCGTGGAATCTCTATTCCTATGAATATACTACAAAAGAATTCTCATTCGCAATAGCTTCTAATTATCTCATAATTACTGAAGACTACTTCTCATAACTCAATGGAATTGTTTGTGTGAATCACAAATAGACCTTTATATTAAACGGAGTGTTATAAAAAATAAAATAAGTGTTATTAATAAACCTTAATAAGAAATCCCATCTGTAAGACCACACAATATCTAATAAAATGTGATTACAATAATAGGACATATCAAACATATTTAAAATATTCTAAATATTTGTAATTTGTGACAACACTTTGCACAAGTCTACATACTAAACAATAACTCAAATATATTGTCACTTTTGATCAAATCGCAGAGACTCAATTTCTTGTTAATTTAATATCATCTTTTGCTCTAAAATTATTTGATCTTATCAAATATCATAACCCAAATAAATACATTTATTACTCATATCATTTATGATTGAGCGCACAAAATAATGACACCAAATATTTGCTGAAGAAATTCAACCAACACTTGTGTTTTTCAACAACTTATGACACACTTCCAAAAAGTGGTATTTTAGTCATTCTCCTCAATGAGGCGCAAGTGTTAAATATCAAAATATTCTTCACAACACTTTAGCATGACTAAATAAATTGTCATTATTAAGTCTTAGATATCTTTTAGTGTGTTTCATATTTATGAATGCTTAACTAATTATCGTCTAGATTAAAATAAGAATAATAATCTCATAATCGAAACGTGATCACCAAAAAGGATTACTCATGAAAATAAAACAACCACTTGTCTTTTACATGAATGACCGTCTCACAAAATAAGCACACTAATTAAAGATCACACTTAATTCGATTACAAAACCTCATTCAAATGATAAATGTATAAGTAGAACGTTGCCAACATCAACTCCTTGATTGCCACCATCACGCGACGTCTCCTCAGTTCCTTCATGCAAATCTCAAGCAGCAGGCCCGGTTTTCATAAAACAGAATGAGTATCAAATACTTATAAAACCGCCACAATTACAATTTGGACTTAAACATTTATAACTTGTATATCACTATATACCTTCTGCATTGACAACTTCTCCTGCTATGGGTTCCATTTTGACATGACGTAGCCGAGACACTGATACCCACAAGTATAGGGGATCGTTGAAATCTTCAATGTGTAAGTATAGTATCGATCCCACGAGGAGTAGAAGGTATACGTATTTATCCTCTCAAAAAGAGTGTCACCTCTCTTATTATCTATGCACTAGACAAACTAAAATGACTAAATGATGCAAGTGTTTTTGGGTTTTTGGTGTAGAGTTTGCAATAAAGTAAAAAGCTAAAAATAAAATATGACAAGTGAAAGCTCTCAAAGAGAGAAAGCCTAATCCTCTATGCAGCAACAGGACAAGCTCAAGTGTGTGTTTCTTATAACTGGAGAACGTTCCCAAGGGCTACCTAGACTTCGTGGCACAAATATTTCTAGAACAACAAGGTAAACATTTTGTCAAGTTTTAATCTTCTTTGGACGGAGCCATAATTAGGTATAGCTAAATAAATAAACTAAACCTCTTATGATGGATCATGTGTCCAAGTAAATGACTGCACAAGAATTATTAAGACATAAAGTCCCACCATTGCATTAATCTTTAAGGTCCCCATACTAATACCCTCATAATGCAACTTCATGATTCGGTCTCAGGTTTACGTGTCCTCCCAAGTCTTCCTCACTCCATTACATTATGGTGTTCTCCCATGAGCCCATATAGGTGAAGTGATGTGCAGTCGACGTTCGCACAACACCATCATAGAATTACATCAAAGATAAAAACTAGACAAATACCAACACATGTCATATAAAAATCATTGCCAATTCATCCTATGCCCCCGGGAACATGAGAGAACTACTCACAACGCCAAGACATAATATGATTCAGTGGTACAAGTGATACAACACAATCTGAAAATATTATCTTCCCACAAAACAATGACAAGTAGCAATTCACAAACATGTAGAATAGTACTTAGACAATAGCTAGGGTTCGAACAATCTCAAACTATGAGGGGATGAAGTGGATCACGAAGATGGTGATGGAGATGGTGTTGGTCTTGACGGTGGTGTTGATGGAGACTCCGGAGGGGGGATGGAGGAGACCTCCGGAGGTGATTCCGGCGCGTTTCCCCCTCCGATCTTCTCCGGCGGTAGCCTTCTGTCTCCTGTTTCGTGTTTTTGTGTTTCTTTCCGCCGCCTCCTTCTGGAAAACGTCGGGGGACTATTTTTATAGTCGTTTTAGGTTAGAAGGAAGCTTCGGGAAAAAATCGACGGCAACGGAGCCACGAGGGCCAAGGTGGGTCCCACGCGGCCAAGGAATCTGGCCGTGTGGGCCCCCTCTTTTGGCCTTCGGGCTTCCACTTTTTTGCATCCTTCGCTCCTACGCTTTCTTCCTTCCAAAAAATGATGCTCATAAATTTTCAGGTCATTTGGACACGTTTGGGTCCCTGAAACATCAAATATAGAAAATAGGGTTTTCTGCCAGTGCAGGGTTAATTCCAGAAAAATAGGAAAACTGTGAAATCTTCCCAAAATCATTATAAAACAATGATATAACCCTTATATGATGCAAATACGATTTAAATATAATTAATATAATGCAAAGTTCATGTATGCATTTACACATGCATCAACATCCCCAAGCTTAACCTATACTCTCTCGTCCTCGAGTATGAAGGTGATAAAACCAAATGGGACTTTGCATGTTAAGACTATCAATGGATATCAAAGATGATTACTATTGCTACATAAAGAAAAATGATTCATTCATTAAAGGAGTAGCAATATACAAGATAAATTATGAAGTGATATCAAATATTCAATGTAAGGATGTTCAATGATAATTCACAAAGTGTAACATAGAAGAAAGTACTATGGACCAAATGTATGCATAATGAAAAGTAAAAACATCCTATAATGGTCATAGAGTACTCTTGCAAAACTGAATATAAAAGTGGACACTTTGGAAAGATATATATGAGTAGAGGTAAAACATGAATAAGTTTCATCTAACTTCCAAATACTTCGACTTAAGTTAATGTTTGCAATGTGATATTCATTGGTATCAAGCTCTCATTACCCCTTATCATAACATATTGAATGATTAAAGTTTAAAGTGAAAGCAAATATGAGTAGTGTGTGCTGACAAAGAAATGGTTGAGAGTTTCATGCCCCTTGAATAGAGTACCTACACCATGGTGTTACAAACTTGGGATACAAAACAAGTTCGGGCAAAAGCATTGTATAATAGCGTCATTAGAGGGTCAACTGGGTACCTCTTGTCCCAGGACATGGAACAAGCCCATGTCAAAATGACAAGACAAACAAACATAAGGAACAATCTCAACACCCTTTTTACTTACTATTGGTATAGCTTTTTATTGTGAGGTGTATCACTGAAGCATCCATAAACAAAGTACATGATATCAACTAAATATAATTTAGTGCAATGTTGAAAGCTTGCCATGTGACAGCACATTTGGGCTAACTAGCAACCAAGACTCTTGTCAAACTGACAACTTCATAATTTTAATCACAATGGTTCATGTGTATTAAGTGCAATAGTAAGGTGTGAGAGCTATTTGTTGGGAATATGCCCTAGAGGCAATAATAAAATGGTTTATTAGCATATTCGTGTTTATGATAATAGTTATTATCCATGCTATAATTGTATTAACCGGAAACATAATACATGTGTGGAATATAAACACCAGGTGTCCCTAGTAAGCCTCTACCGGACTAGTTCGTTAGTCAAGAGATGGTTAGAGTTTCCTAACCATGGACTCGTTATAGTCACTTGATAACGGAGTCATATCATCAGGAGTAATGATGTGATGACAAGACCCAAATAATAAAGAGTTGCAATTGATCGTGTCACAACAAGTTTCATTGCCAAACACTTTAGTAGTGCCAAGTATAGTTTCCTTAGACCATGAGATTATGTCACTCCCGTTTACCGGAGGAGTACTTTGTGGACATCAAACGTCACTTCGTAACTGGGTGATTATAAAGGTGGCTTTCAGGTATCTCCGATGGTATTTGTTGGGTGACATGAATCAAGACTGGGATTTGTCCTTCCTTGTGACGGAAAAGATATCTCTGGGCCCTCTCGTAATATAGCATCAGAAAGGTTGCAACCATGTGATTAAGTGGTAATCACGGAGATCCTATATTATGGACAAGTAAAGAGAATTTGCCAGGTA